>CM043017.1:158006984-158205963 GCA_023690525.1 Holotrichia oblita | reverse complement strand
CGATGACGCTGGCCAGACGTAGCCTAGAGAGGGTGGCTCGGTCAGAGAACCCATTGGTTCGGTACCTTAGGAGCTGGTCCCAGATAGAGTTCATCTTGCGTCTTCATCAGGCGCATTCTTGAGGCCAACGCTTGACAACAGCCATGATCGCGCTTCGAAGTGACGATACAGCAACACATCAGACCATGGATCCTGTGGCCACTCACTAGCCATTCGGAAGAGATGGGAAGGCTCAGGCACTTAAAAGTCCAGCTTTAGTGAAAATATAGATCTCAGGTTGCTCTTCCTAAGACAGAATGATGCCCATCGCTGTCAGCGACATTGAAAATATGGCCTCTGTTAGATGTAAGTGGAGCTTACTAAGCTTCTTTGTTATATAGACTAGTTTGGGTTTAGTCAGTTCACCATGATATTTTACCGCGCATTTCCCTGCAGCTCCAGAAAGTTATGATATCTTTATTCGCCACCTGTTTCAAGTGTGATTTGTACGTCAGTACAGCATCCAAAATGATACCTACATGTTTGACCTCCTAAAATAAACAAGTTTGTGGAGTTTCTTCCTCTCGGGAAACGAAAACATAACCGTTTTTCTTTATAAGTAGATTATAGAGTGCGGGAAGTGGTGGGTGAAGTCCATTTTGTGTGCTCTATTTGGTTTCAAACATATGCTTGATCGTGCAGCTAGTTGATTAATAGGAATTGCCGATAATTTAATTTGGTTGGCAGTATTTTAGGACTGTTGCTTTTGCTTACCTTAGACAGATTTGAAATCAATTATAAAAGAAAGCAATTGCTGTTGATAGCCCCAGCTAAATATTAGTACAGGTAAATAAGTAGTGCTATCCATGCACTATGCATCGTTCTTGAGACATTATGTATTAGGAATAATATCTATTTGTGTTATGCTAATCAGGAAGTATTAGTCGATGAATTATATTGTCATTATATGGAATATAACATAACCCAAAGAAATAGTGATACAAAATATTGTAACTACTACTGGAATGGAGCAATGTGGATTTGGTTAATGGATTGACATTCATTTAAAAGTAGTTTTTCCTTAATGGCTTCATATCTCGGTTGCAACTATCTTAACATCATTATCATCCTCCTAATATAAGAAACGTCTCAAAATACGACAAAATAATAAAGTGAGTTTAAAAAACAAAAAGCTAATAAAAAGTTACCAAGCAGTATTTTATCTAAAATACAAAATCAAATTAATGTAATACCGATTGTAAACTATGCACATTGTGATTCTGTCGCATTTCATTTTAATTTGCAATATTGTAATACTATTTTATGTGATGTAAAACCGATTGACAGCTAAAGTCGTAAAGTGTACAATGTTTCTGAAGCGTAATGCATCTTCCTGTTTACAATAGCTATAAAATTTATAGGGTAGATATTTGAATTGCATATTACTCGAACTTTGCATTTATTAAGAATGCAAATTAAGGATTCTTAGGGTCATATTTATAGCCCGTGCTTGAGGTTGTGTCGATGCTTGAGCATGCGATTTTGACAGATTTGTAATAGCATTTACGTCAAAATCGCGTGCTCAAGCATCGACACAACTTCAAGCATTCCATAAATTGACAATTTTATATACCAAGCTAGGTTCAGCTGTTTCCAGTCCATATCGACAAAATCTTTGCCTGCGAAAAGTTTCGCGGACAAATTTCATCCCTGAAATGGAATGTTAGCGGTGAAACTGGACTTTTAATAAGGAGCACTGAAAACAAAAACTGCATGTTCAATAAACAACAAAGCCTTAGAAGACGCTATTCATTCGAACAAACCTTTAAAATTTGCTCACCAGATTAATGAACACATTTGTTTGTTTATTGATTTATTATTTATTTAATTTTTCAGTTTAAGGTAACCCAGAAACTAAAGAAACAGAATCGACACATTCGAAAGTATTTATGATAATAGAGACACTCACAAAAGAGAGTTGGAAGCAAATAGAAAGCACACCAACCCAGTTCAATCTCCTAAAACGAATCAAAAGCTTTGCGGCAAAAAATCCAACCATTACAGCTATTCAACAGTCAAACAACAACAACAAATAAAAAAGCTTTTACTTTTTAAGTTCAAATACTATAGGTACAATCTTTTACATAAGGGTATGATGACAAAAAATCCGAAAAAATTTCATATTATATTCTCTCAAGTGTGCTATGACCAATTGGCAAATGCGCTTCCTATGTTATTATTGTCTTTCAATTCCTGAGATTTTTCAATATCAATGAATTCTTTGTTTTTTAGATATTTTTGTTAATAGGCATGGCCATTTATGTTATTAGTATTTTGACACATATTAATCAATCAATTTCTTCAATTGAAGAAGTATTAACGAAAACATATCTAATATTATATGTTCTGGAATAAATTGGCATTTAATTAATTGTTGTTTCTTTGACCTATAAGTGGAAATATCTCAGGAATTGAAAGATAAGTAAATATAAACGTACTTGTGAGCGCTTCTCAGTTCAAGTTTTAACAATGAAATCGTTGAATGAAAATCATGGTCGTGCGGTAATTGCCGAATATTATGACAAACATCAACATCTAAAGAAATTAAACTGAAAAATAGATTTGTTCTTCCTCACAAAAATTTTGCGAGGAAAAAAAAATAAAACTAAATAAAAATTAAAAAAATTCTGGGGAAGAACAAATCTATTTTTCAGTTTAATCATCATAATACTCACTAACGTTTAATTATGAATCATCTAAAGAAATGTTTTACTGTGAACCACTTTTATGCTATGGGTATTCCGAAACGGACAACTTACTATATTTGTCAACGCATAGACTCTGGAAAAAGCGTTAGGGTCGGGTGGGGTAGAGTGTAACAGAAAAGTAATTAAGGCCCGGTTGTACAATATTCCGATAAACTACTCAATAGCGTTATCTTACCGACAAGTCTGTTGTGACCGTATTACAATCTACCAATATTATTGTCAGCCACGCTATCGGTAAGATATTTTATCGGGTGCTCGAAGTTACCGATATGCTAGTTATCCAACAGATAACATAAACGTCAAACATAACCTTAATACTTCAGTTCAAAGTAGTGTAAACGCGCGTATGTAATTTATATTTTTTCTGATAATTTACAAAAAAAAATGAATCTAATCTAATTTCACAAAAGAGGAGTACTTACGGCTTGTGGAAAAGTTTGCCCGCATAGTAGATATCAAAAAAAAACCGATGCAGTTACTTGGAAGCAAAAAGACACAAGTTTCACAATGAAATACAAAATTTATGTGAATTAAATGTTATTTCCAGAAAAGTGTATGGCAAGATATTTGTGTCCAATTTAACTGTCCTTGCTTAGACGAAATCTTACAAAATCATCCCAATAATCAACGTGGTTTTGTCTATGCCGCAAGCCATTCAATAATAATATCAATTCAATTTTGGGATTACTACTACTACTAGTTTCATATAAATTAAATATTATTTAAATACAATTGTCGAATTGCGCTACTTCTAGCTACTTTCTTTATCAAATTCAATTTGTTGTGCTTTTTGTCAAATCATACCTCAGTGTTGTAAACTCTATAAACTTAACTTACTAAAATAACCAGTGATATTATTACCAACTGCAGTTTATTTTGCCGACAACTATCCATCCGATTATTGTAACATGTAATACACTTCGTAATCTTATCCGCCCGATAAAGTTGTCGCCCGGATACTAATCGGGCACATTTATTGGCGTACAACCGCCCCTAAGTGATTCAAAAATGTTAATCTTTGTTGCACGACCATTTCTTTGGTATGTATACAGTGAGCAATGTTGTGGCATCATAATTTAATTAGAAAAAATTCTAAGATATTTTTGAAAACTATTTATTTTTATACTTTGCAGATATCACGTATTTGTTACACTGTACCCCAGACCTGGGGTAGAATGTAACAGCTATGGGAGTACAATATAACGAAGTTGTGTACATTATAACAATAGAATAAAGATTGAAGATAGGTACTAACACTGCCCAAAAGGTAAAAGTTTTTTTTAATTTAAATTATATTTTCTCAACCATTCTATTAAAATATCTAAAATATAAATAAAAAACAGTTGACATTGTCAATTCCCACATAGCAAAGAAAATTTGCAGCAAACTTTTTGTAAATTTTCGAAATTTGCGTTGTACGAACAAAAATAGAGTGAAAGGCAAATGTGTCGAAAACTTCGCGGTTGTAACATGTTACACTGCACCCCGTTACACTGTGCTGCGTAACGCGTGTTCAAAGATAAACTCAGTTTGAATTTTATAGATTATGAGTACCGACAAACCTTACTGTCCTATTAAACAAACATTAAATAAAGTTTATACACATAACATATTTACTTGCCAAAATTAATATATATCTGAGAAACAACAAAATCACTTTGCGTCAAATAATTAAGTTGAAACACTCAAAATCACAGTTCTGTGGATATCAATTAACGTAAGCACAGATTTCACTAACGAGTACTACTGCATGATGGCACCTTACGTGTGCGTCGGAAAAATAGAATAATGTAGTTAATGTTTTGAAACCAGACAGAAATATTATCACTGCTAGACTCTACCCCGTATTACACTGTACCCCACCCGACCCTACTAGAAAGGCTCTGGAAGACTGGCAAAAAAATTCAAAAATGTTTTTAGTTGAGGATGCTCATGGAAAACTAGGCGCTTCTCTTAGGAAACTAGGTTGAAAATATAAAATTGATAAAAAGTATGTCAGTGATATTCTTAAAAAAGAAAATGTTACTTTGAAAGAAAGAAAAGCTGCACCAAAACACACAGAAAAACAACAAAACGAGCAAAAACACACGCTGAGACAACTTAGTGAGAACGAATTTCACCTTCAAATGGCTTGGAAGTTATCATTGATGAAAAATCGTTTTTACGTTAGATGGTAGTGATACTGCAAACAATCGGTATTATTATTGTCAAAAGAATAGAGACATTGATCCCCCAGTGGATTGCAAGCGACAACAAAAAAATTGTATCAAAAGTATTGGTCTGGATTGCAATTTCTTCAAGCTTATATTTGTCGCTCTGGAAATTCTATTAATACGCAAATTTATGAAAAATATTGCATCAGGTCTCGTTTAAAACGATTTATAAATGAAAAGCATTCAGATGGTCAGTTTATATTCTGGCCTGACATGGCTACAGCTCATTATGCTATGCTGGTAATGTTACAGCAGCAATTTCATCGGAAAGTCTCGAAATGTTCCTAATGTGCCTCAACTTAGACCTATTGAACGGTTTTGGAGGTATTTAAAGCGAGAGGTCTACAGTTGCAGTCGGGAAGCTTCCTCAACAGAAGAACTAAAACAAGAATCCGACAAAAGTTGCGGCAGATCCCATCAAGGGTATACTGTAATATGATGAAGCGTGTGAAGACCAAAGTTCTTCAGCCCAGTCGACATGGTGTTGATTCAGTAATCTAAGATCAATATAATTTACGTTTGAGGGTATATTATAAATATATAGCGTTTAAGTTATTAAAATTTGTTAACCAAAATATGCGAATTTTTTGTCCCCACACCCTTATTACTATAGTTAAGTTTGTTGTAGTGACAAAAGTTACACAAATACCGGAGTAAACATCTTATGAACCGTAAATCGCCACTTTCACTAACTAAGACTGTAATAGCTCCCAAGTAAAGTATTATTGTGGATGCAAATATCAACTTTCTTGAATCAAAAATCGCCTAGTTATCATTTCAATGATGTCAAAGGCTTCCATGGTCTGAGTCTCTGTTATGAGGAATGATTTGTATTTTTGTATTTTTTGACAATTCATTTTGACATTAAACTAATTTCACTATGCCTGTAACACATTCTATCATCGCAGATATGCTGATATAATATTCGTTTATGGCTTTTGCAACGGAAGCTCAAACCTTGCAGTCGCCAAGTACTAGCGTCGTTTTCCGAATCGGAGTGCCAGATAGAAGGGCTATCCAACCAATTTATACCACTGCCGGAGAATCAGGTATGTTTCCTTGTGCGAGAATTCTGACCGTGAATCTGGAGTTGGTGTTGAACAAGAAAGGACTATCCTCTCGAAGCGTCGAAAATGATCCAAGTATAAGCACAAGGCGTTTGCTTGGAAGAATCTTCACATGAAATGTAGTACATCCACTTCATTTACAACGAGTTCAACACTTGCAAGATGGCGATAAAGGTTTTAAGGATACAATTCTGCAATTGGATAAATGAATATGGAAGACTTGTATAAGTATGTTCTATTTACTGACGAAGCACAGTTCACCCGTGATGGTATTAATAATCTTCACAATGACCATCGATGGTCGATTTTCAACGCCGATTTAACATTAATGTGTGGTGTGGTATGTTAAGTCGTCAATTAATCTGGTCCGTTCATATTCGATCGTCATCTTTCGGGACAAGAATACTTAAATTTTCTACGAAATCATTTGTAAGATCTATTAGAATTAATGTACCTACGACAAAACATGTACTTTTAATAAAATGGAGCGCCTGAAAACTAAAGTCTACAAGTAAGAAATTTTTTAGGCAACACCTTTCCAAACCAATGGATTGGTGAACCGCATAATTGGCTAGCTAGATCCGGCCTTGATCCTCTGGATAATCGCCTTTGTCTACTACAGTAGATACTAGAAATGTATTATTAGATCGTATAATGAATGCAGCAGCACTACGCGAGAACAATTCATCAGAGAGCTGAATTATGTTTAGAAGCAAATGGTGATATTTTTGAAAACTAAACCTAACTAGTTGCTTATCACTGTACTTCTGTAACGATTGAGAGTACGGCCTATGTTTATAGGAACTTTTATGTTTATTTTGAGTCCCTGAATACGTACTTAAAAATATTGAGCTATCCTCCTGAATAACCTTGTGTAATGATTTTATTTATATTAATACAGAGTGTTAAAAAAGATGCGGCAATATTAAAGGAGGTGACTGCCCAGGTTATTTTATACAAAAAAGTTCCTATAAACATACGTCCGCAAACACTTCGTTACCGATCTACAGCGTGTTGAAGTTTAATTTAAAAAAAAAATCAGTAAAAATTAGATTTTTCCAAAACGACTTGAGATATCATAATGAAATTTTAGGCGTGGTAATAGTTGTGGGAGACACATACTTTGCAATACAACACGATGTTTTAGTGGGGCGCGTATTGGCACGTCACAGGCTATAAAAAAAATAGGACGCCGCTGATTTCTCTAAAAATAAAAATATGTTTTTATTATTTGTTCAATTGTGAAGAAAAAAGCTCTCTTAACTTTTTATCGTACGACGTACCGTTTTTTAGTAAAAAAAAAAAAAACATCTTAGTGCATGTCCATTTATTACAGAAAAAAAATTTTAAAGAACAAGGGCAAAAACAAATATTTTACCAAACCAACAATTTTATCAACCAAAAATTACAAAAACTGTGCAAAGTGACCACCTCGAGCTTGGATGCAAGAATCCAATCTTCTTCTCATGGACTGGCGAACTCTTTCAAAAACACCAGGATCGGTTTTAATTGAGTTGCATCCAGCAATGATTAGATTTCTTAAGTCTTCTACGTTTTCCAATGGAGTAGCGTACACCAAGGACTTCAAATGGCCCCACAGGAAAAAATCTAGGGGATTTAAGTCCGGAGATCGTGCAGGCCGTAAGTGAGGTCCACCTCGGCCAATCCAGCGATTTTCGTATGCTTGTGTTAAGAAATCACGAGCTACTTGACTAAAGTGGGCTGGTGCGCCATCATGCATATACCACGTTGCACCTCTAATTGCTAATGGTACGTCCTCCAGAAATCCAGGAAGCGTGTTTTCGAAAAAGTTGCGATCCACCTCTCCGGTAAGTCTTCCTGGTAAAAATATCGGTCCAATTAGGCAGTCACCCACAATCCCATGCCAAACGTTCACAGAAAACTGATGTTGAAAACGATCTTCAACAATTTCATGTGGATTTTCGTCACACCATACATGGTTATTATGGAAAATGCGTATTGCATTTCTTGAAAAATTCGCTTCATCGGTGAACAGAATCATCATCAGGAATTGAGGGATTTGAACCATTTTGTGCAAAAGCCATTGACAGAATGCAATGCGAGGAGGAAAATCAGCAGGAAGAAGTGCTTGAACGCGTTGTATATGGAATGGATACAACAAATTTTCCTTCAGAATGTGCCAAATAGTCCCATTACTTACATCCAAAGCATCAGCAATTTTTCGAGTAGAAATACCTCGATCATCTTCAATCATCTCTAGCACATCCTCTTCCAGGTGTACCGTTCTTGCTGTCCTTGGCCTTCCTGCTCCTCCATTTCGTCTTAATGTGCCTGTTTCATAAAGACGCCGATGAATACTTTCGAAAGTTTTTCTATCAGGAGCAATACGGCCGGAAATATTTTAGTATGCAACCGCCTAGCTTCTAATGCATTGCCGTCAGCAAGTCCATGAATGTAGTGCATGTCGGTCATCTCAGCATTCGTATAGCGATTCATGATAAGGAACTTCAACAAATTCGACACATACAAAATTATTAATCACGGGACTCATTCAATATGTGAGTGAATAAAACAGGACTGTTTAAAAATATTTTTGTACGCATGATAAATGGATATGCACTAAAATGTTTTTTTTTTTTTACTAGAAAACGGTACGCCGTACGATAAAAAGTTAAGAGAGCTTTTTTCTTCACAATTGAACAAAGAATAAAAACATATTTTTATTTTTAGAGAAATTAGCGGCGTCCTATTTTTTTCTTGAAAAATAGCCTGTGACGTGCCAATACGCGCGCCACTGGTAGGACTGAAACATCGTGTTGTATTGCAAAGTATGTGTCTCCCGCAGCTATTAACACGCCTAAAAGTTCATTATGATATCTCAAGTTGTTTTGTAAAAATCTAATTGTTACTGTTTTTTTTTTTAATTAAACTTCAACACACTGTAGATCGGTAACGAAGCGTTTGCGGACCTATGTTTATAGGAAGTTTTTTGTATAAAACGACCTGGGCAATCACTCCCTTTCATATTGCCGCATCTTTTTTAAACAGCCTGTATATCTACTATCGCGAGCATTTTAAACGACTCAAACTTCAAGCGTTATGGCCGTATACAGCTACACGAAACATTTGAAAAGTAGCACTGGGCGATTGTAATTAGGGGTCACTAACAAGCAGGTAGAAAGATTCGCAATAAATTATATATCCTATGATGATTGTAATACATCCTACATGATTATAATATGATTCGTATTTATTGACGAAATTCGCTCTGTTTGATATTATGTCTAGAAAACTCATACGCAGTGCAAGTTAAAAATATATTTTTATATATAATATTACTATTATGTTTATAGGAAATCTGATGAAGGAAAAACAATGTTTGCAAAACATTAAGAAATGATTAAAATTAAATATCAATTTAAAGAAATATTTATTTCTGAATATATATTAATTTTTTAATAAGAAAATTATCAGTTGATTTAGGAACATTTTATTGAACGAGACAATTGAAAACGTATTGCAGGGCACGTGACTGGTCTTTTTGAATTAAACATTTTCCAGGTAGTTAACGGTTGACAATTAGTTCTACATTAAGAAATTATATTGAATTTATTTCAGTAGTGCAAATTTTTCTAAGAAATAACTATTATTGGCTTTAAATTCTTATTAAATTCATATAACTGTCGTATTTATACAAACGTTTAAAGTTCTTAAGAATCCGGTAAAACAAACACCGACAAATATTGTCATTAATCTTCTTTTATATAACCATAACGTGCAACACTATATTTCTTTATCAAATTTTGTATTGTTAATGTCAGTAAATTATAAGTACTATTTCAATTAAAACCGACATATTACATAAAATTTCACAAAAGGCTAAGAAATAATAGATATTTTAGTATGAGAAGTATACCTCGTTTAATTTGAGACTTCTTGTAAAAAGACGTTAATCACATAATATTTCTATACGTTATCTATTATCGGCTGTTTTAATTAAAACATTGACCACATACTAATAAAATAATATTAAATTCTTTTCATAATTACGTGTCCTAATCTGTAAGTTTATAATTTTTGCAATAACTGTTGTTAGATCAATATTTTCCCCGAGAAAAATGATAACATTTTCTCTTACTCAATTAACTTGAGTACGGTCTACCTCTTCGCTGAGTACATCATATTCATGTCAAATATATTCATAATTCTTTTCGCTTAGATTTCTTTTAAATAGTGTCTACCCTCCGGCCTGCGGCTATCCGGCTTATTACAGTTGCCCAGTTATATTTACCTCAATATTGCTCCAAGTAAGGAAAGCCTACAATAAATACGTTTTATGGCAATTTGAGTCGTTTAAAATGCTCGCGATAGTACATTTATCGCTATTCATAGTAATTCATGTAGCAATTGACAACATAATACTGTAATTCTTGAGCCAGTCTAATCCATCATTATAACTCCTATACGCATCGCCTTCTCTAACTTCATGTAATTTACATTTCCCTAATTACTAACATGAAGATGCACTTAATTAAAGTGACGACTAATGTGTGTATGCACTCTATTTATTACACATGTTGCCTACGTTGGGTAGATTACTTTGCCTAATTGCCACTATAAGTATAATTTGATATCTAAGCACATGCTACATCGGTTAATTCAAACTTGCGTCGATCATTGTAAAGGTAATGGAGATCATATACATATACTTTCATAGATTGTGATATAAAATTTGCAAAAGTAGCTTTAATAAGTAAAAGCAGAACATTCTTCCCTCTTGTATTTCAGGATACCATCGAGAATACAAACTAAACTGAAATAAACGTCCAAGACAACTTTAATTTATTACAGGGTCTATGTTCCCATCCTCTATAAAAGAGCCCACAAAAAATGCCTTCTCTCTTTTTTAAATTTTTATTACTAGTAACCTAGGGATCGTACAGATCTAAATAATAGAAGAAAACGGAGAGAGAATTTAGACTCTCAAATTGTCCTATTCTGTAGGAACAACACACCAATACTACGTCCACAAGAAATACACATTAAACAATCTGCACGCCTGGCAACTGACAAATAAGGGTCCGTTTACACATTTAAGAACCGTGCTTCAGAAGTAGCAAGATCTCGTAAAGCAAAAAATATATAACGCTAGTCCTTAGGTAGTCATTCATTTTATTTAAGATATTTGAGACGCATTACAGCTACACAAATAGGGAAAAAAATAATTTTCTTTTCTTGCAGTAACATATACCGGAGCAATGTCTAGTTCTACTACGTTGAAGTAAGCGTTAACGCTGTCAAACCGTCTGGATGAAAATAGATTCGATAAAGTTACACTACACACGGAGCATTGGTACTGTTATAGACAGTTTTCTCCCCATTTCTAGTGAGAATTGCGGTAGTTACCAACTTGGCAAACACCCTGATCTAAAATTGATACTTTTGAGTGAGTTTATACGTATTTTATATACAAAGCCTCACCTTACAGTTCCCATAACTTTTAAACGAAGACGTCTGTCATTATAGGACAAAGTACGTCTACTTTTACATGATGCAACTACACAGAGTCTGTATTTACAGTTACTGTTGTTAGGCAGTTAATCGTCTATATACTAATTTAAAATCCAAAAAATTAGTAAAAAGTTTATTTTGAAGTCTCATTTTTAATTGATTCCATTTCCATAAATAGTTATTGTTTATTGTCTTCGTTGTTTATAGATCAAATAAGACATCTAAAAGTAAAAGCTGATGATGGGCGCTTTTGATTCCTCACAATTTACTAAATAGCTTGATTAAGAAGTTTATCCTTGGAAGAGATTTCAAAGTATAATGGTGATGAAATCTGACAATTACAAAAGGAAAGAAATTAAGTTCTATAAACAATTAAAGATAATAGTAGTATAAACTACTTGTATTCATATCATTCACTTCATCATATTTATCATGAAGAACATTTTATTAGGATACATTGAAGTAAATAAAGAATTTATTATGAGGTCTGATAAATTACAAACAATACTGATACTGCGGCAGAAAGTTAGTAAGAAAGATAAAAGCACGACCTTGACAAGAGAATGAGAATTATTTCCAAGAAAATTAAACAAGAAGATTAAGATAAACATAAAGGTGTCCAAAAATTAACGCAAGATTTGAATTTGTCGCCATTTTTGCAGTAAATTGTTGAGAACCCTGAAAAAAGAACAATTTGACAGCTGAGAGTTTAGGGTTAGTAAAAATGCAGTGTTATATGATACAACAACGTATTTTCATTATTGAACAATATTTCAAAAATGAAGCAGTGCGTGAGAGTGTTAGCAAAAAATCCAAGAACATCAATTCGGCGACGTGGACAAGAATTGCAAATTTCAAGAACCTCTCTATAGCCTATAGTCACTAAAGATCTGTGTCTCCATGCTTACAAAATTCAATTAACACAACAACTGAAGCCTAATGACCATGAACAGCGAAGAGAGTTCGTGGAATGGATTATTGAACATCAACAAGTGGATGCTGATTTTTCGAGCAAAATCATCCTAAGCGATGAAGCACATTTTCACCTTGGTGGTTTTGTTAATCGCCAAAACTGTCGTGTTTGTTATGTGATTGTTGAACAACAAAGGCGTCCACAACGTGTCATTGTTTGGTGCGAATTTTAGGCTGGAGGCATTATTGGACCGTACTTTTTTGAAAATGAGGCTGGGCAATCAGTAACTGTTACTGGTGCCCGATATCGAGACATGATAACACAGTTTACATACCATACAGCCAGTGAAACAATTCAATTAGTGCATGAGACATTCCCTGGTCGTATACTCTCTCGTTTTGGTGATCAGAATTGGCCTCTTAGATCCTGTGATTTAACACCATTAGATTTCTTCTTACGGGGTTATTTGAAGTCAAAGGTCTACGTTAACAAGCCCATAACCACCCATGCATTACAAGAGAAAATTAAACGCTGCATCAACGAAATTCAGCCACAGTTATGCCGAAAGGTCATGAAAAATTTCGACAATAGAGTGCGTATGTGCCAGCAAAGCCGTGGAGGCCATTTGCCCGATGTGTTATTCCATAAATAACTCTATCCTTTTCTATTTAATTCAAACCTTGCGTTAATTTTGGAACATCCTTTATATATTGGCTTGTATAGAATATCAAAAACAAAATTAGAGCCTTCATAGTTAAAAATCGGAAAATTAGAAAAAGATGGTGAATAGAAAGAAATCCAATAATGAAAGCATCCTGAACAGACTGGCTACTCAAATGAGAAACAAGATACGTGAGTTTAAGCAGGACATGATATCTACATTACTTGAAGAGTTAAGTGGCAATAAACGTAAACTACACATTAATGGAAAACTATAAAATCCATTAAACAAAAACTTCAAGATAACAACGCAAAAATGCAGGTACAGTGATAATTAACAAATCAACATATATTCAAAAAACTTTAGATTTCATGCATGATAATAATTTTCATTTATTACAAAAGAATCCTTTAAATAAACTTATTTCTGATACTAAATCCATCATAAAACAATATAGAGAAACGCTCGATGAACCCCAAAATACCCATATTACCTATATTCGCTCCCAAAATTACACAAAAAAGATACTCCTATTCATCCTATTGTAGCCTTCCACTCTTCCCCTACAGTCAGTATATCAAAATGTTTACTTAACACCTTTCAAGAAATTGGTTTCAGAGCTAAGTATTCCATTAATAACACTGAGCAACTTTTTGATATTCTTCATGATCTCCCACACATTAATTATAAATTAATATCACTTGACGTCGAAAATTTATAGACAAATTTACCTATAGCTGAAACACTCAATATCACCACTACCTTATTTAATAATTCTTTCTAAAACAACAATAAAACTCACGATCTTATAAAATTACTCACCTTTATTATTAATCAAAATTATTGTACGTTTAATGACAAATATTACAAAATAACAGATGGTTTACCTATGGGAACGCCGCTTTCAGGCATTTTAGCTAATATATTTTTGAATCACATAGAAAGTAACCACATAGTAAACACTACTAACCCTTACAATAGATATATCCTACGTTGGGCCAGATCTGAAAATTCAACGCGAGCAGAATGCGTGCATTAGGTATATTTTTAGGTTAAGAAGGTATGACCATGTCTCTCGTAAGTTAAATAACCTCTCTTGGTTGAACATGGGAAATCGAATGTTGTTGCAGTGTTTGTGCTTATACCATAAGATTATTCTTTCCAAAACTCCTCCGTACTTATATAATACCATAGAATTTAGAACGGATGTCCATAATATAAATATTAGGCGCAGGAACGTCATCAGGCCTCCAGCACATAGCTCTGCCTTATTTGAGAGAAGTTTCAGTTTTTCCATTCATAAGCTCTTTAATCCGTTACCGTCATCCCTGAAGGTTGCCTCACCTTCTGTGTTCAGACGTGCTGCCAGGGAGTTTTTGTTTGCGAAGCAATAGCGCCACAGTTTGCTATTTATTTATTATTATTATTATTTTCTTTTCTCTTTTTTTCTGTCTTGTTTCATGCAGAATTTAGATCTAGGTTTCTAATATTAGGCATTTTTGTTTCCTATTTTAGTTCATACTTTTGTAGAGGTTTAGGTGGTAGAGCAGGGAACAATTCTTTGAATTGTTTGTCTGAATCCTCGCCTCTTGATTTTTTCCGCTTTCTTTTCTACCTGTGTACATTTATTATTATTATTATTTTAATTTTCTGTTTTGTAAGGGTTGAGAAGAACGGTTAAATAAAGGCCATTTATTATTATTATTATTATTATATGTGGATGATATATTGTGTATTTGGACAGGCGACGATTATGGTCTCGAAAACTTTCATAAATATCTAAATAATTTACATCATAAATTAAAATTTACGATTGAAATAGAAAATAACAATACTCTTAATTTCATCGATCTCACTTTACACAATTTCAACAACATCTCTTATGGCATCTTTAGAAAACCCAGCTCTATCCCAACTATAATACCTTTCAACTCTCACCATCACTATACCCATAAATTTGCTTCATTTCATTAGTTCATTAAACGAGCTATCAAATTCCCATTACAATTCAACTCCAGAGTCAAAGAATTAAATTACATTTACAACTTAGCCTCTGACAATAATTTCAACAGTGAAGATATTGACAAAATATTAAAATCAGACCCCTTATATTACATGGAACCCAAACAACCACGTATTCTTAAGCCCCTACCTTACAACTCAACCACCCTCAAATCAAAAAATATCCTGAACAACTTTAACATTGAACCTGCATATAAAACAAATACTCAACTGTTAAACTTATTAAATAATTCCAAATTAACTAAACACAACATCTTGGAAGAAAGTGGTGTATATTCAAACTGCTCTACTTGTAGTGCAATACACATAGGCCAAACAGGCAGAACATTAAACAAAAGAACAAATGAACACAAATATCAACCTAACTCAAACAGATTTAAACACAAAACAGAAACATACCACATTATTAACTATAATAGTCCTACACTTCTAGGTAAAAACACAAAACTCACAAACTTGATCTTTTAGAACTGTACGAAATTGAAAAACATAGAAATAGCCACATTTTACTTAATGATCAAATTGAAACATTTGAAAAACCTATATTCATATATCTGACATGATTTAGGCTTTTTAATTTTATAGATATCTTAATATAATTATACTTAAAATATTGCCATTGGTTTACATTTTACTAGAATACTTCATATTCATTGTTTTCAGGTTAATGTAATATTTATAAAATGTACCTCTTACCTACTTAGTTTCTTATATTTCTAAGAGTTGATTCCCCTCTTGTTATCTTTATTTAAACTATTTTCAACATTTAATATCCCAACTTCATTTAGCATTCATTAATTTAATCTACCAAATTACGTCGTAATGACATTGGAACATTTTAATTTTATTGTTAACCATGCTTTAAATATTTTACTACATGTGACCTGTTATCCATTTTGTTAATGTTTCTTATTGACTGTAAGTATTATACATTTCATCCTCAATTCACTGTAGGTTTAACAATAAATGTAGATTCTAGCTGAAGATGAAACATGTACTAGATAATTATTAAAAATTTTGTAAGGAAAAGAGGAAGTTTTCATTATACACTGAATTAAGTGGCAATGTTTCTACCAGCTACTTCCAATGTGAAGCAACAAGAAGAATCAAATGACCTATTGTTCAAATAATACCAATGAAATGAATGGGCTAAAAGCAACAAACCGAATGCTGGTAAATTTGTAGGATATCCAAACAGGAAGCTTACATCTTTCCAATAGAAATCGCCGTATAAAAACTTCAATTTCTAACATATTTAAAATTTGATTAATTGGGACGCTAGGAAATAAACAACTCAAGCGATACTATTTTATCGTCAATATCTATAGTGGCTTTTTCTAATTTCTTGACAAGATCCAGGAAACTTCTTAATGATTTCCTCTTAGAAAATTCAAATTGAAAAAATGCTATGCAGCCACTTAGTCAACTTGTGTAGAATCTCAATTCAACTAAACATATTTAAATGATGGATAAAAGCCCATGCTCTTTTATGGCACGTAATTTGGCTCTTACATTGTTCGTCAGTCTTTCAACTGTAGCAATATCAATTTTCAGAATTTTCTGAAATATTCTGCTTCTTATTTTGGGCTTCCCAGCCCCCATCAACTCAACCAATTCTGTTCAAATAAGACTACAATTCCTGAATGGGCATTGCCTAAGGAGCATCTAGAGGGTTATCTGTCTTCGAAACAAAATTGATGGGTTTTATAGTTGACCAGTCCCTTGTTTCTTTGGCGTAACAGTACGAGATTAAGTCAGGCCAGAACGTTATTTGATCATTGAAGTGATGAGTTTTGTGAGGCATTTTTGTATGTAAATAATTGATGGCTTCACCTCAAACACGTCCAACATGCGGTCGTAAAACGCCAACCATGGGACATAACATCATAATTTTATCTTCAAACCTAATTTTGCTTTCGAATTTAATATTATCGAAAGCATCCGAGTCCGTGAAATATTATCACGAAAATTAATGCACCTCAAAGCACGGCAAACGATTATTATTATTTTTACCACTATCAGAAGGTGCAAATAAATGACATACCTATCCCCAACGTAGTATTCTTAAAAAAAAATATTTGAACGAAGAGATTAATCTCAAGTCCAAAAAAGCCCAACATTGTGCAATTTCGTCAAATATTCCTGTTACATTAAAGCCGCACACTCGTTTAACATAATTAATTACCACTTATACCTAGTTTAATTATTAGTAATGTCATGCTCTAAAGTAACTGGGTCACACGCCCCGGGTTTTAATTTTATCCTTACGCCGCAGCTACGATTTTGTTTCTCCACATACGGGGAGAAAGGTCGAAGTTTTTTGTCAGTTTGTGTTTGATGAGGGTTAAATAACTTTTAATTGTTAATAGACCACCATGTCACAAGTCGTTCGTCGCTGCTACCGCTGCTTATTTTAAATATTTTATCTGGCTGACTTAATGCTAGGATTTGTGTTCATACAAGAGTGCTAGACAAATAATAAATACAACTACAACATCTTAATTTATTTCTTATTATTACTGGGTATAATATTCAGCTACTGGCTAGAGTACAATTAAAGTTTAAAATATACTATTGCACACATTGTTTGAACTAGCCTATGTGCAGGTTTCGCAATTTCTTCAATATCAACTAATTATGGTCTCTGTCTGCAAGTAATTCAGTTTACTAATGCTTACTATAATTAATAGGAAGGTGAAAAACTCACTAAGGTGTAATTTCGAAAACTCACAGAGATATGACACACATGTTAATATCTCGCCAGATATTAAAATGTGTCATGCCCTTCATTGCAAAGGTCATACAGAAAATGCGGTGTTAATATAATCCCTAACGAGAGGCATTAAGCAGAGGGGCATTTTCATCCTAATGGATTAGTAAATAATTCAGACCAAGCAACATTGAAAGAACAAAATGAATTGCGTACTTTGCGAATGGTTGCTTAATTGTATTATAATAATTAGACTAATGAGATAGTGTTTGCATTGCTAAAAATAAATATAAATAAGTATTATTACAACCCAATAAAGTGGTTGATGCCATTTTCTCAGCGGAGACAGCTAATGTAGAATTATCATGACAGACATCTTTTCATCGACGATAATGCACCAGACCCCCACGATGAACACGCAGATCTGCAAAGCAGATGAAACGCTAGCGAAGCGTATAACCCACAAAACATTTTCATCTTCTTGCTCCCTCACATGCTTGCTTATATATTCACGTGCAGATACGCCAATGCTATTTTGATTTTCTGGTAGATCGGATTTTTCATGAAATTTACAAATTTATAAGAAACTGTGTAGAAAGATTTCATACCGATAAAATACAGTGGATTGCAGTTACTCTTTCGATTTCAGTATTACATGGTGATTAATATTTTTATATTACATAAATTAAATTAGCTAGGAAATATATTTTTATTAATTTATAAACGTTTACTTACTGATTACTGTAAAATAACTTTTACTGAAACCAGTTTTAAGGACAGGATTTTGAATTTATTAAATACAAAGGTTCCATGTGTGATGCGTGTTACTATGACAAAGAACAGAATCAACTATTGACCATTGTTGCCAAAACAAAGGCTGGATTTAACCGCCGCAGATTATTTTGGGAAACCCGAATTCATGTGCCATTAACGGAACTCAGTCGTTCATTGTTATTTAATATTTTTTGGATGAAGATAAAGTAACAAAATTAAAAAATTACCGCTAAAAAAATTTAGAAAAAAAATGGAACGTTAACAAAAAGTACAAATAAATATAAATCACGGACTGGAGGAAAGGCCAAAATAAAAATGTATTTCAGAAGCACAACAAAACCTATAACGCTAACTATAAAATAAGGATAATAATGCATCGTAATACAAATACATAGAGGTAGAGAAGAGGTAGGAACCACGATAGCCCAATTAGGACAAAATACGAGAACGATGTGGGCATCTGAATTAACCGCTAAAAACAAGCTGACAGAAAAAAAACACGCTAGCAATCCTTAGAAAGTCCGCACAATAGATACTAGGCATGAGGGCAGTGGCACTGCTGCCTTTAACCACTGCGACCAGCATGGATCTATTGTAACATTGCCCTTCGTAGTTGTTAGACTAGTTGGAGACTTTTGATGAACCTTAGCATTAGTCTAGGATTTCCGTCCTGGATGTCAGTAGGCGTTAAAAACGGCCTACAACACTTTTACACAAAATGCTTTATGCCGTCTCTAGATCTTCTTGACATAAACGGCAGGTTTGATCTTCACCTCTTCCGAGTTTATGTAGGTGGTACTTAAGGGCCACAAGATCTGTCAAAAACCCTGCCAGCAGTCCAAAGTACCCTTTGCTGAAAGATAGCAACGACTGTGCTGTCTTAGGCGATCCTGATAGCAGTGCTTTCGTCTGCTTTTGTCCTGGCGCATTCTGCCAGTGGGAGGCCTTTATGTTGACCTCCCATTGGTTAACTGCTTGTTTTAGGTGGCTCTTTTGTAGTCCACAACAGGGACAAAGTGTCCAATAAAAGGCATTTTCGCTGCTTCTTTGGCAAGCTTATCGACGCAAAAGTTAATAACAGAAATCTCCGCTTGAAATATGTTGAAGTGAAGTCCCATCGACACTTTGAGATAGTTGTTAGGTCCACTGACCCCATTGCCCGTCCTCGCTCCTTCAATTCTAGAGTCGTTCGTGTACCATGCCAGTGTTCCTCTTTTGAGTTGAGGCTTACCAGAAGCCCTGCATAGTTTTGGCTGTATCAAACGGCGAGTGAAAGATATTTTACAACCACATCGGATCTCCAGGAGAATGATGAACCGGTACTATAGCCACCACCCACACGCATCTACACAACGGCTTTACATGTCGAGGACAAAGGGAGAAAGAGAATTGAACTGCCTAGAGTATCTACATATATTACAAGCTGATATCTCCAGCACATAGTGTTATTAACACAACTGATCCTTGATGAGGTTAATCGGAGATGACGAAGAAGCTGGAAAAGGGGTATTCATATATTCAGCAAAAATGCGACCTTCTGAAAGGCTCAACTTTCCTCTCGACTTTCGGAGAAAAACTAAGACGCAGGATCCAACCGACTTTGACAAAATGAGCCTGAAGACGAAGCAAAGAGAAGTGGAATCCGAAAAGCTTGAAACCGAACACCATGAATACATTTGCATGGGCAATTGGATAAGAACATAAGATCCCAAAATTTATCACATGAATTGACATTTGGACAAGTAAATAGACCCGACTTGATCGTATTTGATAAAAACCACAATAACCGCATTATGGAGAAGCCCTATCGAGGAGAAACTAACACCATAGACAAAGTAGCAGAAAAAATAACAACACATAATGAACTCATGTTTCAGATAAGACTAACGTGCCCTGAATACACTCCTATAATTGTACCAATAATAATAGGAGCATTAGGAGGTGTGCCACAAAGCATAACACCACATATACAAAATCAACATCAACAGACAGGTAGCGTGTAGACCATTACCCACGAAGCCAACTACCCGATCCATTGCAAAAGCAGAATTTTGTCAAAAGCTATTTTTACATCAAAGATAAGCAAAAGAAGAAGTTTTGGAAGATCGAATCGTATTTTATCTATCGTATATTGCAAAACTAAATACTGCTTCAGTAAGTACATTGGATCAGAGGAATGTCCTACAAAAATGAATACAATGAAACCGTTTAGTGATTTGAAAGAATTGAGAAAATGAATTCACATTAGTGACATTATAAATATTGAAAGTCCAAAACTTCAATATTTCCGTCGAATTACTAAGATATTTGAAAGACATGTTAAATACCATTCTCTGAGAGAAATCTGTTGAGGATTGACTAGGACCTTGTGCCTAATAAAATTTACAGTGTCCAAATCGCTTTGTTGGCATACCGATACAAGTCAGCAAAATAACATTTCAAAAAGTGTCAATTTAAAATTAAAATATGCAAAGGAGATTCACCCTCTCTGAAACGCGATATTACACAAAAGTTCTAGGTGCTCTTTCTGTCAAAAACTTTTAAACAAAATAAAACTTGAGGACAACGTATACATTATGGCAAGTGAAAGCAAGAACGACGGATAAAATTGCAAAGACAAATCTTTCTAGGAATAAACAATAGCAAATCAATTTGCAAACCTGACAAAACAAATCCTTGTAAAGCTATGTAAATAATGAAACATATTCAAAAATGAAATACCATCAACGAGGTACCGGACGTTCAGTTTGGCTTTCAAGAGGATAAACCATCTCGAAAGCCAAACTGGACTTTCCTGTTTCTCCAGTTAAGTTAGTTTAGAAAGTATGCAACGACTTTCAGGCATTATTTCTTGTTAGTGGCGCGTCTATTTATTATTGCACGTTTGGCTCCGACTTCGCTGATTTGCTGGAAAAGTTGTCTTAGTTTGAGGCTGAAGTTGCTAATCTTGACGATGGTTTTCCGACTGATATTGACCTACGTCGCCCTCGCCTGGTCCAGCGTTTGTAAGTCGCAGTTTAAGAGGTTGAATGTTCTTCAGAACAGGGTACTGCGTATGATCGTGGCAACACCCTGATTGGTAACTAATGCCGAGATTCATAGGGATCTTGATGTTCCATCTCTGAACGATCATTCGCTGGCGTTGGCCAGGAAAACTCTAGAAATGATCGCGTGATCGAAAAACCTGTCGATCCAGTATCTAAGGGAGCTGAATCCAGATAGGCTACCACCTCATGTCGTCGTTGTGAGAAGCGCTCGTTTTATCTCGATCATTTATTATTCATTTTTATGTTTATATTTAAACAATCATTTTGTTCATACTGCAATATCCATTTTTAATTCCTATGGTATATTCCACTCATTTTCCAGTTTCTAACAATCGCAAACTTCTGTATTGAAGCTTATTTTATTAAATTTTTTTCAACAAAAATAAATCTGCAACATGTTTGCTTTTCGTATATGAAATGTAAAGTAAACACGAAACAAATTTATCCTGAGTAATTTTCTGTTTAACGAGTGGTAGTAGTTAATTTTAATCCTCAGAGACAAAATATTATTTCACATTTCATTTCGACTCCATTCATATTACATACCCACATTGATAACGTATGAAAAAAATATTGGAAGTACATGTTTCATCTCTCTGGCCTCGTTTATCAAAATATACGATATTTAGATTAGTTCTTAGTATAATATAAACAAGTGCTCGCTAACTAATAACACTTCTGTGATAAGAATGTTTCATATTGCGAGCCCGTGAAATAATCTTTCTGAGGAATCATAGGTATTCTAAACAAAATCGTAATCAAGAAGAGGTACATAAATAAAAGGAAGCCGTAACAGAAATGGAAATGAAACAAGCATTCAGAAAATTAAATTAAGGAAAGCGCCAGGACATAATGAAGGGATGGCAGATGTAATTAGGTAGGTAAATGAAAGAAGAAAAATAAAAGTTTCTTAATATATCAAACAATTACACAAAGATGGATATACCGTAAAATAATGGCTTTCAAATTTTTTTGTAAGAAAAATAGCAGCAAAACGTGCGTCAGGTACCCAGCTGCCGACCGACCGAAAGGTATGCGGCGTCCCGGAAATGCACACACTCCTCAGGACAAAGAGGTACGAAACCAGTTGCCCGCACGAGGCCGACACCTCTCGGAGAGGCCCGGCGAACCGGTGGGCTCCTCTCCCCCTTGCTACCCATGTTAGACAAGTTTTCTTGTCAACGTTGGACGGGTCACCGTTGGAGACGTTTTAGCGAACTCCTACCTCACATCTAACCCCACGGGGCCTAGGCCTCCTTGCGGATGGCTACTATCGGCCAAGCGTGGGAAACGGAATCTGGCCGTGAGGTACAACCAGCCCGCCCGTGAATTAAGCCTGAACTACGGGGACGGCCGGGCAAAAGCCTCACCCCAAAATGCCAACCGCGCCAACTCTTTCGTCCCTCCGGCGATCAAGTATCACTGAGTTGTTTTAGGATGAAACCGAATGTTTCCCCAACCAGACAACCAGCGGGCGGACTACTCGTCGGCGAACCGACTTTTATCCTCCCCTACTATCTTCGCCAAATTCTCTCGCCACGCCCGTTTCCCTGAGTGTGGCCACCAAGGATGGGGTAGTGCAGCTGCAGAGTTCTCTAGGTAAGCGCCGTAGGGTGCCTCACTTACCCACCGTATATTCCGACGGTTAGCGGCCGGACACCGGAGCGTATGCCCATGCCTACGCCCAAGCATCCTCCCCTATATACGAAGTCTACTCCCGCCACGCCCGTTGCCCTGGAACTATGAGACCAGGGGTTGCAGCCTCAGAGTTTTAAGGGTCAATGCTATAGGGTGAACGCCGACCCGATGCGTCAGGTACAATCAAAATTTTAGGTTTAAGAGCACTGCTTCCAAAAAGTTAGTAGTAGCTAGTTAGCCTAGACCGGTTTAGTAGATAAAGAAAATATTGCGATACCATAGCAACAAAAAATAACATATTAGGGGTGTCAGTGTGAAGTTTCACGTCAAAAAGTCAAACTAAATTTGCGCAATAAAATTTGAAAAAAAGATGTCGATCCAAATTCTGAAAATCAAAAAAATTGAAAAGGTTAAGAGGTAAGCAGATTTATGATATGTTTAATATCCTTGGCGATCCATGTCCTTCATGTGGGACCGTGAAAAACTGGATTGCAAGCTTCAAAAGGGTAAATTTTCTATTGAAGATGATCAATGACCGATCGGAAAGTCCATTTTCTTTCCCAACAATGTTGATGCAGTTCATGACATGTTTTTGTCAGACCGTCGAAGTGGACTAAAACGAATATCTGAGGCACTGAATATTTCATATGAACGCGTCTATCATATAGTTCACGTCGATTCGATTCCCAAATGTCGTAAATATTGACCAGAAGCGTGCAAGGAGGAAAGCATCATGTTCGATCTGTGCTCGGTTTGAAATGATGCAGACTTCTTAAGTTGTATTATGACTATGGATAAAACTTGGGTACATTTCTACGACCTACAAACAAAGCAACAACCGATGCTTCGCCAAGGGTTAAGAAGTTTAATGTTCATAAATCTGCTGGAAAATATTAACTTTCAAATTTTGTTTGCTTCTATAGTAGGCTAAGAATTCTTCAATACCTTCTCGTACGTCATAATATTTAATATCATGTACTATCGACTTTCCGAAATTGCGGTTATAGAAGAAGTTATGACGTTTCGGCTACACTTCTTGGAAATAGTGCATTATCTACAGGTTGTGGAGAATATAATAAAATAGGTGCTATTTCTATGATCTGGCATAGAAAAATATTTTGATAACTACCAATCTAAACCGCCTCTAGAACCAGAACAAGAACCACGATAACCATTTTCTGTAATTTACTTGATTTTGCAGCAATCCGTTTCATCCACCATCTTTATTTGCGCATTTGTCATTTTCCCCGAACATGAAAGTCACGAACCATGATTGTTTTAAGCCTTGGTAGACATACTATGGTCAATTAAAAATGTCCACCTAGCAATTTTACTATTACAGGATCGCAAGACCAACCCCTTCATGATTGCAACTTTTGAAAATAATCATCTTTTTTCTGCTGAAATTAGAATCCAAATTGTTTAGTGTCAACAAAATCTAATCTTTATAAGTCGTTCAATCGAAAATAATTGTATATTGATATAATTTTGAAAATATCATCTTTTTTCTGATGACACTATACAGAAATAGTTTAATGTCAATAAAATCAATTCTCCCAAATCGAAAATCATAGTATTTGATAGAAGTGAACAGCTACATACCTAATGTAATTATTAAAATTAATAATGAAAACTTAGGGTCACATTCATAGTTGTCACTTAAGTAGCACTCATCCTAACCTCATCTCATACTCATTTCTCACTCATTAGAGGAATCCGTATTCTCATCTCAAGCTTATGATTCATAAACGTGAGCACGCATCTTGCTAAGTTGAGTAACGGTTGAGCAATCGCCAAAGTACTACCTCACCCTTGGTTTAAGTGCTTACAATTACTTAACTTATACAGGAATTGAAATCACCGGATCATCATTTACGCAGTACATTTGGTGACCGGGTTGAAGGAAATATTGCTTGATCTAAAATTTCATTTGAAAATTTTGTTAATTGATGAAGTTTACTTTTGGTTAAATCGCTATGTCAATAAGGAGAATTGTCGTATTTGAAGTGATGATAACCATTACATCAGAAAAAGTCATCGATTGCTGCGTTTTATGGGTAGATGGAATCATTGGTACATATGCCTTCAAAAATGATAATGGTTAGAACGTTATAGTAAACGATGAGCGGGACAGAGACTTGATTACTAACATTTTCGTTCCTCAATAGGAAAGTATTAATGTTGCAGACTTGTGGTTGCAGCTGAGTGGTTAATGAGACACGACCTAACCCCCACTAAATTTTGACACAACTGTAAGTTGCATTTGAGCGATAGCTGAGTTGCTAACTGTCTATGAATTTCAATAAGTAACTATCTAGTGCGGTGATTTTGAGATTATACTTAGAACACTAAACACTTCAACTCACAAAACATCAAAAAAAATCTTTGTACTAAAAGTCGACGCGTTTTGACAGCAAAGCTGTCATTATCATAACGATAATAAAACTGATACTTTTATTATCGCTTTGCTGTCGAAACGCAGTCGGTTTTTAGTAAAAAGTTTTTTTTTTGGTGGTTTGTTGGTTGAAATGTTTAGTGTTCTACTTCTGCACCAAGAGATCCAGTGAAGAACTATG
The DNA here is from genome assembly GCA_023690525.1 of Holotrichia oblita. Taxonomy (NCBI): domain Eukaryota; kingdom Metazoa; phylum Arthropoda; class Insecta; order Coleoptera; family Scarabaeidae; genus Holotrichia; species Holotrichia oblita. The sequence continues at coordinate 158,180,102 of CM043017.1, read as the reverse complement.
GAAACTTGGTCATCATTTCTAAAGCAAAAGTATTGAGTTTAGTGATAGATTCTTGTAGTTCATATCTGCCCCAACATTGAAACAATATAAAAAGAAGTTATATCAAAATGTCATTGTTACTTTGTTTTGTGTAGCTCTTCTTCGATATCTCGATAATTCTTATTAGAATATAGACATGAATGTTCAATAAATTCTTCTTACAGCAATAAGACAAAACACGAAATTAATGAGAATGAATTAGATACGAGAATCAACCTCAAAAAAATGTATCAGATGAATTATAGATTGCGTTTATTGTGTACCCACACAGATATTTCTGAAGAGAGCAACACATAAAGCGATTTATACGATTCAAGGGTAAGGGCTATAACTGTCAAATGTTTTTTATTGCAACTTGTCTCTTTAATAACTTTCATAATAACATTGGTTTGGTAAAAAATACATAAAATATACTGGAAACACACCTGTTACGGTGTGATTTATTAAAATAGATCCCATGCCAAGAAAACATATTCCATATCTTTGCTCTCAAAACGAATTTATTGCTTATATATACATATATACATATGTATTCTGTAACAATCTTGCTACTTTGCTTTGCCTCCGTAAATTGGAACATCTATTTGTAACTTGTCTCGTTAGCAAATTTAACAACTTCAACGCGAACTTTTCTTTTGTAGAAGCCACTACATTATAATCCTATAATGTTGAAGTATATGTATATATTGTTTCGATAAAGAAAATGGATCTAATTTCACTTAAACTGAAAATTTAAAACCATCACTACGTTCTTATGAAGTACACTTCCACAAGAAATATTTTTAATTTCTTGGTAGGTATGAATTGACGAGTTAATTAATTTAGATTTATGACGGTACTCGTTTAATCCCTTTCCTTGCAATTAATTTTAAGCTCTTCAAGAGTGTTCTTAATTTGCATGAAATTGTATCTCGCAAATGGAACAAAACTCATTTTGTGGCGTTTTGAATAAAGGCACTAATAAAAAATAAATTAAGTGATACATCTAATAATACCGAGTTGTTTCTTGAAGAAGCGAATAAAACTGTACTGTACTGGTACGTGACCAAAATAATGAATTATTTGAGATTCGATCACCTATTCCTCTTCCTATTCAATAGTGTATCACAAAATCGACTCTCATCTAATGATTAGCAATAGCGGTCAAAGTTGTTTGTGCACTATCCACTATGTTCTAAAAAAAAAATTTTTTTAGGCTTATCAGCTGTTTGTATTATGATCCCAATTGAAATGTATGCTTTTATTAGTTGCTATGCTTGATTTTGAAAATACTTTTCTTAATTTTGAAGACACTTCTTGATTTTGAGCAGTGTTTAGATTTGGAGCGTAAGTTGTTCAAAAATCTTCACAGCAATCTTCAATAAGGGCATTCAATTTGGGTGAGGAGCTTGATTGTCTATTAAAAACAGACAGTAGGTATACCTGTTGCAGTTGAAACACAATTATCAGCGCAACATTATTTACGGTAAAGCGATGCTGTAACAAAACCATTACTCACACTAAATTACGCAGCAATAACAGTAGCATTAATGCCTCGAAACCTTTACCGGCCGACCAAGTGATAGGGGAATCACCCTCAAAATCAAGACCTCAAAACCAAGACTTTTCTATATTTAATGCAAGTTGCTTCTAGTAACTCATAGATACCATCATGGAGAGCAGTACAAGTCATTTAAATTCCCATACCATTATGCTAACAACTAAAGAGACAACCTCCAATCCTAGGTAATCCGTTTATAGGAGAGATTGACAACTTCGCTACAACGGAAATCCTAAAGCGGTACTTCGTCTCCAGTAAGCAAAAGAAAAATGCTGAGATGAACTCCGAACTCGAATCATATGTAATGGAGCTGCAAGAAAACGCGATAAATGCTTATAGAGAAAGGACACTCTTCCTAGAAAGCCTGTAAACTGGCACACCAATCGACGACTTCCTGCTTTGAATCATTACAGAAAAGGAACATACAGACTGTACTGTACAGAGAAATACAGATTATGGGTCAAGCTCACGACCGTTTAACCCAAAGTTTTATTCTCCTACAAAGGGAAGAGGCACTAAAACCTTTCCTTGGTACGATTTTTGAATCAAGCTTCATTCGTTACGAGGACGTATTTTTGTTATCTACCTAGCTATGAAACAAAAGAGTGAAGGTGATTCTCGATAAAATGAGCGAAACTAAGGTTGAACATCGCAGCGTAATAAAGTTCCTGACAAAAGAAGGCAATGGTCCAAAAACAATTCATGAAAGAATTGTTGTTGTGTATGGGGATGATGCACCATCTTATTTTCAAGTAAAATATTGGTCTACACTCTTTCGATGGGGCCGAGAGTCAATCAATGATGACCCGGTCCGGACGACCTGTTAAAGCTCCAACTGAAGACATTGTGCGAAAAGCCGAAAATTTGGTACTGAAATATCGGCGTATAAAGATCTCTGTCATTGTCAATGAAGTCTGTATATCCGAAGCAAGTATCCTCAAAATTTTGCATGACGATTTGGGTATGAAGAAGGTGTCTGCAGGGTGGATACCCAGATTGCTTACACCTGAACAAAAACTGTACAGCAAAGAAGTTTCTCAAGAAAATTTGGCCGAGTTGGAGGGGGACAAAATATTTTTATCTCGAAATTATCACCGGGGATGAGACTTGGGTACATCATTGGGACCCTACTACTGAACAAGAATCCATGCAGTGGGTTCATAAGGGCTTTCCACCACCAAAAAAGGCCAAGACACAATTTTCTGGAAAAAAACTGATGACAACTGTTTTCTGGGATATTGAAGGAGTCTTGCTTATTGAAGATATGGCAAGTGGGTCTACCATAAATGGAGAGCCCTACGGAAACACAATTAAAAATTTAAAAACTGCTCAAGAGGAAAAACGCTCGCATTCTTATCCACAAAAAAACTTATTGCTGCACGATAATTGCCTGGTTCATAAGGCAAACAAAGTTCAGGAGATAATCAATGACTGTGAGTTTATAGAGTTAAGACATCCACCTTGTAGCCCCGACCTAGCTCCGTCAGACTTCTTCTTATTCAAAAATTTAAAAAAGCATCTCAGGGGAAAGGGTTTTGCGTCTGATGAACAACTCAAAGAAGTTGTTGAAGTATATTTTGCGGGGTTACCGAAGCAATTTTTTCTGAGAGTATGAGGCAATTCGAAAAAAAAGATGGAATAAGTGTATTAGTGTTGAAGGGAGTTATGTAGAATTTTTTTTTTGCTCTCTTATGTGCTTTTTTTCATGGCTAATAGATAACATAAAAATACGCCCTCGTAGTTACATGTGCTAACAAACCTAGCACAGGCTAGATAAAGGAGACGGTAAGCAGTCTTAAAACATGGGAAATAGAAGACTCAACGGCCATCCCTCAACGAGTGATCTTGGTAGCCTTCGTTCCAAACAAGGCAAACTAATCAGCGTTTTAGTAAGCGTGGACATCCAAGAGTAGCAATATTACGTCATAAAAAAACCAAAGAGATCTGATTGCACCAGTTACAGAGGTAACGACAAAAAAATGTAGGCAAAAATGTAGAAACACCTCCAGAAGAAATCCCACTCGTTCAGAATCACTGTAAAATGAAGAACAAATAGATGAGGATAGAGCTCACTTTTTTGACCCGAGATCATAAGTCCTAGGAAAGCTCTGATAAAATTCATTTATTTTGCAGTATAGAGCGATGACAGGCAAGAAAATGTAATATTTTTATCCAAAGAAATGCTGAATATCGTTTAACTGAATTCAAAAAGAATCTACAAGTTTTCAAAATGCAATTCTAGAAACAATGCAAGAGGTGAAATTATTGAAATTTGAGGAAAACTTAGAAGATTATAATCCAGTAATAAATTTCTCGGACGAACCAGAAGTTTTATTCCTAAAAGCTTGCAAGATAGCTAATCTAATATAAGTTGGCAAGTTAAATCTCATCTTACCCACGTTTGTTTATTTATTCAAGAAAGAAACTCTTAAGTATGTTTTTAACTGACACATTTACTAAATTTTTCGTTTACTGAATTTTTTATCTAAATAGATCTAAAAAGTTTTGCTATAAAACACTTCGCATAACACTCTTAATAAAAAGACGAACCAACAAGTAAATTCCAGAATTATGCAGTTCCTTGACATAGCTTTAAATACAAAGTTGTTTTTTATAAATAAACTATTTCCTCTTGTAAGCGAAAATATTTCCGCAAACACAGCAATTTCGCGATACACCACCTCCATCTAGGCACTACAGATCCTGTCATAAATATTCCATTGCGCAACCATCATTCCAGCACATTTACGAAGAAAATGAACTTAGGTAAAAGCATCTGATAGTCCTTCATCACATTTACCCCACCAAACTCACCGTTTTAACGGTCGTTTCAGTCGTTTTTCCTGATGAAGAGGTAAAAGGCCGGGACTTACTCGCGTGAACCCGGACCACCTTCAAAGACGTTGTAGCTAAACATTAATTAATAGCAAACGCTCGACCCTTTCGCAATGACCTTGGGATTGTAAAATAAAATTTATGTGTAACTGCCGCCCATAAAAATGTGAGTTTCTGTAATAAATTTCAAATTCCCGTAAACTCCGCCGTTTCACACCGTTTATCATATCATAATACATGCATACATATTACTAAATTAACCTAATTTAATTTTTTATGAGAATCAAAAATTGAGCTCAAAACTTTAAGTTGGCGCAGCATGATTCTTTTATATATTTCTGCTCTTTGTCTTTCGATTCATCTCAGTAACTCTTTTGCGTTTTAAAACTGCCTTCCACTTGGGTACACTTTAATTAGTAAATAATGTCAGTCGTTTTCAGTTGAGATCCGGAAACACAGATGGCAGATCAAGAACTTTTACATCATTGTCATGCTTCACTATACACGCAGATTATTTATCTTTTAAATCTAGATATATTTCCGCTTTGAAATCAAATAAAAGAGGAATGAATTAAAATCAATTTATTCCAGAAAATAAATTATTATGTTTCTGTTAAAAATATTTCTTCAGTGGAAGGAATTAACATTTATTTAACTCACACCATGATAGGTCAAAATTTACATTTGAAAATGAAAGTCAAAATCATTAGTTATCCTTGCACACTGATTTCAGGCCCCTTTCCTGATGAATTGTCGAAACTAGTTACGGAATTCGCTACAGATTATATATTACATCCACCATTGTGTTTTGAGGAATGTAAAAATGCAGCAAGATGCTTTGAAGCGTTTGTTTCTCCATAAATTTGACGTTGGCTTTGGGAATGGACAAAGGAATCGGCGACAAAGAAATCAGCACCCCCACAAGATAGGAAATTTTTATTACTATGTTGATAGAAAATTTTATGTTAATAGTCGACCCCGGAGAAACATTTGCTATTGAGGAACTGATGCTAAGAGTAAGAGAAGCCAATTTGGCAATAAAATGTTTACGCTATGCCCAAATGCACCAGCATGCAGGACCTAGACGTAGAATTTTGGTATATACAAAGAGCTATACGATGTGTCCCATATTTCAGGAGAGGATTCTGCCTTGCCGGAGAATTACTGTCCCATTAGTTTTTTACCTAACTTATCCAAACTTGCAGAAGCAGTAATCCTCAGGACACTTCGGATGGAGATAACCAATAACGAATTTAAAGCGGAGCTTTCTGTTAATCTCCAACTTTCGAGGCTTACCAATTCTATCCGTAGGGGCTTCGATCAGAGAGATGTTGCTGGGGCGGCATTTCTTGACGTGCAAAGAGCCTTTGATACTTGGGATTGATTCTCGACCATAAATTGATTGAAACGAGACAGCCAATGTTTGGAAGAATGATTTTTTTACCGCCAGGAATTGATTCCACTTCTTAGAAGGGAAAGCAGGTTCAATCTTCGCAATAAGCTGCTTCTACATAAAACGATGTCTAGGCCAATTCTAATTCCAAATTAATTGGAGATTCTCTAAAATAAGACCTTGCATATGCTGTGCAACTCACCTTGCTTCGTCAGCAACGTCCAGTTGCAAAGAGATCTGCATATACTCAGCCTACAAGAATATCTTAAAAGTACCGCTAGCTCAACCTCGGAGAGAGTTAGACAAGCCACCAACCCCTGTTATTGAATGTTGTTGTCCCACAAGACCAACTACCACCTAGAGTTAGGGCTCGACACTCCATCGAGATATTGCTACAACTAAGCGTCAGAGTTTAAATTTCGAAATCTTCGAGACATATCAATTCAACTCACACGAAGATCTCTTAATCCACATCATACTCCCATCTTTCATCAATTCTCAGCAAATACTCCCCCCTGCTGAGAACAATTTCTCTTGGACGATTTCAACTACCAAACCCTATAGGCATAGACGGCCTATCATTAGAAGACAAAGGGTCTAAAGTCAAGTACAGAAAACCTATCAGTCTCGAAGAAAATAGTTGTCCATTTAGCAAAAGATTTACTCAACACTGAAGAAGGACTTGATAATTGGTATGAGTCTGTACGTTTGGCCCTATTTTTACTTACCCAAAATACTTATTTCATAGGCACGATAAGAACAAACCGCGGGGTTCCAAAACAACTAATGAAGTTGGCACTGAAAGGATATCAGTCGTGTTTTGCAAGAAAAAATATGTTACTCTTGGTTAAGTTCAAGGATAAGGAGGACAAGGTATTTCTTTGAGGAAAATATGTATATTACACAACACATTGAATTCTATAATCAGAATATGGAAGCTGTTGATACAATTGACTAAGATACTGAGCCTTATAATACTCTGCGTACAACAATGCTTCTAAATTCTCAAGTAATCTATACCAACGTTTAGAGGAAAATGAAAGTATGTTCCCATGAAATACTCGTGAAGTCTAACGAGGGATGCAGAAGATTTAAAGTGTCAAAATCACCACAAAAGAAAGACTGCCATAACTTGTCAGAAAGTGATCATGTTAGGGTTAAAAGGAAAGGAATCAGGTCAAGGGTAATTATAAATTTTACACGTACATAATTACACCTGAAATATAACCAAATAGATGTTACATATGCACGTAACTCAAACTCTATACCAAGTAATTTTAGACTTTATAATATATTTCTTTACTGCAATTTCCATAAACTAGAACGTATTCCTCCTAGTCCTCGTCTTTGTTATAAATTTTATATAAACCTTACATTATTAAAGATAGCACGGCTTCACTAGACCGTTACTATTAATTTTTAAAATGTTGCTTGGAGAGATCCAATTTCATTATTACAATACACTGCAGAAGATTACACAATACAGTTTTCTAATCTGCAGAAAACGTGTCTAGCTGCAAATGTAACCTGACACATTGGATATGAGAAGCGGAAAATATTTTCACCTCGAGTTATTTCCTCTAATGAAGTGAAAATAGTGGAATTTATAAGCGAGGTATACAATTATTTAGCTGACACTTGTTTGCGCAAAATGGCGTTACTATGGTTGCAATTCAAGTTTTTCTTTTTAACATGCCAAAAGTGTACACAAATCGTCATAGCTTTATTATACAGGGTGTCCAATTATTGAAGTATTTGAACAATAGGTATAGGTGCTTCATTAATTATGAAAAATATTTTAACTAGAGATACTACGTGTCAAATAATGACCACTGACCAAAAATAGCCTTATTCAAAATCGCACCATTTTCGAGATGAAGGCCTTCAAAGTTAAAAAAAAATGAATATGTTGTTTACATAGGAAGTATTGAAGAATAATCGAAAAATTGTCCTAAAATGACAATTCCGCCCGTGACGTAGAATTTGCGTATTGGCCTGCCCCAATTTTTGCTGTTTAAACTATTTTTAGCCACAAATCCTTCCGAACGTCCTCGTTTTTCTCGAAAACCAAACATAATACGAAGTTTCTCAAAGAGGGCCTTATTTTTGGCATTTTAACTGGTCTATTAGGTGATGTTAATTTCGATCTGCCTGAAAAGGTGTTTAGTGTACCTATAGAGAGAGATCTGTTGGTTGGGCTGTTTAATTACTAGGATGTCCAGGAAGGAAACAGAGTTGTTGCATTCCTCTTCCATCGTGAATTTTATATTTTCATGGAATTCATTGAAGGTAGTCAAAATGGAAGCGGTGTATAAAAAGGGAAAATCAAAGTTGAGTTTAGGAATGCTTTCCTCTAAGAGTTTATCCATAACCATGCATGTTAAGATAGGGCTGAGAGGGCTACCCATGGGGGTATCAAAAGTCTGCTATTAATATTTACCATCAAAAGTAAAAACAGCGGATTCAAAGAGAAAATTAATGATCTTAATAAAGGTGTTGAGGTCTATTTCGGTGTTGATAGATATTCTATACCATTCCTTCTCTATAAGCTCTAAGATCAGGTTTAACGGGATGTTGGTAAACAGTCATACGACGTCTAATGAGTAGATCACATAACCAGTAGGCAAGATAACATCCACGAAGGTGAAGGTGTCGAAGATGTTAGAGGTATTGTCCTTTAGAATTAAAGTTCTGTTTGGCTTATTGCTGTACACCTTTTCCTTTAAATACCCGCATAGAAAGTAATCAGCAGGTCTTAAATCAAGAAATTGCAGAAACCAATTGGTATTATTACCACTTTTCGACATGATGCAAATTTTAGGAAAAATTTCTTCCGAAATCTGCATCATAGCACGAGCTCTGTGGAGTGTGATACCGACTTCTTGAACCACAAGTTCTGTTATCTAGTTAATCTACGGGGGCGATTGTCTATATCAAGCTATGCAATTCAGTTGCCGTTTATAATTATTTTCCTGCAGTTATTATGTCAATTGAATTTTATACAAGAAAAGATGCAAATCCTTTTTGAAACTTGATGAAATAAAAATTTCTTTAAGCACATTGATATCCACCTATGTATAAAGTCTCTGACAAGAGGGAGGTTTATTTTTCTTTAAAATTCTGCATACATTTGATTGACTCGTCAAAAATTAACCAGCAACCTCTCTAAAGCTGAAGTAGCTGCATTTCGTTCGTTTAAATGTGATTGTGATCGATTTTTATAACTGATTTAACGATTTAAAAATTTGTGATAAGACTAGTAAAAGAAGGTAATTGTTTTAAATACTTAAGCGATGAGTTTCCAAAGCTGTCCGATGGAAAAATCCGCGAAGAAATATTTCCTAGGAAATCAAATAAGTGAAAACTACCAAGATATCGTGACTAATTTGTTAGAAATCTATTAAAATTTTCGTTGCCGAATGACGCTCAAAGTTCGTTTTTTTTGCAGTCATATTTGGATTCAGGGCAGTAGCTAGAGGGAGGCTGGCCAGGGCTAAGCCCTGGAAAAAAAAAATTGAGGCCTGCCCAAAATTACGCGCTTTTTGCATCCGTTTATACGCTTGGATGTAGCACTGCAGTTATTGAATCATCTTTTTCAACATTAACAGCAATCAACCAATCACAACGGTACTCTATGAATCAATCCCGGATGGCCAATTTAATTTATTTGTGAAATGTCTTGATTTCGATTTGTTCCTAAGAAAATTTAATAATAGGAAGCAAGGGAAGCTTCTACTATTTTAAGTTCTCGTCAGTTATGTTCTAGTACATATTTTTTTTGTATTTATATTCTATTAATATCCAAATATATATTTTTTGTACCTGAGGCAGCCAAACTTAATTTAAATATTTTAAGGCCTTTTAGAGTCCTGTTCCAGATAAATGATTAATATTTTTGACTTGGTTAGCAATAATTTCTGTTACCTATAAAAAAATTTGTATTCGTTTTTTACTTTTTTTAAAAGCTCGGCTTACTTTTACGGGTGATAGTTATTTCCAGGGCTCGATTTGAGGAGGAACGCGCCGGAACGGCGTTCGGGAACCGCTCTCACTCAAAAAAAAAATGGTTGCTTTATTTTTAATGTAGGTAGATAATCAATAGAGGTACGGACGTGAGAGTTTAAAATTACGTATTGTATTGTAGGTGTTTAAACGTTTTAAGAAGCTAAAAACCGGACCCTGTACGTTGTAGTTCCGGCACCTCAATTTTTAGAAATCGAACACTGGTTATTTCAATTCATAATTTGTACTCTGGGTCATTATTGAGCTGTTCATTTATGCTTTAATTTTGCCTGAACGCGTATGTGAATGCGATATTATAAAACAAAATTGTATAATGAAATACCGAGCCCTTGCGAAAGAAAAATCAGCCCTGATGAAAATTAGGAGCTGGCTACTGCCCTGTTTGGATTTCCTTCCTGCTCCTGCTAATTTAGAAAAGATGAGTGGTGAAATGGGAAAACGATATAAGGGTAAGTGGGATCTCGTCATGATGGGAGAACCAAACGTAATAATAATTTAAGAAAATTGTTTTAAACTTCCCAAACATAAAAGAATTTGTTCTGAAACAGTCAAGCTAACCATTTTTTTTTCTGTATCACTTGGAAGAGCAACATGAAGGGTCCCTGACATAGCATGGGAAGGCAAAACCAGACATAATCGGCGCTCTGCAAGAGTATACTTTTGTTTATTACTAAATATGAAACATTATTATTCTTTGGCCACACTCGATTCTTGCAGGATATTATCGTTTGAATTGCATTTACAAACGACCCTCCTGAAATAAAACTAGCACCATATTTTCTTTAAAATACAGAAAAAACATAAGCAGGTATATATATTTATAACTGTCATAAAAATTGTATGCACCTCTAATCCATTTAATGCCCATTCCACTTAGATATGTGTGTACATTGTAATCCAATCAGCAGGCAGTAATTCTGCAGATTGCGCCTACATGTGGTAACCACAATACCGGTAACATGCTCTAATCCCAGCGGTATTGGCATCGGTTTCGTATCCCTAGATAATTAATTGCGGATAGACTTCGATAATTATCACGTGTGATTGATGTAATGGATCAATCGATGCGTGATGAAACACTACATGGTTTCGTCCACTGTCTTATCCAAACGCCCTGACAACTGTTACTGGTTATTGAAGCGGTTTTACTGTTTAATGTGTATTAACCGGTAGGATATATGTAATAGCTTTATAGAAGAGTATGTTATGTTGGATATAATATTAGTGTCGTCTTGTATTGATCGATCGATAATAAAAGTCATAAAAGTTGTAAGTAGTGTAGAAAATAAGAAAGCAATCTCTACTAGCTTTACAAGTTCAAGATGATATATTTTGTATACATCAGTAGTATCACATTCGTCTAAATCCTTGCTGTACGTTGCAGGTTCCATTAAAAGGAATGATATGCTAGAAATTATACGCCAGCGAAGCTTCTCCGCTTCTGCCTGCATAACGTCTGCGAAATTAGAATCGTCACTTCTACATAAATCCTCGAAAGTGGAGCTACTACTGGATATATGTATAAGTTTTGCTTCTACATTACAACGCTAAGCCGCATACAACTGCTTTAACGTTCTCGTTGGGAAAACTAACTAAGGTGTGTTAATAAAAGATTAATGTTGATCTTTTTTGAGTTGTTTTTTTTTTACTTCAATTAAAGGTTGTATCCGATTGAGATATAGGGCCGTATACAAGGCGTATTATGGACTAATATTTTGTCGGATGGTGACTCAAACGATATAAGTCGAAAGAGATAAACGCGCTGCAATGAATTAAGAATCATTTTAACAATTTTTTAACATACGATTTATTTCTTATTAGGCAAGTTGTGACAGCCAAATTTGATACAATTTATTAAAGGGAGATATATTCTTTCAAATAAAAGAAAAAATATTATAGAAATTCACAGCAATCGAACTGTAGATCTATTTATATATCATTATCGCAAGAAACAAACACCGTCAAATTCATACTGTTAAGAATAGTCAATAAAATTGAAACATAAAATATATAGAGAGGTATATACAGTAAGACCCCGCTTAGCGCTGTTTCGTTTAGCGTTGTTCCGGTTTAACGCTTCTTTATTTCAACCCGGGAATTCCCCGAAATTGCTCGTAGCGCTACGGAGATTCCCCGACATTTTTATCATTTGAAACATTTGTTGAGATTATTGTACTTAAGTATATAAATTTATATAATACTATAACGATTAATACAGTGACAAATATTATGATCTTTAGTTTTTATCAGGGGTGATAATGAAAAACAAGAAAAGAAAGCAACCAGAAAAAGCATTTCACTGGAAACTAAAATGCAAGTGATTAGAAGATTAGATTCTGGTGAACGTCAATCTCAAATTAGTGCTGCATTGAATTTGGCAACTAAAGAAAAAATACTGTCATCGGCAACTGCAACTACGTCAAGCTCTGGAACTAGAATTACCCGTTCTAGAAATAACATTATAGAGGAAATGGAAAAACGACTGTCTATATGGATTGACGACGAAATTGAACGCAATATGCCATTAGGCCAATCTATCATAATGGAAAAAGCTAGAAGAATTTTTAATTACATTCAGGCTGAGGCAAGTGGCATACGTGAAACTTTCGTTGCTAGTCGAGGATGGTTTAATAGATTTAAACATAGAAATAATCTTCACAATATAAAGATTACAGGAAAAGCAGCAAGTGGTGATAGCAGCGGCTGAATTCCCAGCGACATTAAAAACAATAATTGAAGAAGGAAATTATCCTCCAGAATTGGTTTTTAATGTTGATAAAACAGGCCTGTTTTGGAAAAGAATGCCAAAACGAACATTTCTATCCCGTGAAGAAAAACGAGCACCAGAATTTAAAGCTGCAAAAGATCGCTTAACACTTCTACTGGATAGTAACGCAAGCGGAGATTTCAAATTAAAACCACTACTAGTTTACCACTCCAAAAACCCAAGAGCGATGAAAGGCATATCTAAATCAACTGTAATTAGGATTGGTTCACTGAACATTTCTGCCCGTCTATTAAACGTTATTGCGAAATTAAAAAACTTGAACAAAGAGCACTACTGTTAATTGATAATGCTTCAAGCCACCCAAAAAATTTAACAGACTTAACAACGTGCATTCCAGTCGAAGTGGTTTTCTTGCTGCCTAACACAACTGCCTTAATCCAACCAATGGACCAAAGCGTTATATCCAATTTTAAGGCTTATTACTAGCGGCGAACATAAGCAGAAAAAAACAGATGGAGAAGAGAAGTAATCAATAAGAGAATTTTGGAAAAACTACAATATCATGAATGCTGTAGCAAATATAAACCTTTCTTGGAATAAGAAAGATCTTTGAAAGGAGTATGAAAAACATTTGGCTAGATTTAAGTAAGAGCGAAGACATTGGATATGAATGAAATAGTGAAAGAAATCTACTAGTGAGCGAGATAATCGCTTTATAACGTTAAATGTTTTGAGGGACAGAAAAATTATTTCTGTGCAAATGAAAAACAGATTAGAGGTCGTAAGGCAAGTTCAAGTAAGTGATAGAACAATAAGAAGGCGGCTGTTTGATATTGGACTGCGTTCTAAGAGACCTGCAACTGGTCTAGAGTTATTGAGACACCATCGAGTTGAACGTCTTAGATTTGCTAGGGAACATGTAAATTGGGGTAACGAAAAATGGAGCAACATCCTATTCACGGATGAGTCCAGATTTTGTCTTAGAACACCAAATGGACGTGAAAGAATTTACCGGAGAACTGGTGAACGTTTCTTTCGAAACCATTTTTTTCCTAGAGTAAGTTATGGAGGCGGTTCGATAATGGTGTGGGGTGACATCAAATTTGAAGCTCGGACGGACTTGGTTATAATTAACGGGGGAGCCATGACAGCCGATAGATACATAAGAGAAGTTTTAGAGCCACATATTGTTCCTTTTGCACCGTTCATCGGAGATGATTTCATGCTGATGTATGATACTGCCCGACCGCATGTTGCCAGAATTGTACGCGAGTATTTAGCCGAGGTTGAAATGTCAGTAGTAAATTGGCCTGCTGTAAGCCCAGACCCAAACCCAATTGAGCATGTTTGGGATGCACTTGGGAGAAAAATACGATCTCGTGTACCAACGCCTGCAAATTTGCAACAGCTTAGTGACGTTCTAACTGAAGAATGGAATCAAATCAACCAGACTTACATTCAAAACTTAATTGAGAGCACGCCCAGACGAATTGCAGCTGTTATCCGTGCACGTGGAGGAAACACTTCGTATTAAGTCATTTTTGTATTTCATTTTCTTTTCAATTCCTTTTCATTAAATTCGGTGTTAAGTTAAATTCGTAAACTTATTGTTAATACCATAGGAAAAATGTAAAAATGTAAGATTTTTCTTAAACCCTTGTATCTTTTACAAAAATTAAGCTATTGTAATAAATAAAAAAAGAAATTGTAAAGAAATGACATGCTAACAAAATAAGAAAATACAAGGTGGAGCAACTTTGACAATCCATATGTCCATTCCAAAGATGTGATAGGTTACATTTAAATTTACCTACAATATGCAAAAAAAATTAATCGTCGTCGCGAATAATGTTTGCAAAGCAATATAATGTAAAATAAATACATAAATATATTTCATAATTTCAGTAGGTACTGTTAATTTTGTCGCATGCTGTATTATAAAAATTTGGAACAATTTCATCAAAGCAACGCAAGATTCCATAGTTCATGGTATATAAGAACATAGATGCAAGAAGTAATTCCTTAGCCACCAGCTTCACCGGATCTTAGTCCAATTGAAAACATATAGGGACTAACGAAAATTGAGGTTGAACGTGCGGCGCCTAGAAAAAAAATGTTTAATAGCGTACACTTTAGATACATATACGTGGCATATACGGCTTGATTTCATGTGTTCCAGAACGTCTTAGGAAATGTTGCAGACTAAACGGACATGACGTTAGCAAATAATTAAAGTCATTTGTGACTAATTAACTTTTGTTAATAATACAAATATGTCAGAAATTATAAATGTGTTTACTTTTTCCGGATACTTTCTCTTTTAACACTTTACATACACATTTAATATGCATCACATACGACTACGGCCTTTCTAAACCTATAAGTTTGCAAAATCACACATAATCTTAATCCTAATCACGTAAATGTATGGAATTATTAATTAAATATAAAGTTCCGCTTTAATACAATAATATAAATAATATAAAAGACATACAGAAACTTTTATTTTCGTAGAAATATAGAAAAGCATATATCTCATATAGCAGCTAGTGTGTTTGTTATAATTCAGACACATCAGGTCGAAATTTGGCAAATTCCCAAACTACTATACGCAATACGCCATATTAACTGAAAATGACATCTTTACGCACAAAATATCCGTTATCGAAAGCTCTTTCTCTCTTAATTTAACGTCGGTTTATTGACTACCACCTATAACTAACTCAATCTCTTACCACAGGATGAAACTTCGTATAAGAGTATGTCGCGATTTCGAGTTATTTGCGGCCACCTGGTTCACCATCCTTCTGGAAATTGATTCTATTATTTACAGAATGAGCAATGGATGAGCGCTAGGACCACCACCAACGTTGTTTTAGACAAATGACTCTCTGGTCTTCGGAGATATTTCGGTTTGATTTACGTCCTGGGGTCACTCCCGTTACGTTCATCTGACTTCGCTTGTGGTATAAGGGATGGTATAAGATCGTATCTTAGAAACGGTCGTGTGTGAAAAATTGCACGCGGATGTCACATAAACACGACGTGGGATTGATTACCGAAATTATTATAGATCGAAACAGACACATTACAAATTTTCAAATACGTTCAAAGGTGGAAGATATTAAATTGTGTTTTTTGCATTTAGTGGCAGTCCTTTCATGAAGGTACAACTGTTATGTTGAGTAATGTACCTGTTGATGATGTGCATTTGCCATGCAAGAATTTAGCGCTCTGTAGTGGTATACATACATACATGTTTTCCTCACATTTTATTAGCATTTACATATACAGGGTGTGTCGCGAAGAGTTTTGATTAGAAGTTTTTGGGAATGTAGTAATAGGCGAAATGTAAAATTTTATAAGATCACACTATCGATAATGCTGATTTTAAATATAATATTTTCATGAATGATCTACTTCCGGTACACCGGAAGTACATACCAACTCGTTTATTTTAAATAGAACATGGTATTTTTGATTTTATTTGTCAATTCTCTATTAAATTTTGAGTAAATTTCATGTACCATGTCCTATACCAAAAATTAATAGTTTTTGAGATATTTCAATTTTTTTTAATTTTTCTAGTAAAACACAGTCCCAAATAAATCACGATATTGCTGCAAACAAACACGCTACTGACTTAAAATTTGACATGGCGAATTGCAAGACATCACTAAAGTGCCTCGTCCTTTGAAATGTAAAATTTTTTATAAAGGTGTTTTCCACATACCACTCAGTTCCAACAATTTCAAACAATTATAACTCGTTTATTTCAAATACAACACCCTGTATATTATATCAGATTTCAATTCCTATCTTCATTCTCATTTAATTGGTACAAGCATTCCCTATACCTAAATCTAACCGGTTTTGAGATATGTTATTATTTTACTTAACAATAACAAAACTTACTATTTCAGCATTAATAAAGCGTAGGCCGTGGCTGAGAAAAATGTGACAACTTAATAGTAAATTGTCTATGTATGCATTAGATATGTTTTCATACTTTTCTTTAAAAGTTCATGTTTTATAGCAAGCAATGGCAAATTTAGCATTTACAAATGACGATTTTTTTAAATTTTATCATTTACGGCGAATGTAATAGAATTATTAAGCGCACGTGGCGTATTTTTGCACAAAGACACGCAGAAAAAACAAAAGTAGCTGATGATACCTACTAATGATTTCTAGAAAAACGCAGTCCAAATAAATCACGTTACTCCTGTAATCAAAAGGCTACTGATTCAAACTTTGTCACAGCGAATTATGACTTTACTAATATGTGTCAGCTCTTAAAATATTTAATTTTGTATTCAGGGCGTTTTACAAATACCACTGAATTCCAACAATTTCAAATAATTATAACTCGCTTATTTGAAGTACATTACTCTGTAGTTTATATGCGTTTTTCATTTCTATTTTTATTTTAATTTCCTATACCTAAATCTAACCAGTTTTGATTTATTTAACTATCTACTTAAAAAATAATGTCATCTAATATTTCACTAAATTGGTTTCTTTTTATTAACTACACTTAAATTGACCAAATTGAGAGCACTTTCTAACCAATCTTGTTATGGTATCATTAGTTTTTTTTTTTAATGTGTGGTGGGTGCTTAGTAGCAGTGACTCCGTAAGCTGTATTACTTGTCTGGCTATCACTGCAACTCTTGCGGGGTAGTTTGGTGTGTGTAAGTTGTGTTCAAATGGCTTTGTGACAGCATCGTATCGCCTTTTATGATGCCGCGCTGTTAATCACTTTGCTTCCAACAGCGAATGGCAAGTCGATCCGGGATTAAACTCTCTGAAAAAAATGTCACCGTCCCTCCAGAGAATTGAACCCCGGCACCTATCGTCCTCTCACAACGATAGTCCGCCGCCTAACCACTGCGGCCATCGACCCGTTATAGTTACCTTTGGTTTTTCTGGGTACCTTCCTGTACAAATACGATACGTCCGCTTAATACTACACTCGCCGTAAATAATGATACGTTTTAAAAAATCGTCATTTGTAAGCTAAATTTGCCATTGCTTGCTATAAAACATGAACTTTTAAGGAAAAGTGTGAAAACATATCTATTGCATACATAGACAATTTACTATTAAGTTGTCACATCTTTGACATCTTATTAATGTTGAAATATTAAGTTTCGTTATTGGTAAGTAAAATAATAAAATATCTCAAAACCGGTTAGATTTAGGTATAGGGAATGCTAGTACCAATTAAACGAGAATGAAGATAGGAATTGAAAGCTGATATAATATACAGGGTGTTGTATTTGAAATAAGCGAGTTATAATTGTTTGAAATTGTTGGAACTAAGTGGTATGTGGAAAATACCCTGTATAAAAATTTTTACATTTCAAAGGACGAGGCACTTTAGTGATGTCTTGCAATTCGCCATGTCAAATTTTAAGTCAGCAGCGTGTTTTTTTGCAGCAATATCGTGATTTATTTGGGACTGTGTTTCTCTAGAAAAATGTTAAAAAATTGAAATATCTTAAAAACTATTAATTTTTAGTATAGGACATGGTACATGAAATTTACTCAAAATTTAATAGAGAATTGAAAAATAAAATAAAAAATACCATGTTCTATTTAAAATAAGCGAGTTGGTATTCATTTCATGAAAATATTATATTTAAAATCAGCATTATCGATAGTGTAATCTTATAAAATTTTACATTTCGCCTATTACTACATCCCCAAAACCTTCTAATCAAAACTCTTCGCGCCACACCCTGTATACAAACAATGAACAAAATGAAATATTCTAAATAATGTTGTTCATTACTGCTGTAATTCTTATCAAAATTAAATCTATATTTTTAAACACTGTTATTCAAGCATAAAATATTTAAACGAATACCTACATTAAATTTTGTGTGATGTAAAAATAATGGGCGTCAATTGAATGAAAAATTGCAAATTTTAAAATAATATTGGGGAAATAGAAATGTACGTATGTAGGTTGAATTTCAGACCAAAATAAAAAAATAATTTCAAAAACTATTCGCCGGTTTGAAACAACAGCTGATACAATAAAACATCGCATTTTAATAAAAATAACTTCCGTTAATATAAATATATATTTTTTATAAAACAGGAAATTTAAAACTTTAATTATCGATGCCAAATAATAATAAGTACTACATTTAAACTTTATAGCTTTAGTGCTTCATGTTCTTTGTTAACAAAGATAAATTTCGTGCAGGGGGGTAATGCATGCTACAACCTAGACAAAGAAAACAGAATTGCACTACGCTCGATACTAGGACATACTGGAATCAAAGGCAACGAAGAAGCTGATCTATTAGAAAGGAAGGCCGATACAACCTCGTTTGTGAGACCGTAACCGTTTCGCGGTACAAGGATAAGCACCTACAAAATAAACTTAAAGATAGAGAGGAGAGGCTCAGAGTAACCCTCTGGAAGAATCTTCCTGGTTTGAGACCCTCTAGGATATTCCTTGGAAACTACAAGAAGCATAGAGCAAAGACCTTATTAAAACTAAGTAGGAACAGACTTACGCATCCTCACAGGTTTTCTTAGAGGGCATTATCACCTTAGGGAACCTACGACAAGGATAGGTCTGAAATAAAATAGAGATTGCAGGTTTTGAGGGGCGGAGAATTAAAATCCGAAACACTTGACATCTAACTGCATCGCTATCAAGGAAACCCGAGCCAATTATCTCGGCAAACATGTCATAGAGAGCTATGAGAGCTGGAAAACCCCAACAGCTTACAGCTTATGCAAGGGGGGCACAATAGATCAACAGGTCGCAGTACAATATCACCTTTAATCATATCTAATCTAATCCAAGAGAAATTTCAGATAATATGTAAACGTCATTCGTATAGTTACTTTCTCTCAACTCCTTACAAACTTTTAGTAAAGCAAAACTGAATCTTTTCAATAAAGACTTGAAAAATCCCTTTACATTCAGGAGGTGAAAACCAGCTTCCTAAGGAAAATTCCTTTGCAAAGTTGGCTTTTATTATTATATTAATACAGCACGCGATGTGCCAAGTATGTCTCAATCTCGGAGAAACTGATGATGAACATTATTTGGGATACCACCCACAACCTTGAAGAGACAACTTGAAACGAAGAACACAATGAGCAAAAGAATGGGACCGTCTTCAATTTTAGGAGAGGGGTCTAATCGAGTGCTTACAAATTAAACATAGATTTGGCACACAGAAAGCTTGGCTGGTTACACTTGACTAACATCATTTCTTCGAAAACATTCACAACTGGTCATCAGAAAGGCTGGAGGACTCTCAAAACTCTGCATGAATCAATAAACTGTTACTCGGTATTTTGGCAAGACTTTAAGAGAAAACAAATTTTTTTGATGTACCATCATATACATACATATGCAGGGTGGGGCACCACATTCGCCTCGGTTGATATACAAAAAACAATCTTTCTGTTGGAGCATGTGTAGTGTTATGTCAAAATCAAATCAAAATAATTCAAATAATTTTTATATTAAGCACTTTACAATTAATTTAGACCCACCTTGTCTTACCTTAGTATGTATAATATTAAAAATAAAAATAGTAACTTCTTCCCGACTTCTGGTCTTCTGATCCTTCTTTCCTTTGAAATTTTTCTTCTTTTCCTCTTTTCACTTTTCAATCTTTTCAAATCTTTTGAATCTTCAAACTTTTCCTTCACCTGTCTCTCTAATTTCTTTTCTTCTTTTCCTCTTTTCACTTTTCAATCTTATCAAACTAATTTCCAATGTTCTTTTTCAAATTTCACTTTCTATTTTTAAAATGTTTTTCTACTTTTTAAAAGAACTTATCTTTTTCGTCTGACTTTTCCTTCTTTTCCACCTTTCAAAAAAAACCAATTGTCCACCTTTTCTCGTTTTGCTTGACCTCCTTCCCAAATTTTATTATTATTTTCAAAAACCGCGATAACATGAGTGTGCGTCGTACGTGTAATTTTGACAAAATATTTCCTAAATTTACAATGCTTAACATAATATTCTAACAAATTTTGTTGGAAATTAACGAAATAACATAACAGTAGGTCCATTGGGAGCACGTTCTAAAATTATTTTGAAATATACAGGGTATCCCAAAAGAAAGGAAAAAATCAAATTTAGTTAATTTTTTTAGCCATCGTAAGAGGTGCAACAACAGTCAGTATATTGATTGAGATGCGAATGAACCATGTCCAATAGAAATTAATTAAAAGAACCACGAGGCTACCATACCGGAAATATGTAAGGAAGAGAATTGTATGCGGGATATTCGAAATATAAGAACGAGAATGGGGAAAATAAATTATCAATAATTGGCACATGACTTGACAGATACTGACAGCATACAGAATATACCAACTTCATCTATGAAGGTAAAATGGTAATGAGAGGTAATGAACGAGTAATAACGAGTCGATAGCCGCAGTGGTTAGGCGGCTGACGATGCGGAGGGACGATAGCAGCCGTGTTGCAATTCTCTGGAGGGACGGTGACATTTTTTCAGAGAGTTGAAATCCGGATCGGCTTACCATTATATATTGCTGTCACAAAGCCATTTGAACACAATTTACACACACAAAACTACACCGTGGGAGTTGCAGTAATAGTCAAACACCCACCACGCATAAAAAGAAATTAAACGTTTCAATGAAACGTTCTAAAAGCAGAAAAGTTCGCTACTTTAAACCCGGTGCAAAACCTATTGAGGGATGCATTTACATTTCAAGGAACATAAGACGTTTCAACTGGTCAAAGCATGAATAGAATGCCGATAAACTACCAAAAAAAAAAAATCAAGGAAGATTGATAAATTTATGCCCGTAGCAAACATTTTACAAATTACAAGTTGCGCAATGTAATCTTAAAATCTCAATAACTCTAGAAGTTAAATCCATAAAATATTAGAATTTAGTACGAGTTCTGCAGAAAAATACAAAATCGTATTTTCTTACGCAGGCAACAGTATGACTCAACTTATATGTATGTATGTACATACGTTTGCACATCTGTTTCCTCCATCGTACGCCTTTCGAGAAGACCTTCGATTTTCAAATAAATAGCAACCATCTTTCCTTCACATACAGCAATGTAGCGCACCATCTCGCAGGAAAAAGGTATCTTATTATTTTTTTCTTCTCCCCGGGGCACCTGACGTCAGCAGTTAACTACACCGTTGTAGATAGTCAATGAATAATGCTCTAGCTCATAGGGAACAATCGCTTTTTATTATATTACGCTGCATGTTACCTTATTGTTGTTTTAAATTGAAAGTTTTCTATTTCAGACTTTAAATTAGTTCTTTGTTTATTCAAACTGAAATTTTACGAAAGCACAAGGAGCTTGCTTTTGTAATGAAAGAAAGTTCGATAAAGTTGTTTAAATAGGAGAGTAGGCTAGAAGCCAAATCCTGAAGCTAGTAATGTTGATTTTACATAACATACCTGAATATTTGTCATGGCTTCAACTTATTAAATCGTGTGCTATAAAATCATAACGTATTTGTATTTCCTTTTTACTAACTGTAAGCATCGAGGAAAAAGTGTACTCGATTAAAATCCTATATATTTTAATATTATTTGTCACATATTAAATGTCAATTTTTTCCACGGAAAAAGTAGTTCTAATGAAAACATAATATCTTGCATCGAATTGGTCTTTACTTGATGTAAATCCATTTTCAATAGGAAATAAAACAAACAAATGTTTAAGATTTACGCTATATTTAATAACAACGACAGCTGTTTCGCTACACTGTAGCTTCGTCAGGTTGACATACAATAATAACTATCTACATACCCTTGACTCTTATACAGGGTGCCTCAGCGACACCGTTCATTAGAAGTTTATGGCGTTCTGATCAAAATATAAATTTTTCAAATTTAGAATTATATATAGTCGATTATCTTCTCTCTCGATGAAAATATTATTAGATTTCTAGCGCTTCCGGTTATACCGGTCGTACCAGTGGCGCGCGTATTGGCACGTCACAGGCTATATACATAAAAAATAGGACGCCGCTGATTTCTCTAAAAATAAAAATATATTTTTATTCTTTGTTCACTTGTGAAGAAAAAAGCTCTCTTAACTTTTTATCGTACGACGTACCGTTTTTTAGTAAAAAAAAACATTTTAGTGCATGTCCATTTATTACAGAAAAAATTTTTAAAGAACAAAAGTTTTATTCAAGGGCAAAAACAAATATTTTACCAAACCAACAATGTTATCAACCAACCGATCCTTAATGGACCGGAGCATTAACCACACGACCAGTAGATGGGTGGATTGCATGCTGAAAAGCAGAGTACCTAGTCTATGCCCAAATGCTGGATAAACGCATCGCCATGAGGACCACTCGAGGGTGCCCCTCGAGGAGTACTGTCACCTCTGTTGTGGAGTCTGGTCGTGGATGACCTTATTGGGACACTAAATGACAGAGGGATATGGACGCACGGTTTCGCTGATGACATCGTCATAGTAGCCAAAGGGAAATTCCCTGGCGTAGTAGCGGGCATCATGCGCTATGCACTGCGAATTGTGGAGTCGTAGTCTGGTGGAGAAGGACAGAAGTGTCCTCGGCAGTGGGACTGCTAACTGCTGTCCAGCGACAGGCGCTGCTGGGAATCACCGGAGCAAGTAGCAGCACAGGAACTGCATCCTTAGAGACCATTGTGGGCCTCCCTCCGCTGGAGCTTTACGTAAAGGCGGAGGCTATGGCTGCGATCCTTAGACTGAAAGCCAATAAAGTGTGGTACCCTAATACTGGAATAGCAGGCCACACTGACACTACAGGTACGGTACTGGACGGGCCTTTGTTGCAAATGCCAACGGATAGTACGGCACCCGAAATTATTTTCACTGAAAAGGTGAAAATCTCAATACCGAACAGAGACCAGCCACGGGGTGACTTCGTTGCCTTTGATGACTGGTTCACGGACGGATCCAAATCCAGTAAGGGCACAGAAGCCGGTATTTATGAGCCCAAGACATAAGATATCCTTAAGCCTGGGAGAGTATGCAACAGTCTTCTAGGCAGAAGTATTCGCTATTGCAGCCTGCGCAGAACTGATTGCAAAGGGAGGCTGCACGAAGAGAAAAATAAACATAATGACTGATAGTCAGGCCGCTATCAAGGCAGTTATGAATCCTCTTACCAGGTCAAAACTGGTTAAAGATTGTAAACAGCACCTCAATATACTGGCACAAGACAGCAAGGAGCAAGGTGTCTTTGATCTGGGTGTCCGGACATGAGGACATTAGAGGCAATATTATAGCCGATAAACTAGCTAAGGATGGTTTTAGGAAACACTTCATAGGACCAGAACCCGTATGTGGAATCACAAGGGATTCTACTAGAAGGGCGATTTGGTCTTGGTTAAATAAAGAAAGAGTAACGTAATGGAAGTCGACTGAGGGTCAACTCCATACTAAAGCGCTAATAGGAGACGGGGACGCTAAGTTCTCTGAAAGCCTGATTAGACGCAATAAAAAACAAGTTAAGACCATTATTGGGGTGATAACTGGACACTGTCCCTTAAAGAAGTATCTATACAACACGGGTCGAGTGAGCGAACCCTGGTGCAGGAGATGCGAGTTACAGGAGGAAACAAGTTTACATGTAATCTGCACATGTGAGGAACTGAAGGTACTCAGGCAGAAACATTTCGGAAAGGATCTATTGGAGGCTACCAGGGTACTCAAGTTTCCAGTGGGCAGGTTACTGGACTTTATAGAGGACAGTAAACTTGTCAACTGGAAATGAGGGCTGCAATAGGGATGGTACAAAGAGCACCCAGCTCAAGTGCCTGGACTATAGGTGTCCAACCCTAACTGAATAGAATAGAATAGAATATAATGTTATCAACCAAAAATTACAAAAACTGTGCAAAGTGACCACCTCGAGCTGGGATGCAACAATCCAATCTTCTCCTCATTGACTGGCGAACTTTCTCAAAAACACCAGGATCGGTTTTAATTGAGTTGCATCCAGCAATGATTCGATTTCTTAAGTCTTCTACGTTTTCCAATGGAGTAGCGTACACCAAGGACTTCAAATGGCCCCACAGGAAAAAATCCAGGGGATGTAAGTCCGGAGATCGTGCAGGCCATAAGTGAGGTCCACCTCGGCCAATCCAGCGATTTCCGTATGCTTGTGTTAAGAAATCACGAGTTACTTGACTAAAGTGGGCTGGTGCGCCATCGTGCATATACCACGTTGCATCTCTAATTGCTAATGGTACGTCCTCCAGAAATCCAGGGAGCGTGTTTTTCAAAAAGTTGCGATACACCTCTCCGGTAAGTCTCCCTGGTAAAAATACCGGTCCAATTAGATAGTCACCCACAATCCCAAGCCAAACGTTCAAAGAAAACTGATGTTGACAACGATTTTCAACAATTTCATGTGGGTTTTCGTCACACCATACATGGTTATTATGGAAAATGTGTATTCCATTTCTTGAAAAATTCGCTTCATCGGTGAACAGAATCATCATCAGGAATTGAGGGATTTAAACCATTTTCTGCAAAAGCCATTGACAGAATGCAATGCGAGGAGGAAAATTAGCAGGAAGAAGTGCTTGAACGCGTTGTATATGGAATGGATACAACAAATTTTCCTTCAGAATGTGCCAAAGAGTCCCATTACTTACATCCAAAGCGTCGGCAATTTTTCGAGTAGAAATACCTCGATCATCTTCAATCATGTCTAGCACATCCTTTTCCAGCTCTACCGTTCTTGCTGCCCTTGGCCTTCCTTCTCCTCCATTTCGTCTTAATGTGCCTGTTTCATAAAGACGCCGATGAATACTTTCGAAAGTTTTTCTATCAGGAGCAATACGGCCAGGAAATCTTTCAGTATACAACCGCCTAGCTTCTAATGCATTGCCATCAGCAAGTCCATAAATGTAGTGCATGTCGGTCATCTCGGCATTCGTATAGCGATTCATGATAAGGAACTTCAACCAATTCGACACATACAAAATTATTAATCACGAGACTCATTCAGTATGTCATTCAATATGTGAGTGAATAAAACAGGACTGTTTAAAAATATTTTTGTACGCATGATAAATGGATATGCACTAAAATGTTTTTTACTAAAAAACGGTACGTCGTACGATAAAAAGTTAAGAGAGCTGTTTTCTTCACAATTGAACAGGGAATAAAAACGTATTTTTATTTTTAGAGAAATCAGCGGCGTCCTATTTTTTCTTGAAAAATAGCCTGTGACGTGCCAATACGCGCGCCACTGGTAGGACTGAAACATCGTGTTGTATTGCAAAGTATGTGTCTCCCACATCTATTAACACGCCTAAAATTTCATAATGATATCTCAAGCCGTTTTGGAAAAATCTAATTTTTTAAATTAAACTTCAAAACGCTGTAGATCGGTAACGAAGCGTTTGTGGACCTATGTTTATGGGAAGTTTTTTGTATAAAATGACCTGGGCAATCACCCCATTTAATATTGCCGCATCTTGTTTAAACACCCTGTATATAAAAGTCAACGGTATGTAGATAGTTATTATTGTATATGTCAACCTGACGAAGCTACAGTGTAGTGAAACAGCTGTCGTTTTTGTTAAATATAGTGTAAATCTTAAATATTTGTTTGTTTTATTTCGCATTGAAAACATAATAGCAATTATCAAAATATTCTCTAGCAGTAATAATTGTAAAACAGTAATTGAATGAATAGAAATATACACAAATAATTTAAAAATCAGACTTTTAAAATAATTCGTAGCAGCAGCATTACATCATTCCAGGTTCCTTTTGCAAATATTAATTAAGGATGAGGAACACGATAATATCATTAGCTAAATTAAATTGGATAAGGCGGTGGAGAAATCTGAGAAGTGGGAGAAATCTATAGTGTAAAAGGGACCACCTGAAGCACATTTGTTAGTATCGACGCAGTAACTCTTAACGATACGAACTTTGTAGCTTAATTAGTTATAAAGGATCTGGTCTTTTCCGAACGCCGAAGGATTCCCAATTGATTTTCTACGATTCGATACGGGAAAGAAAAGGAGAGAAAATTGACTAGTAGCGACCCCCTTAGCGACCTACGCGACGCCGAGATAAATCCGACCGCGGACTAACCGGATGATCACGATGAATAATAATACGAAGAGAGGAGGATCTGATTAATAAGTGGCATATCATTATTAAAATTCCCTATCCGCGCCGGAAGCGCACATTCCGGAAAAAAATTCATTCTGTAGTCATGGAGTAACTGAATAAAAAGAACAAAGGAACTTTCTCATTTGACACGCCTCTGGGTGAGAAGAAATTGCGCGGATTTAACAGATTCCGTTTCACTCTGTTTTACTTACGTGAACTATTTAGCTAATAACTTACTTGGGAAGCTTACCAACTATCTACAAGAAAATTTAATCCTCCGTTGTATATTCGAAGATTTTACTACGGATTTATTATAAACTCAAGAGCCTACAACAGATTCTTATACAGACTGGTCAATATACATACAATAAGTAACTAGTTTGTCTCTTAAATATTTTTAAAACAAAATAAAATACGTCCAACAAATGTTCGCTTCTGGAACCGTACAAACCTAAGCCATCTTAATTACATTTTTCATCAGTTTTTTAATAGGTGTCTGGAGAAATACTTGGAATTGCTTCCCGAATATTGTTCTTCAGCTTCTCTACAGTGTTTGGTTCGTTTGCATAAACATTTTTATAAAACCCCATAGAAAAAAGTTTGGTGCCGTTAAATCGGGTGACCTTGATGGCCTGACGATTGACGTTTTGCAGGTTAAGTTGTTGAATTTAAGGAGCCAGCAAGTTTTGCAACATTTCGTGTTATTGCTTGCCAGTGACCAAACACCACACACACTGTGACTCGACGGGAATGTACTTTTATGAGTGAGCATAGGCGTCGCTGACGCATGGAATAATGACACATAAAATAATGATATAGATGGCATAACGGTTCTTATACTCGTACTTGCTCCAGAAGGAAACAAATGCTTATTGGACTAGTAAAGTGAACGGTAGATTACATAGAATAAAACAAACACCTATATCAAATGTTAATTGTGCGCTGTATCGTTTGTCACGGATTCCAAAACAGTGTTTTATACTTTTAAGGTGGCGTTCGCAATGCCACCTGTTGGTACACGTCAAATAGTTATCGCACCTTACACATTTACTTTTATCACCTTCGTATTCTAAATCCAGCATACTGGCTTTCACGTGTTCTACAGGGTGACCACGGGAAGTATTAACATTTTTTATGGGACTGTACTCAGCCCTGGGGACTGGTCAGCTGATGGCAGTCATTCACTTCTTAAAACGTGGCCATTTACGTATCTTAGTCGCAATGGAGCCGTTAACAGATGAACATCGCGTGTTTACCTACGAGTCGTATGTAAAAAACAATGATTCAGTGGTAGCGGCTCAGCGTGATTTTCGCATTCGTTTCAACATTAACCGGCATGGAGGCGTATCGACCCGACCAACGATTATAAAATAGGTTAGAAGGTTTCGAAGCACGAGCAACATTACGAGTAAAAAACCAAAAGGTGCTACACAAACGGTGCGGACTCCGGAGAACATTGAGAGGGTCAGAACAGCAGTGACTAGGAGTTCCGGTCGTTCAGCTCGATGGCACGCATTTGCATTAGGTATGGGACGAGAGTCAGTACGAAAAATTTGGAAGCTGGATCTCAAGTTTCACCCTTACAAGATCAGGAGTTAAAAGAAACTAATTACCCCCAATTGTTGGCAGCATTTGCCAATATTCAATTACACCAGTCGATAATGTATTAAATATTGTTCTGTAAGTCCAGAACGTCGTCACAACTAGCTATAGACCCATAAATTTTAATATCGTCTGCATACGCAAGTACAGGACAGGTTAGGTTTTCTAAAAGATTGTTCATGTATAAAACAAAGAGTAAAGGGCCTAAGCTTGAACCCTGCGGCACACCAGAAGATGGAAAAAAGGTGAACGATTTATAGCCATTGTAGTGGGCATAATTACATCTACCGATTAAATAAGACTCGATTAATCGTAAAAAGAGGAGCTTAAACCAAAGTTAGAGAGCTTCTGAAGTAAAATCATGTGATCAACAGTATCAAAGGCGGTACTAAAATCGGTATACACAACGTCAACTTGTCCTTGTTTATCCAATTCTTGGCAAATGTATTGGCAGACTGTCACGAGGTTAGTGACCGTTGAACGTCCACGTACGAAGCCATGTTGATAAGGCGATTAAATAGCCTAGTGTTTTCATATACGTAGGAAAAAATCACATTAACTACAGTTTAACAAAATTGGACAGAATGGATATGTGTCTGTAGTTGTTAATTTCAGATTTTGCACCTTTCTTGAACACAGGACAAATCCTGGTTCGCTGCCATAAATGAGGGAAGGAAGATGTTTTTATCGACAAATTAATTATCATAGTTAAAGGTTTGGCAAAAACCGTTCCAAGTTTGCGAAAAATAAAAGACGGTATCAAATCATCTCCAGCTACAGCTTTGTCAGGAAAGGAACCCATAATTTTAATTATATCCTCTTCAACTATAAATGGCAAAGAAAATGGTATACGACTGGTCAAGGACTCAATATCAGTCAAAGATGACTCGGAGAGATAGTTTTTATTTTTTATCAACTATTGCTAACTATCAACAATTGCCTGAGGCGTATCTACTACAGTATCATTGAATGACAAAATACCCGGTTTTACAAAACGAACGCAGTCTCTTAAATTCATTCTGATAGTAAAGCTTTCCTGTTTCAGTCCATTTACGTCGGTATCTAGAAAGGACCAATCCGTGTTTTTTAAGCTGAACTTGTAGTTGTTGAAAGTTTGTGCGTCTAAAGTTGTGCCGCAGATTTGATTTAGATGGAAAAGCTGAAGGTGAAGACTTATGAAAATTTAAAGTAATAGCTAAAGCAGGATGATACGGATCCGTAGGTACAAAAGGTAAATCATCACACGCTCGATATCAAGATTACATTCAACATTCGAAAAAGCCAGGTCTAAAAGTTTTCCATCACAATTTGTTATAGTATTAAACTGTTTCAGATCAAGTGAGTTAGAGCAGTAAGAGAGCGTAGTGCATTTAGAACAATTCAATGTTTCATTGTTAAAGTGGGGAAGATTAAAATCACCAACAATAATAATTTGTTTATCCAAGAGATATATTTCAAGACACTCGCACAACAACTCAAAATCTTAACTAACTCGAAACGCCTGTCATGCCTAACTACATTATATGAAAGTGGCAGTAATTCAGAGCTACCAATTGATTCGTCAAGCCAACTCAACCTCAGTAATAGCAATAATATCGTAAGCATATACACATGCACTAGTAAAAAACGAGTATGTTTTACTTCGGAGACCTCTAGTATTCTGGTAATATATATTGATAGAAGAAAAGCAACTCTTGGAACTCCCTAGTTTAAAGTGGAAGTAATGGATGGTATACTGATTTTGTACTTTATTCTAAAATTAGATTCACCATTCTTTAAACGATCAGCCAATTCAGCCCTACTAATAACTTATTGATATAAAATTCTTTACTTTTCAAAAAGTTTTTTTGTTTTTACCAATTTCAAAAAAGTCAATTTCCTAACAAATTAAAAACCCTTCAGTATATTCGATAGTGCCACAACAGGTTTTTAGTCAAGCACAAATTAATGCCGTAAACCATTTTTTCAAAAGTCAGAAATAAAAACTTGTACACCTAGTCGAACTGTGCAGCTTGATAGGTTTAATTCGTGTAAATCGATAAACCGGACCATTTTGATACCCTCCGCACGTCCTATTAGCTAAAATAGTTAACCGAATACCAAATTGAAATTAAAATCACATTAGCGTCGCATTACAATAGGCCGCCGTGGAGCGACATGTGTGTTGATGTAACATTAATATTTACCTACACTGACTGAAACACATTCTATAATGAATAAACGCTTTACGTGCGCGGACACCACCAGTGCATCACAGGCCAACAGATCGAGTATATTGCAAATTCTTTTGCGGCGTATTTACGAGGTGTCTGTTAAAATGTCCAATTAATATCTTTCACATTATAGTCACGTATCGTGCTAGAGCTAATTATTTTACAGTATCCATTTCCTGAGAGTGAGTTAGAAATTTGATTGCTGATTGTTATGCATTATTCTGTAGAGTTACCATTGACATTAAACTGCTCCACATAAGTTCTATCTCAAAATCATCATCAATTTTGTTTAATTTTCAAATGTTTGTCATGTTTGACACTTTATTTAAAGTTGATAGTTATCATACCTATGTGATACGGATACATATAGTATTGCAAGTAGTGACCTCTGGAAAGTTCTTGTCGTTCGAACCCGTTCTAACAAAAGAATTGGTTGTTTGGTTCACTTGTCAATTTGTTGACTTATTGTGTAAATTTGGTATAAAAATTTTGTTCTTTGCTAATTCGCAGACGTAAATTAACATCTAACGAATCAAATCGAGCTACTGGTTTGCTCCAGGGTCGTCAACGACAAAGTAATGTAGCAACTTTTTTCAATTGTGATTTCTAGACTTTTTAACCGTTTTCAAGAAACTGGATCGCTTGAAGAAAGATCTAGAATTGGGTCTTCATCGATAACTACCCCTGCTGAAGACCGATATGTCACAATTTCTGCACACTGAGAACCTTTAAGCACATGTCGAATGTTGAGTAGGAGGCTCGCAGAAGCCACAGGAACATCAATATCAGCTGAAACTGTCAGAAGATGTTGGGATGTAAATTTACGTTCTAGATGATTTTTTAGAGGTGTACCATTGACTCGCGAACATAAGCGATAAAGATTAGAATGAGCAAGAGAGCGTGTCAATTGGACAGAAGAGTGGAAGTTGGTACTGGTCACTGGTGAATCCAGATATGGTCATTTTTCGGATAATCGTCGGCGATCAGTACAAGAAGTTCACCCTTGACAACATGAATTCAGAAGTATAGTTGAATCAGGTGATCAATAACATTGTGCCAGAGTTTCATGCTGCTGTTTGTCATGGTTTCCTTTTTTTTGGACGATAACGCTCGTCCACACTGATCCATGGCAGTTATGGATGCAATTGAAATGGGATTCCTCATTTAGCTATACCTTCACTATCGGAAGATGTAATTCCGATAGAGCATGCTTGGGATCAGTTGCAGAGAACTTTTGATCATCATAATCCCCAATTACAAACAATGGAACAATTGAGAAATTTGCTTCCACAACTCTGGCAACAGATTTCGCAAGAAAACTTTAATAATCTCATAATCAGCATGCAAAGATATTGCCAAAGCTGTCATTGAAGCCCACGGAGGACATACTCGTTAATGCTAAAAGGCAAATTAAGAAGAAATTTGTGTTCATTTTCCCTTTTTTCATTAATTTGAAATTAAGTTATTAGTCACTTTCACATAATTTTCTTTTTTTGTCTTTTTGTTTAAAATTTGTAAACTTTTTTATAATAAGAAACAAGCTTAAAATAGTCTTTCAAACATTTTTTTTCTTTTGAAAAATCTAATTTTCCAAAATATCCCTAACTTATGTGGATCAGTTTATTATTATGTCCATGTATTCAAATTCTAATATCGTCCCCGTATAGGTTATTATTTTCTTCTAACACTGTTTGCTATAAGTCTATTTCATACCGACTCCATCGAGCAAGAAAAATCGAAAATAAGAATTCTAACCCGATAAAAGATTTGAGCACAGGCAAAAGTAAATTTATTTAAAACTTGTTTTATTCAGATACTTTTGTAACTCCTGAATATCAATGGGCGACCCCTCACAATTGCATTAGCAGATTGTACCGAAATCGTTACATCTGGTCGAGTGTCCAGTTTTCACCATGAAATTTTTCTTTTACTATACTTTGTTCGATCCGGTATTTCATGTCAGTTCGATCATGTGTTTGTTTGAGCTTACTACCGCCAGTGTTTCTCTTCATAACCTGTAGACTTTTTACAAAGCTCAGAAAGATTTTCAAACACCGCTGAATTAGCCGTAGCAGTGATTTAAATTGGTACTCCAGCTAAGCTATCATTAACTATATAAACATAATTAACAGTCCAAAATTACGGCAAGATAATGTTGTAACAAAGCACACATTTGCATAGAGGGTTGGCCAAATGTTCTGGGGCAGCTTGATTACAAAAGAACGAAAGATGACAACAGATCCTAGTTTTCAACAATCTGTACAACTAAATAACATAACACCTTATACAGGGTGTTTCCTAAGTAATCTAAAATATTATATGGGGCGCTTCGTCACTCAATTTTAAGCCGAAAAGTTCATATAAACATGTGTGATAAGTCTTCTCGTTAATGAGATACAGGGTGTTTTATTATTTTATTACAAGCAACAACATGTGTTAAACATAAAGAAAAAATATTATATTTCATACATACGTCTAGCCTCTAAGGCATTACCATTAGCTAATCAATACAAGAAGTGCATATTAGCCATTTCAGCATTAGTAAACATAGGCATCGTTGTTAACTTAACACAAAAAGATCGTATTATTAAAAATTTATTGTTCGTTGTTTGCGTTGGTTTTTAGGTTTGACACAGTTGTCAACGTTACTTCAAACGTCACTTATAATAAGCATGTTTTTCGTATCACTTCTAAAAACCAGTAGCGTCACCAGGAAAAATTAATTTCAAATACAATCACAGCTGATTTATTACAAACAATTCAACACCCTGTATCTCATTAACGACAAGACTTATCACACATGTTTATATGAACTTTTCGTCTTAAAATTGAGTGACGAAGCGCCCCATATAATATTTTAGATTACTTAGGAAACACCCTGTATATTATAAATTCAACTATTTTAGAAAAACAGACATTTGTTGTTGTTATTGTTTAAATAAATGTTGGTAGTTTTCAACTACGACATGGCTGCATTGCTTATGAACAATTCGCAATTGCCCTATAACCCTAAGACGAGATCTATTCTGGTCGAACCAGACCAATTGACTGACTAAGGGATTGGCTTTCAATTTTAAAAGTTGAAATAAACAGATCTCAATGGAGCTACCCATCCAATAAAGTACCGTATATCCGTGATCATTCGAATAATCTTATTTTGTTGTGCCTTAAATATTTTCATTTGCGTCTTGGCTGCGCTCGACCAGAACAGAGTGGCATAATTTAGAACAGATCGAAGTGAGAAGAACAAATGAGATAACAGTTCATCCGATCGAAATGCTTTTAGGAGGTTAACCTGGGGTCAAGGTAAAAGACCTAAATACAGAAGAGTATTGGTCAATGCATACAGTTTCATTTATCATTAACTTCTATTTGCTAAACCATTCCAAAAACGCATCTACGGCGATCAGGAGCCTACGACAAACGAGCTTAACAAAAGAAACTGTAAATTTTATCATTGGCGTACATTGGCAAGGCAATTCCCGGATAACGTGATGTGATAGGTCGTTTACGTGTATCTGAACGAAATTCGATCTAAAAAGTGAGTGCTGTGGAGCTCCGGTAAGGATAGACCGTCGTACGAAGCTACCAACTTAATGAGTGAGCATTATAACCATATTGAACATAAAACCAGACAGTATCAAAGGCGCCATCGATGTCTAAACAGACAATGAAAAGAATATGTTTCGAATGCATCGTGAATGACATCAGTGAGCCTGCAAACGGGGTAATTGGTGTACAAATTTGCCTTCCTAATAGAAATTTCAGGTGCATCGGTGTATAATCGCAAAAAGAAATGTTAAAACATCCATTTATTTTAAATATGGGCATCCATATCCGCAACGATCCAATTAACTCTAGTATATCACGTTATAATTTATATATCCTTTAAAAGAGATCTTCTATAGTAAATAAATGGATTATAAAGTAAATAACGAGATATACTTATGTAAATAAAGTCCACCCTATTAGTGCACACTCCACATTCTACAAAAGAACAGCGAAAACGCGAATTACCGCTGCTCACTGCTCTCGCCTTCGTTCATCGTTGACATAACAAGAAGAAGCTCTAGTAATTCCATTAAATTTAGATAAATATTTGGACTTGATTGGAACGGTGTACGAAATCAACTTCCTGTTAGACGACACGTGAAATAATCGCAAAGTTACCAATGCCTTTCCTTAATTGAGGAGTAAATACGAAACTAAAATCCTATACTAACAGTTAAACGTAATATGAACTGCATCGTATTTAATGCTTATAGAAACTAATTAAGAAGCAATTTGTTTACATTCAGACTGTTTATTACTTGACACCTACTAAACTTGGATAAATCATATGGAAATTAATTGTGTCTAAAGCTTTGTTCTGACCGAAGCATACTTCAAGAGATGAGGTAAGGAGGTACTGAAAGGTGTTAAAACGATTGTGTATTATATAAAATTGAAGAACCGCCATCAAAGCGCAAATGTCATCACTACTTCAGGCGATCAGATTTGTATGCAAAAGCTAGTACAGAAGGTTTACTAGTGGCAAAGTATCTATCTGGTGACAGTACAACAGTGGGAGTTGAACTATAAACATTCATCCACCCGGATTCTTGCTTTTGGGATCATCCAATTGTGTCCTAAAATCTATTGGACAGTATATCTCAGAGCTGTTGAGACATACATATTATTGATCTATCAATAAATTGAAGATGGCAGAAGGTGGACCGGTATTTGAGAATGGAGATCAAAATCCGATGACTAATTTTAAACCAATCATCTCAATCTCACACTTCTCAAAAAATTTCGACACAATACTGAATAAAAATTTAATAGATTTCTTTAGGGAGGTCCCAATGGTCTGGAGAGAGCCTACAAATCATGTGAATGATTGCTGTTTTTATATCATACCTCCTATTGGGCAAGGCATAGATATTAGAAGCAATCGGTTATCAACTATCTAAATATATTATGCCACGAGACTTAGAAACCCCCAGAAACATTCACAATATTTCATTGTAGTATGCCTTTAAAGATTTATTTCCTACACTCACACCTAGACTGCAAAGCTGCAAGTGGTAAGTACGACGAACACTTCCATCAGGATACATCAACAATGGAGAAAAGGTACCAGGAAAACTGGAATCCTTCCATGCTTGCGGACTACTGTTGGGCTCTTATTAGAGATGCTCCAGAAACAATTCGCAAATGAATCAATTGTTTTGTTAAAAATAAAATAAAAGAACTTATGCTTCAAACCTGCAACTAAGTTTTTAATGTCATTGTCATTTTCGTATTCAGCAAGAAGACAAATAAATAAAATTTGTTGTCCAGTATAATTATTTCAAAATTCGTTTCTAATCTCTTTCCAATATATGTGAGGATGCCACAGATATCTGGGAATAAAAAGCACTCCTAAGTCTATGAATTGCACTGCCTTAGAAAAAATAATCCCATTAATGGATTAATTGATAAGTAATAGTTCTGGAACGCTTAGTTTATATGAAAGAATGGTACATTTATCAGTATTCAACTAGACTTTGTTCTTTGCACACTACAAATATGAGTGTTTTTTTCCAGTTAGCGTTATTTCCATCGCAATGTGTTTTTCGAATGGACTTATTTTTCATTTTGTTTCGATAAGCATTATAAACAATCAGCTGTTTTAGAAGTTAACCTATTCAAGCGGTTGTGTGTAGTTTTCGTGAACTTTGTACGTGAAAATTTTTAATTAGCGTGTGCCATTCGTGTTTGGGGCAATATGAATGATGTGGATACGGATGTAGAAGTGGGGGATACACCTCGCGGTACAAGGAAAAGAACACGTCGCGAGTGGAAAAAAACTGCTCGGAAACGATTGAAGTAAGAACAGGGTTCTTTTCAGTTATACAATGTATAATTGGAAAGAACACTAGTGTTGATCTTGACTAGATCTTATTAAAATAAACTATCTATGTCATACTTTATTTCAATGAAAATCCGATAGGTACATCGATAATTTCCCCGACATGGAAAATGTTGAAAGCGATTGTAAGCATTCCAGGACATCTATCTTCATTTGCAAAAATATCACTAAAGAGGACATTATACCGTTACGCCGTAAAGTATATGCTGTAAGTTCAAAAATTACACAAGAGATAAAACTTTCACATATGATCCGTGACCAAGAGACATTCAAGAAACACCGGAACATAACCGTAAGTTAAACAAAGAAATTCCTTCAGAACAGCACCTTTCATACTGTTTTCATTTTTGCATAAAGGTTGTCTACTCTTTGAAGATAAGAGGTAAAAATCAACGTGTGTGTCAATCATTTTTTGCAAACGCATTCAGCGTTTCGCAGAAACGACTACAAACTATTGCAAAGAAAATTCAGGATGGAAGTGGAATAAAAGAGACAAGAGGTGGAGACACCAAATCTAAGAAAATGACATTGATTCGAGGAAAAGTTGAAGGCTTCATCAAAAAGTTAAAAGGCCGTGAATCACTCTACAACCGTTCAAAATCAGCACGTATCTATCTGCCATCAGAACTTAATATCAGAAAATTGTGGCAAATGTACAATGCCGAAATGCCTGAGACCGATAAAGTAAAATACGGGTACTTTTTCAAAATTGTTCGCACTAAATTTAACATAGGCTTTGGTACACCAGCTACTGATTTCTGTAGCTTATGCTATCGTTTAAAAAATAAACTAAGAGTAGCTGATGGATCTGACAAAGCCAAAGTAATATGCAAATTACGCACCAAACAGTTTGCGTTAGCAATGAAAGATAGTAACCCAGATTTTGTATCATTCTGTTTTGACATGCAGCAGGTTCAACCACTACCTAAATTGCCAATTAGTGAAAACTATTTTAGTTCTCAGATTTCCTTGTACTGTTTATGTATTACCGGCATAGCAACCACAAATCCATTTTTTTTTCCTGTGGACAGAAGAACAAGCAAACAAAGGAGCGAACGAAGTTAGTTCTGCATTGTTCAGTTTCCTGACAAATTACAACTTTCCTCCAGAATGTAGTCGTATTCGCCTATTTGCTGATGGTTGTGCAGGACAAAATAAAAACAATTTCGTACTGCACGCACTTATGTTTTTATTGTACAAGAAGCTGCCAGCTCAAATCACCTAAATAACTGTTACATTCCCTGTGCGAGGCAACTCATACATGCCAGCGGATCGCGTTTTTGAGCGCGTTGAAAAAATATTGAGGAAAAAAACGGAAATGATAACTGAAAGGGATTATTATGATGTGTATAGCCACATTGGAACAATTAAAACGTTAGGCGATAACTGGGAATTGTACGACTTTAAGAAACTAGATGTAATATTGAAAAAATATCCTGAAATCAACCAAATGAAACGTTTTATAATAAAAAAAGTGGTTTAGGGGAAAATGCGGTTGTAAAAATTAAGGGAGAGGTATTCTACAGAACTGACGATCATTCAAAATTGTTTGACTCTTTACTCAAGCGAGGTAAAAAGCTTTCCAACGCGAATTTGTCTCCACTGGCTCTGGGGAGGACGGTTAAAGCAGATAAAATTGCTAGCATTATGGCACTTTTGAGAGCTGCTGATGAAAATTGGGAAAAAGTTGAAAAATTTTCTTGGTATGCAACGTTGTTGACGGACGAAAATGAAAAAGCAGATGAAAGGACGGAAGAAGACGTAGGCGACTGCAATGAAGAAGATTGTGGACTCATTTAAATTAAATTATATTATAAATTTACTTTGTAATAAGTTTGTCTTATCAAAATGTATTAAAACCAATGTTTTTTTTTCAAAAGGACTTATTTTCATGTTTATTCTTTAATTGAAACCTTTAATAAGTCATTATCATTTTTATCAAGTGCGCATTTCTACAATAATTGTACTGCCCCATGCACATGCAAAATGCAAATCTGTCCAAATGGCGTGCTAGGACTGCCACCGTTTTTGCGCTTTCCTGTGAAAACATCTCAAATGGAAATAATGCTTTTTGGAAAACTGCTCCACAAATTGGGATCTATGTCCAGACCAACATTATTTGTAGTTTCTATTAATGTTCCTTTTAAATACACCACAATGAAAGATTGCAGTCATAAGGTAGGCCGATGACGCTAATGTGTTGATAACAGAAAATTCTAATCAACATACATAGCATGGAATCTGCAGCAATAATACTAAGCAAGATCTTTACTAAGATAGAAGAGAATCACTTGTGTGTTAATTATGACAAACCGAACTTTGTTATTTTTACACCTTCTATAGACCAATATCTAATTAACATTATAAATATCATTTAAAGATCCAGAAATTCTGAAATGAAGAAGATCTTGAGAAAACGGAAGATATCTGTGCTACCATTTTAAGGGATTACTAAGAGATTTTTATAAATATTAATACACGAAATTAAATTGTCTTTTACCATAGGGGTTTTTGTTTCCTATTGATTTAATTTTAATTAATAATAATTTTCCCTTTGCCATTTTCTGAAAGGAAAAGTTATTACTTTTATTATAATTTTATCAACGTGCCATCCAGAATCTAGTAAACTTCTTTAGCATGACTCGTAATTTGATTTATTTCTATGCGGTGAATAATTTTGTAGAATTACTAAGTAGAAATGGCTTACACAGCATAATAACTTCAACATGCATATGGTAAATATCTTTTCCTATAATCTGACTAAAATGCTGCATTGAACTACTCCGCTTTTGTTAGCTAAATCGTTAGGAATAAATACATAAGCGTTTTATACATTGTGCTAGGAAAATGCGCGGAGAAAAGTGCAGCAATACATTCAATGTCTAAACGAATATCTGCATGTCTGCATATTTGTGAGAATTATAACTGAAAATGTGCAGATATGTATAAACTCTACGTACGCGTAAGAAACGCACATGTATACATAATATAAAGATAATCACATCATGAATACCATGTTGAAGAGTTGTTCATATAGTGTATTGTCCGCAATATTCCAATTGATAAAATGGTAGTATAGGTACTCTTATTGCTTGTTTACACAGCAGAAATGATGTTGAGTAAGTTTCATATTGTAATGAGCACCATCCATTAGATATGTTTTCCTCTTAAAAAACTTGTTGAAAACGTGCAGTGGCAGTCGGTGATGCAAAACAACGTCAACATAATTGTATTTAATTTGTTGTATTTACAAAAATTCTTAGCAATGTTTGCGTTGACATTAACGTAAAGATTTCAACAGTTTCAAATGAACGTCGTTCTTATACAGAAGCACTCATTGCTAAGACTCGAAAGTGGAATTAATGAATTTTATTAAGAGAATACTTTGCATACCGTTATTCGGTTCGAACTTTGCCCGATTCCTGTTTAACTATGTTTTTCCTTCGAATCGAAGTAGAGGCGACCCTCAAACGGCACTGACGTAAACAGGCATCGTAGGAGCCAGAAAGAAAAATCAAACGGCAGATCACCGCAATAAATCCTTGTTTCGGACGTCGCGTTTATGTAAATTTGGTTTCGGTTTAGAGGCGGAGACTGCAAAAACGAAAGACTACCGGTGGTGGCGGTCGCGGTAGCAAAAAAAAAAAAGACTACCAACTAGATTTATGGCGAATCAGTTTTCAATCGTTGGATGAAAAAGTCCATAGAACGAATCTTGTTACAATTTCGTATAATGATGATAAATTATAAAGACGTATGCCGGAATAGGGACCGTTATTTATATAAAGCATAATTAATGTTTATGTGACAGTAATTAATAGTAATTGACTTTGTTAGGCGACATTATAGAAAAACTGTTTCACGGAGAATCGTGTTATCAATGTTCTTACATTATATAGGATAGCTGCTGTGTT
This sequence comes from Holotrichia oblita, assembly GCA_023690525.1. Lineage (NCBI taxonomy): Eukaryota > Metazoa > Arthropoda > Insecta > Coleoptera > Scarabaeidae > Holotrichia > Holotrichia oblita. Next base: position 158,139,797 of record CM043017.1, on the reverse strand, counting down.
GTAGCTTCCTAATCATACTTTGTTATAAATGTAATACTCAAAGGATTCTTTGTCCCATTCAATCTTTCAATTGTTTCGACAACACAATTAATAAATATCAAAAATAGGAATGGATCCAGACTGGAGCCCTGCGGTACACCCGAAGACACAATATAGCATACTATGACCGATACGATCAAATTTCTGCAATATCTATACAGATCACATCAACCTGACGCTACCGGGGCGTTTGCTCGGGAGTGTGCCGTGCGTTACAGCGGACCTCATTCAATCTCCAACATTTCCGTACACGGCATGAGTTGGTCGAAACTAGACATCTGTGGATCGTCGACTGGAAGCACATTTCGTTTTCCAACAAATCAAGATTCTAAATAAATCGAATTTTTATTCGTCGGAGACCTGGAGAGCATCTCCTGGAGCAATCTATCCAAGCATGCTCTTTGCACTGCCTACAAAACATTATGGTATAGGATGAAATGATAAATGCATTTCTAGCAGACGATGACATGTAGCCGATATGTAGATAAGGTGCTAAAGCCAATTTTACTCTCCTAAGTTTAGCGGCATTTATGAGGACGTCCGACTACTTATGGCGCGTGTTGTACAGATCTTTGTGGAAGAGCAGCACATATAAATGCTTTCATGTGCGGCTCGTTCGCCAGATCTGAATTCGATCTGACAATGAGGTCCTATGGAGACGGGTTCAAGCAGCAGGATTGGCCATCTCATTGTGCGGCAATGGTATGCGTCGTTCCGATCCCTTCCTCGCCCCTCACCCCCTCCCCCTATCCACCCTCCTCCCCCCGACCACCTTCCTCGCTAACCTGGTGCGTAGCATTGTTAGTATTAGTTTCATATCAAATTTCATTGCGTCAGAATCATGCGTTTAGATCATATAAGGTGTGCTAATGAATTTTTTCCAAGAGTGTTATATACATACACTCTTGGAAAAAATTGAGCTATTGTGCAGTTTTAATTAACAAGATTTGCCACAGACTCGAATATGGAGAATCTTACATCTCAATAAGTTCAAACACAAGTTTACTGCCAGGTGATAATTTTAAAAAATTGAAGTATTGCAAATTGTCAATGGAAGAAGAAGGCGTTCAATATTCCTTAAATCCTGGAATGTTCAACAGAAATATGGAGCATTAGTAGACCGTACAGAATTCTAGATAAAATAAAGCAAAGAGACCACAACATTATTTTGAATTAATCGTTTGGATGGACATTTTGCAGAATCGTTTCATAGAACCGATTATACAAACAGGGTGGCCATTCGTAAACGAAACGGCAATTGATTTTGGGCATTTAATGTCATATAAAAATGCTCAGACATGTCAACTTTGTTTTTGAGGGGGACATTTATTAGGTGTACAAACAAACCCTCATCTGCAATCCCTTGGGCAGGGTGGAACTGACCCCAAAAATCCTAAATGGAAGGAGGGGGGGAGGCTTGAGTTGTACCTCGATTGAAAGGTCTTTCGATTCTCTTTACAATGCTAAGTATCATTGTAAAGAAATCATGAATCTGCATTCAGAACAGCTGACATTTTTTATCAGCTGCATCCTCACAAACATGTCAAATGAAAGTATATGCGGGAATTGATGCATAAATTTTGAGAAACTTTATCGGTAGCTAACAAAAAGCAAGATATTGCAAATCCAGTAGTCAATGAAGCAGTGGAAGTAGCTGTTCTAGGTCATTTCATTCAAGATGCAACACTGAGTAGGAGAAAACTGGTTGCTGTCTCAGGGGTTAATCGAACTAGCACATAAAGAATTTTGAAAAAAACCCAAATTCCATCCCTACAAAATACTATTAGTCCAAGAGCTTAACGAAGATGATTTTGAAGACGTCTAGAATTTTGCGAGACGCTAAGCGCATGGGTAGATCGCTTTTCTGACGAATGTTCTTTCTTCGTCAATGGCACTGCAAACCGTTATAATTGCCGTTACTAGGCGGATACAAATCTTAAATTCTTCATGAAACGCACACGCAGCATCCAGAAAAGTTGAACGTTTGGGCTGCTACCTGGTACATTAACTGGAGAAACGTACTTAGAACTATTAGAAACTGTAATCAATCCTGCCTTAACTGAAATAGTGGAAAACGATGGACGCCATTTGGAAAATCGTTTTATGTTTCAACAGGATTACAGGACATCATTAGACTCGTTTTGAAGACAACCTGTACCACTGCATGGAAGTTGATGGACAACACTTTCAACATCTACTTGACTAATACATGTAAGTTTGTTATCTCTTTGATACTGTAAATCGCTTCTTCTAATAACAAAAATAAAAGTTAATCTTTGAGTATCATAATGAAATGTAATGCCATAAACCAGATATCATTGTAAAGAGAATCGAAAGACCTTTCAATCGAGGTACAACTCAACTCCCCTTTCTATTTAAGATTTTTGGGATCAGTTCCACCCTGCCCAAGGGATTGCAGATGAGGGTTTGCTTGTACACCTAATAAATATCCCCATCAAAAACAAAGTTGACGTGTCTGAGCATTTTATTTTTATATGACATTAAATGCCCAAAATCAATTGCCGTTTCGTTTTCGAATGGCCACCCTGTTTGTATAATCGGATTTATGAAACGATTCTGCAAAATGTCCATCCAAACGATTAATTCAAAATAATGTTGTGGTCTCTTTGCTTTATTTTATCTAGAATTCTGTACGGTCTAATAATGCTTCGTATTTCTGTTGAACATTTCAGAATTTTTAAATTTTAATTCATCTGGTGACGTGTCTGAGTATTTTATTTTTATGACATTAAATGCCCAAAATCAATGCCGTTTCGGTTTCGAATGGCCACCTGTATATAAGAAACATAAAATGGGGGAAACATTTTTTGGTTTTTTTATATTGTAGCATTTGTCGACGTTTTTCATATGTTACATCATGGTAAGTCGTTTATGAAATCATCACTACTTAGCAGATCCACGATTTGTCCGAACTGGATCAGTATCTCTGCTGCTACCAACCTGGGTTGTTTAACACACGGCAGTGCTACTTCCGAGCTTGTCCAGTAAAGGGCATGAGATATGGAATTGGCCCATTGACGTAAACGTTGTACGACACAGATTGAATAGCGAACTGTGATGAAATTAGGTCTTGTATTCGAAGGGGCACTGACGAAACCTGGAAGATCGAAACCACGTCGTCTGCTTCTAATATAAATGCAGGGCAATTTCAATTATATACCATGAGCATCTATTACACGGTTTTTTTCAATAAAACGCATAAAAAATTAAAATTTAATGCTTACAGTATATTAATTAATGAAGAACGAAATTTAAAGGAAGCTCTCTAATGAATAGTCTTAAAGTACTAACACTGTAGATTAAACATCACAAATTAATTACCTGTTCAAGTACAACTAAAACTTTCTTGCCCTCCTCATTGTTTAAGGTTCCTTTTCCTGTGTAAAGATTACAAGCAACCTACAGAAATTCAATCATGAACTGATTATAACTCTAAGTGGCTCCGGTCGACAAAATTCAAATTCGTGTGTGCAAACGGTAACTATTAATTTTTAATTAAAATGCTTTATTTGCTAAACCGGAAGCTCTACGAACAAAATGAGATAGAGAGAATAAAATAGCACGGGTTGGTTATTCCGGGAGGAAAGTTTGAACTAACTCGTTTCGTGTGAGAAATAATATTAACAAATGCAGCGATTGCCTAAATACATAGAACTGTTGGAGTAGATAACAAAGTTTGCACAGGATGAAGTACATAATATAGTAGAGTAAAGAAAATTTTGTTATAACTATTCACCTTCTTTATATAAAGATGTGTTGTAACAGCAGGACACTATACTAATAAATTTATTCATGTGTTATTTATTTCGTTTTATCAAAATGTCTAACCAAGTTAATCTATCATTTACAATACAATATGGAAAAACCCTCAATTCCCTTATTACATCCCAATAACTTTTAAAATAGGCACCAGAGGTGAATGTTTCTGTAAGAGTGTAACCCTACTTTCTTATTCATCTTCTTCATAACGCTCCCTTTCTTTAGTCTTGACACTTCCACGACTACGCTATACCTATTCGCCTAGTAATATATTATATAAGGGTGCGGTATTGTCGGCACCTCAATAGCTTTAATAATTATTTTAAGAGCAGTGCTTATACGCACACAGGACGAGCTTACACTATGCAGGTAATAACTTTCTAAAGCACAATTGTACTGCCGAAGTTCCAACATTTAAGCTCTCATAATTTCTCCCCCAAAATGTGCGAATTGTGTTAGGGAACGGAGATAGAAAGATAAAGATGGAAAGGGATAAAACGATAGATCGTTAAATATCCTAGACTTATAACATTAATCATAATATAGTATTGCGATCGAAGCAATCGCGGTGTGAAATTTAGATAACACTTCTGCGTCAGATTTACCGCATACCGCTAAATAAAAATAACAAAAGCGCAGCGAATTGCTTTTTTTCATTACCTAGATTTCGTTCGAGCTTTTGTTTCATCGAGATTTTTAGATTAATACATAGAAATTGGAATTACGTTTCATAAGGTAAACGCAAAAGTGCGCACTAGAATCTGAGTTAGTAATTATTTTAATTATTACTGTATCTATATTTCAGATAAAGTAAGAACTATTTTTTGGTACAAATTTATACTTACACAAAACAAATGAGATATCTGCAGAAAAAAGCTTGTTCACAGTCTTAATAGAATCATTGGCGAACTCTAATCGACAACAAAACTTTCCAAATCCTTGGCTGCAATTTCTTCCTTTTCCTATGTGTGCCTCCATGTTAGTTGCCAGTCATTATTATCTCTCCCTCTGTTTCCCTGTTAGTAGACAATAGTAGCGCTAACAAGCTATTGTTTTTTTAATTTAATAGTAACTGTTTTTATATTTTAATTAACTGTTAATTCTTCAAACTCAATCTCTTTCTTTGTTTGAGGATACGGTTAAATATAGATATAGATAATAAACGTCTGCTTTAATTTTTAATTTCATTTGATTGTGTGATATTGTAGACTTTTGAAAAATAAATTTTGAAAACATGTGTGAAATAAACACTCCATATCGCTCAAGTTTATTCTGAACATTCAGTATCACTGAAGATTTCTTGTGAGTTTACAGTTTAGAATTATTAACATATCATTGATAGGGTGTTGTGGCGGCCTTCCTTATTAAAAATTATAAATTAGCTTCTTCGTTGCATCTGATTCCAGTATGTCTTTGTACCCAGCATAATGCAATTCTGTTTTTCTTGCCTAGGTGGTTTAATCTGTTAAGATATTCCCAGACTAATTTCGTGCTGATGGTGCTAGAACTATCGGAGAAAATCGCAATACTCTGCTATCAATAGTTCCTGTCCAGATTCAGTTGAGCACATCTTCCAATATCATTGATCTCCGCTTGGAAGACACTGGGGTATATCTCCATTGGCTCTGAATACTTAGTTCCTGGTCCAAATATCCCTGCACCTGTTCCTTTGTCGGTTTTAGAACCATCCACATACCATTTGATGGTGTTTTGTTTTAGGGAGTACATGGAGTCTTCTCCTGCCCATTCTTTCTTAATGCTTAGCTTGGTAAGTTCCTTTCGAAGCTATATTTCTTGACCATTTCATCGTTCTGTAGACTTAGAAGTGGGGAGGGCCTTCCTTGAGATGTCCACCCTCTCTGGTACAGAGTCTCGCCTCTTCCAGTCCCCGCCCTGGTCACTTTATGCAATGCCGCAAGGGCCACTCCCTCCACCACCATGTCTAAGGGGGTGAGGTCTAAAATCACCTGTAGGGCCGCAGTTGGGCATGTTCTCATGGGCCCGGTGATGCATACACATGCTAGCCGTTGCAACTTGTCAAAAGTATTTCTGATTGTGACCTTTATGACCTTCTGCAACCAGGTCAACGTCCCGTACGTTATCATAGGTCTTACTATACTGATGTATTGAGTTGCAACCCCACGTTTTACCTACCAGACTCCGGCATATCATTACAGCTCTTGTTGCCTTATTCATTGTCAGTTCTAGCCTTCCGAAGAGACCGATATTTTTTCCAGTCGCCTCGGTATGATTAAGGAGGCCTGCACAGATGCTGCCATGAGCCAGAATGAGCATGTCAAGGGTCAAATCCGTGCTCTTTCTTGACCGTCATGGTATAGTTCACAGGGAGTTTGAACACCCTGATTAAATATTGAATGCCAGATTTTACGTGGACATGCTTGACAGTTTGCGCGAACGCGTTCGTCGGGTGCGGCCAGACACTGCGCTGCTAGTGATTGAGTTTCTGGCTAAGCACAGGGTTGCCACGTTGCTTCTCCCTCCGTCCAGATTTGGCACCGCCGGACTTCTTCCTCTTTCATCGGCTCTAGCGGGACCTCAAGGGAAACCAATACAGCTCAGTAGAGACGTTCAAGACGTCCAAGGGGCCGTAACGGCGTCTCTGAACAAGGATCCAGAAAGCGAGTTCCAAAAGGCATACGCGCAGTGGGAAACGCGTTTTGCGGGTTGTATCGGAGCACAAGGGTGCTATTTTGAAGACTACTAAGGATTTATACCGATTAGTTCAATAAAAAAATTTAAATTAATTCAGTCCTACTCTTTTTTGATCCTACCCTGTATCTTATCAGGTTAGTGTTTGATAGTTGTCCATGAAACTACCGAATTTTCCTTAAAAGTACTGCATTATAAACTCATACGCAAACATATAAACAACAAGCTGATTACAAAACTCGTGTAAAAAATTACACAAGTTTTACAACGTCAGTTTACACAACAAGTAGCCATTGACAATCGTTGTATATAAGGGTCAGACACCCAAAGAAGCAACGACCTACAGCGAATTTAAAGGGAATTTTAGTAGCACTTTGGTGGAAATGGTCGCCGATATCAGTTTTGTATAAGATAAAATAGGATACCAATATCGGCTGAAGAATGCTTGTGTGTTATAATCAGAGGGAACTGAATGCCATAGATTATACATATATGCATATAGACCATATATTCTCTACACAATATTATCCTATTGATAAATGTGCTAGCTTGCATTTTACGCTCGACTGACATTTATAACGGGTCCATGCATATCTCCACCACGGTTAAAGGTGTTGACTTTTTGGGTGTCTCGACTGTACAATTACATAATACTTTTTTTATACGACTACTACGAAATATAGTTATCTGTCAGTTATTTGAATCGTAACCATGAACATTTTAGAACACATTTCACTGTATAACTACCAGCATTCTAAACATATAGACCAAATATAGTACTACAACGTTTCTAGAAACTTATTTTCGCTATCATTGGCTACTACCTATCTCTATACGTTCTTCTTATGATGATCAGAAAATTCAAACTTACGTTTTAAATGAATGATAATTGAGAATAATTATTAATTAATTTTGTGCTATATTTGTTGTTTTTTTGTAATTTAGGAATTTTCTATAATTAATTTCGCATTTACATATATTTTCATTGAAATTAGTGCTCACAGTGACATCTATCTTCAAATGGAGTTGTGATTTCTCGCCATCTTGGCTGTTACGAAATTTTTTATGTTTGAACCTTTACCTTACAAGGTTTCTTTTTAAATTATTAAATTTTTGTTTCACGATCGTAATATAACAATTAAGAAAGTTAGAAACAGTTTGGAAGAGTGTAGCGGACTAAATAATAAACGAGTGTATAACACAATTTCCTTAATAATGTTCGTTCGAAGACAATATTGAGACCTTTATAGAAAAGGGTGTAGGATTACGTCAATCATATATGCTGTCTCTGTGTTTGTAGGTGTTTATTGATTTTTGCTAGGGTGGGTTGAGTATATAAATGGCTTTATTTAGAATCTTGTGATGTTTCGTATAATCTTATATTTTAATGCAAACATATTTACCATTCTAATTTGAGATAAATATTAATGAAGGATTATATATGAACCACATAACTGTATATAACATACAATATTTACTACTCTGAGTGCAGTATAGCTGGAACAGTAATAATTTAGGTAAAAAGGAGGGGACAGGGCACACGACGCAAGAGTGACCAAATTTAGTACAAGATTGTTGTGGTTGGAAAAAAATTATTTCTTATAAAATTGCGTGGTTTCGTTGTCGTAGCGGCCTAACAGTGAGCTTTTGGACGAGTTAAAAACACATTTTAGCTTTCGGTAACTTTATTTTACCTTCGTCAGAAAAACTTATAAAATATGACATGTTCAGTTCTATTTCATAGTCTGTTTGGAACAGTTCCAAACAGACTAAAATGTGTTTTTAAGTCGTCCAAACGCTCACTGTTACGCCGCTACGACAACGAAACCTTTCACGCAATTTTATAAGAAATAATTTCTCACCGTTTCCATTTCGAAATGCTTACATCATCTCCTCATCGAAATAACAAATCTTTTCGGCCAATTCTTTGCATTTTATGTTTTTTCATTCCCTTTCTAATAAATTCCACAGTTCTGCCTTAGACGTTGGGTATTGAATTGTAAACGCCCCTCCGTTTTCATCCCACAGTAACGAAATAGAATTCAAATCCGGGCTTTGCGGGGACCAGAACACCGTTTGTAAAATATTCTGTTAAACGAACAAGGATTCATCAGACTATAGAGCATTTTTTCAATTTTTCCACAGTACAATTTCGGTATCTACCTGTGCCTTGTTTTAACTGTGTTGCTATTGTTTCCGGGAAATTCCTCTGTGTACTTAGGGGGGATTACTTGTAACTTCACCACTCGAATATGTTTCGAAGTTTAATGTACCGGGTGGCCAATTACGAATGGTGCTCGGCGATATCTCAGATTGTAGTACAACTTCAAATTAGTGTAATAATTAGTGTACAAAATGTATTTTGTATTTCAAATACATATTTCAAATATTTGTATTTTACATGCGTCAAGTTCTGAATAGAAATACCGTTCAAAGCATTTCTAAGGCAGAAACAGAGACTGTAGTTTTATTTACTTATCGTAGAGTAAACTAGCATAGAAAATGATGGCAGATACTCTGAAGATCTTTATTATGCTGTTTCGTTTTTTATTGTTCCGCTGCACTGTTTATTTCAGACAGTTGTGCTTTTCACTAGCACCTTAAGCTTGATCAGAAACTCTTCTTTCCAAAAATCACAAAATCTACTTATTTATATTTCCTTAACGCCCTCTAACGGCGATGGACAAAGTAATATTAAACAGTTTGAGTCACTAACTTTCGAAAAGGCACAGTGGACGAAGACAGTAATAAAGGATGTAACGAAATGGACGCACTGCAAACACCGTAAGCTAGATTACTTTTTAACTCAAGCGTTAACAGCGCATGGCACTTGCCGCTTCGGGAAAGACGATTCTGACGCCTGCATCTATTGTGGTGAAGAAGGTGGTAAAAAATAAGAAGCACAGCGCAAGCTGGTCTAAGGCAAACAATATTACCAGATACCATGGTACCACTGATGGTAGAAACCCGCCACAACTAGAGAACCATTAATGACATGATTAGATCCATGGGGGAAAGAGGAGGAAGAAGAACTGGAGAGGCAACGTAGAATAGCCAGAGCACGATAGACAAGGAGAAATAGTTAGAGTGGTAGTCGATGTAATATTTTCAAATGGTCCTAACTATCATCAAGGGCCATGAGGGGTTTTAGTGGGTAGGTAGTGTGCTTTGCAAAATGGGAGTGCCAGACTCACAAGCCTGACTTGCCTGACAAAAATAAAACAATATTTTCGATACAAAACAAAATTTCCGAATTTTCAAATTTGTAGTCAAGTATTAGATTGGAGAAAAAATGCTGTTTTCAACGAGACTAAGGTTGCAAAATTCGGTTCAACAGAACCGAAGTTATAAGCGTTCGTTCAAACGAAAGTTTCCTCTGCCCCCTCCACGGCTTATTTGACAAAATACAAAAAATTTGCCCAGTGTAAAATATATGAAATTTTCAGAAAATTGCGAATTTCATTCTACACTTCCCTAAATAATTTCCAGATGTCTCTCGGGGCCACTTTAGCCAGTGATATTTTTTTCTCGAAGCTGACTGTAAACTGTTTTTGAGATATGTCTAAAGCTAATTTGATTTAACTATATTATACGGTATTTTAATTTTAAATCTAAAATATAAATCACAAACAATATTTTAGTTCAGTTTCAGTTTAGCTGATCATTTATTACTGTAATGTTTAACTTCTTAGTTGATATTACCATGAAACTACAGAAATCGAGTAGCCACCACAATTATAGGGATATTGCCACAATGCTCTCTAACTTCTTCGATGAGATTAACCGGACTGCCATTCAACTATGTATTTACGCTTTAATCATTAAATGAATTCTACTGGCAATTTCAATATAGATTAGTGCTTTGCTTCCATTGTTTAAGTTTATTGCAAATCCATGTACTTCGTTTCCAAGTATGATTATTAATATTTCCTAAATATAAACTAATTTCCAATAGTATAAGCAGTTAATTAATACTACTTTAGAGCATTAAACACAGATGTATAATAATTAGACGTAAGATGCACCAATTACAATTTAAACTACAAACAGTAATTTAGATGCAATAGTTTACGCACCATTTTGTTTTCATTTGAATGTCCAGGACAATAGCGAGTAATGCGGTAGTTTAACTAAACTTAGATAAGTTATGGAGGCTAAGTTGGAAATGAATGACACAATCAGATCTACACGGAGATTTAGAATTAATTTGTCGTTCCCAAACTCGCTCAACAACTATTTACCATTGGTGGTACAGCGAATTTATACTGTATCTAGATAGGAAACTAGAAACAAATTGGTGTAGGGAATAACGTTTTATTGCTCCTTGTTTCATATTATATAACCATCGCTTGTAGATTCTCATTTAAGATTCAGGATATGCAAATCTATACAAACATAATTTTGTTAATATTAATGTTTTGGTATACACCGCTTGAAATTCTTAATTAGTTTTTGAGACTAGTGATACATTCTACTACAAAAAGGTATGCACCTATTAGTAACTATATTATTTTTAACTTCAATTAATTAACTCTTCTACCCGTTGAACAGTTCGAACTAACGAAAGCGGACTAACATACCATAGATTTAGTTCTGTATTAAATCAAAGTATTACACGCAAATGAAAACATTTCAGTAAGCGGAATTTCAACGGAACATGTTTATCTAAACTATAAACCTTAAGTGCACTTGTTATTCTACCTAGTTTCCAATAAATTTCCATTAACTAAATATACTGTTTTCTCCACTGATATTCGGTACCGTTCTTCTTCACTAAAAGATCGTGATACAAAATCAATAATTTCCTCTGTATAAAACGTTCTACTTATTTAATACAACAGGTCTAAATAAAATAGTAACAACATTAAAAAAAAATCTTTTCACATCACCGCATAAGAAACTAATAAAATTAAGATTGTTAGGCATAGTCAAAACTGACAACCTTTCCCAACACAAAATTTATATTTATAACGCAAAGTTATCCCAAGTATGTTAAAATTAATTTTGCCTATATGCCACGTGCAATCTATTTTATCATAAAGTAATTTGGATAGAAATTTTATACTATGTACACATCTCTTACGTTGAAGCGATATTAAATTAAATCTGCCTTCTAGTAGATCATGACAGCAACCGCTTTGAAAATACACGTTTTCAAAGTTGCACATTTTATATTTCAAAAACTTTCGTTAAACACTTATTACTAGTACAATACGAGGGCAGTTCAAATATTATTATTATCTCTGACGTAGATGGCGTTGATTTTCATAATCGTCACTAATATCATTTAATTGTCAATTAATTGTGATAAGTCACATGAATTTTAGTTAGTGTACGTTACTGCTTTATTAAGTTATAGAGCCGATTGTTACAAAGTGTTGCCCAAATATTTCCAAAATGGACAAATTTGAGAGCAGAGCAGCTTCAAATTTCTCTGCACGAAAAGTGTAGCGAAAGACATTCATATGGACACGATATAAATATTAGGTGACTATACACCTTCATATTAGGTGGTGAAAAATTTTAAGCTTGGCAAAAAGACCTGTGAACAAGGTGTTGGTACTGGTCGACCGAAAACTATTGTTTTCAAAGATCCATGAGATGGCTCTGAAAGATAGACGAATCACTGTGAAATTCTTAGCTCAGGCTTGTTGCCTTTCAATAGGTAGCGTAGAAGCCATTTTACATAAAGAATTAGATCTTAAAAGAGGTTTCCACGATTGGTACCGAAAATGTTGACATCAGAGCAAAAGCGCATTCAAGAGGTCAGTTCAGAAACGAATTGAATGAAATGAAAGATTCGTTATTGTGGATGAAACCTGGGTTTATCATTTAAATCCTGAATTAAAAAAAAAACAGAGCATGGAATGAAGGCACAAGGATTCACCACCCCCTCGAAAGTTTCGTGCAACAGCATCTACGGCGAAGATCATGGCAATAGTTTTTTTGGGATATGTAGTCAGACTATAACTGGACAATATTATGTCGCTTTAATTTCAAAACCGTATGGTTTTATCAAAGAAAATAGGACGAAAAATCTCAGACGTGGTGTGCTATTTCATCGGGACAACGCTCCTGCCCACTGCAATTCTTAATATAGGCTTCAAAATTTTGCAGTAGGCGCTCTATTTTCAAGATTTGTACCGTAGTGACTTCATGTACACAAACTCAAAGAACACTTTCCTGGGGTTCAGTTTTCTGGACCATTAAGGCATTTTAGCCCAGAACAAAGCATTTTTTCTCAAATTTGAGCAACAAAATGTTCTGGTGTACTTAATTATGAATTTGTGTCAAAAAACATAGTCTGGTCTATATTTTAAATGTCAAAATACTACTAAATTTTCAAATCTTTTGACACAATTGCATAAAATTTGAGAGATTGGACTTAAAGAAGAACAGCTGATCAGTGAACAATAGCAGTTTATGATTTTAAATATAATTTTGCAGAGTTTGTGTTGTTGTCTAAAGAACTTTTTTACTAATAAATTTATAACGGAAATGAATCTGAACTTATACACGTCTTTCGACTCCTACATCCAGCAAAGTGGTTGATAGACAAGAGCAAAATTCTTCACTGGATCTCTTGGTGCAGCAGTAGAACACTAAACCATTAAACACTGAAAAATTTTTAACTAAAAAACCGACACGTTTCGACAGCAAAGCTGTCATTACCAAGGCGATAATAAAGTTCTCTCTCTTATTATCGCCTTGATAATGACAGCTTTGCTGTCGAAACGTGTCGGTTTTATAGTTAAAAGTTTTTGGTGTTTAGTGGATTGAAGGGTTTAGACAAGAGCAGAAAATTTGCCAGTTGATTATTATAATCAAAAGAAGGAATAGACGACCCAATAAATATTTCTAGAATGGTTCAAAAATATTTATGCCTAAAATATATAAACATCCCCTAAATATTACCCCAAAGGAAACTTTGCATTCTTTTCAAGAGTCGTTTCAATTAGCTTAGAATTTTTATATTTGACAGAAGTCCAGAGATCTATAGGTACATATAATGATGAAACATTTCACTATTGCAGAAGACTTAGAAATTTTAAACTTATACGTCTTCCAATCTGCAGTTAGGAATGTATACATTACCAAAGGCGAAATGAAAATGTAGCAAAAAAAATAAAGATATCAAATCGACATCGACTACAGGAATTACAGTTTTTAAACTCTAAAAAATTGGAGGCCACATATTACATAAACCGCTGTATGTTTTCAGTTTGGTTCCTCATTTTACGAAATTTTCAAATCAACTATGCGAAATAATTCCATATCATCTGCAAATAAGGAGTTCAAGCATACAATTGAAGATAAATTAATTTTTTGGACTTATTAGAATAAGTCCAAAAATCAATCAATAGTATTTTGGACACTTTTTTCAATAAATTTATCTAAAGCACTGTATTTTCGATATAAGTACATATTCTAGCTCGTTGAGTGCATATAAACATGTTCTTCTTTTACATTTTACGTACTATTTTCTGAAACTTGGTGTTAAAATCTCTTTTTTCTCTGGTAGCCATTATCTTTACATTGCTATTAACAACCTACAGATTATAAATAAAAGCCGTGTTGGATAGAGCTTGAGATGTGAGATCCTACCCCTTTTGACAATATTTTTTAATTACGCAAGTGGCAACTGAATGTACTCAAGACCGCCATAGCCACAGACCACTTACACTTATAGACGTTTCAGTTAAATGGAACCAGATTGTACCAGCTGGGTGGTTTGCTCCTTCAAACAATAGATGGAGCCATTCGAGGTTTAATTGTGATCACTTAAGCGACTATCTTTACTCATAATACCAAATCATGAAATAATATATATAATAATATTTTTCTGCAATCACTTGACAAAGAATGCTTTTTTGCTTATCATTGGCAACGAAAAAGTTGATGTTTATAGGTACCGAAGACCGTCACATGACCGTCACTGACTGTCACTTTATCGCTGTAGAGCGATCAAGTCTGAAAATTGCGTGTTGTCAATAGCAACCAGTATGTAACATTCAAATTGACACATCGCAAAGCACAATAATTTCTCGCAATTTGCGCGTTAACTTAAAATATATTTGAAGAAAATTATAGAAAATAGTGATAGTGATATTCTGAGTACACTTCCTGAGATCGGAAGTGCTGCAAGAGCCGTAAGTTTGAATTTTTTGTCAGAAAAATCAAAGACAATTAGAAGCGACCAATTCATAGAATGGTGTAATGCGAAGAAAATATGTAAATGTTTGGAAACCGTATTTCAGTAAAACCTCTCAATAGCGACCACCCTCGGGGAATCAAATGTTGGTCGGTAAACAGGGGTGGTCGGTTAAAAGAGAAAAATTAAAACAGCTGGCCTGCATTTTACAATTATTATGTTAAATAAAATACACAAATTTAAAATTTTTCCACAAAATATAACTTGAACAGAACGTATTACAAATTACAAATGCCTCTACATAGGCTTCACAAGATCCTTATTTCTAATTAAACTCCAAGTGCAAGTAACCTTCAATACCTACTGTAATATAGTTAGGTACTGTTACGCGCACACGACACATGCAGGGCGCGCGCGACGCGGCTATCGGTTTCAAAAACAGAGACGAAAATAAAAATAAATAAAATAAGAAAAGACACACGGAAAGGTATTCGGAATGGTGTTAGGCACCGACACTTTCGACCTAGCTGATAATGGGGGTTGAATCCTCGAAGGCGGCTCATCTCAGTGAATACGGTCGTGAGAACAGATGTTAAAAAGGGTGCGCCACTGTTTTCTTTTTTATCTTCGAGATTCAATAGATACTTACCCCGGAAAACAGAAGGCAAGTAAGTAGTTCGAGGTAGTTAGTTACATTTTATAATCAATTAAAGAAACTTTAAAATTAACTTACGTTTTACATGCAAACAAAGGAAAATAATTAACTTCAGAAATTTAAGCCGATGGCTTATTCAATAATTATTATAGTGACCCGAATAAAATAAATGAAATGAATGTGACCTGTAGAGACGTCGGAGGACCTCTTCGGAAGCCTCACAAGGGATTTGCTGGGCGAGTTACCATAAATGTTTTCGGAGTATCTGGGACCTTAAGATACTTTATTCCAGAATTCAGGGATTGCTGGTGACGTACCTAACAGTTTTACTAGGTAGGTAATCGAGACGTAAACCAGTCGTTAGCCAAAAATTGTAGAATATAATTTGTAACGAGGTTACAATAAGATTCTAACTGAAAGTTACATCAACAGCTTTGTAACCGTAAAGTGATATTAAAAGCTCCTAAAATATGATAAGATAAACGGAAAATTAGAAAAAGCAAGTGACTAAGAACTCACCTCTTGGAGCACACACTGAGAAAATCTCGGTTGAAATTATCCATCCGTTTTCAACTGAAGCATTAAAACGAAGGAACGATAGTTCTTAAGAGAATCTAAGAGGTATTTTGTTCCCTTGGCTCAATTAAATCCACTAAACTAGTGATAGTCCTTCATAGACAAAAAATACGAAGCCACAAGGTTCAACCGTAGATAAGATCCGTGTTGTTCACATCAACGCCGAGAGGGAAGTGACTTCAAGAACGGATATAAACGTTAGCACAAGAAATCGTCCAACAGCAGGGAATTATAGAATGAATTAGGGAATTTTCAAACTAACGGTTGGCTATGCTGAGAAACGAACGCGAAAGACAGAACCTAAATTCAGATAATAACAAATATTTGACATCTAACCTTCACCAACGTATTGAAAATGAATTCGAAGAGAATTACTTATGAAACAGATAAATATACTTTCAAAACTAAAGGAATGCCATGACATACGACCGGAAGAATCCGAGTTAAACTGAATTTACTGGTTATTATGAAGATCATCAAGAAGAAATCATTATATTGACAATTAGCAACTGCTTATTAAAACGAACAAGGAGAAATAATAAGTAAACCACTGACTTAGCATAAGGGAAAATGAAAGAAACACATGAAATACATATTTAATGAACTGTCGAAGGAATTAGAAGTCAGATCGAAGCATATCGGAACCTAAAAACTATATATATCGTAAGGTAAATGAACATTTACTCGTAACAGTACCTGTACAATTGAGACAGAAAAAGTGACATTATAGGAAACATCTATTTTAGGGAACTAACGGTAGTTGTGTTAAACGTGACGTTAACAATGCGTTAACAGAAGAATTTCTTAAGAAGTGTCGGATCGGGTTTTACTGTCCTTAATAGAGGGTGTTTTTAGCATTAATATGTAGTAAAAGTTGCGAGGATGGGTGCCCGCGGTCGTTTAACAGAGCGGTCGGTAAAGAGGGTATAAAACAATGGGATTGCTATTTGTAAATACGGGAAATTAATAATCGGTCGTTTAACACAGGTGGTCACTTTACAGAGGTGGTCGCTAACAGAGGTTTTACTGTTGTTGCCAATTTTTCCCGAGAAAGCCAAGGCATCAAAATCATCACTTTCAGGTTCCAGGTTACAAATAATGCCGATAAGTGAATTATTGTATTCTATTCTATTGACCATTTGTTATAAATATTTTACAATAAAGTTTATGATTTAAACAGTTTCGCTTTATTAAGTGATTCTAGAAAAAATGTTGTATGTATTACAGGCAAAAAGGGACATTATTGCTCTCGCGCAATAATGTGTCACTTTTCGCTAAATACACAAATAACTATTATAAATCATTCACAAGTTATTACTGACGTCCGTTTGAATTTACCGCTAAATTAAATTACTTCTTTCCTTCAAACACCAGAGGCGCTCCAGTATTCGGTTTAAACCATGGATGTATTATATATGGATAGCGTCTAATATACTAAACAAGTGCAGCGCATTGACTCCAACATTAGAGTGAGAGGTTGCACAAGTGAGATAGAGCTAGAATAGGCAAAGGATTCATATACGCCCATAAGATTTACATTGTTATTTTGGTTTCGTTTAGGTATTTATCCGTTTATCTCGTTTAATATTGATCGGATACCGACTTAAATATATGAACTGCGTAGCGGAATAAATAGAGAATAACTTGTACTTTGGTTTTTATTATAGATACCTAAGTAAATACTATTAAATATATTAAGAAAGCCCATCAATGCGTTTCCCCATATAGGTATGAAGTATATGTTAAATCTTCCGCACAAATAATATATAATACTTACCTTTTAGCGTTATATGGATAAGGTGGTGCATAAACAATATTCGTAAGCAAGATTTTCCCAATATATTAAATGAAATTGATTTTTAAAGTAATTTATGGGATATTGATAATTTTTGTGCCAAAAATCACAAAACTATTTTCAATATCTTTGTCTCAGGTATTGGCGCGTGAAATATACAATTACAGACACGTTAAAATTGGATAAAACAAGACATCTAGATGTCTTGTTGGATTGGATGAAACAAGACATCTAGATGTCTTGTTTTATCCAATTTTAACGTGTCTGTAATATTGTACTTTAATATTTTAACATTCTTTTAACTATAGAGATAAACCAATTAGTCAATTAACCAATTAGTCAATTCCCATTTTGGTGATGTATTCATTTTGAATCTGAGAGGTCATTTATTTTCTGGCTATGAAGATGAACTAATAGTTCGAAACCGGTAGCCTAAGGTTTTATTAAAGAAAATTGTGAGAAAGGACCATAATTCTTTTACTATTTATTTAAACATTACTCACACAGAGTCCACCATGGAATCTCATTGATATTTTAATGTTTGTTTAAATTTGAGCAATACATTTTTTTTTCTTTGTTAATAAGAATTAATTTTTAATTTAGTTTATTTCATGCTCATTATACGATGTTTATATATTCCTTTAGTTTATGGTAATTGTATATTTCACGCGCCAATACCTGAGACAAAGATATTGAAAATAGTTCTGTGATTTTTGGCACAAAGATTATCAATATCCCATAAATCACGTTAAAAATCAATTTCATTTAATATATTGGGAAAATCTTGCTTACGAATATTGTTTATGCACCACCTTACCCATATAACGCTAAAAGGTAAGTATTATATATTATTTGTGCGGAAGATTTAACATATATTTCATACCTATATGGGGAAACGCATTGATGGGCTTTCTTAATATATTTAATAGTATTTACTTAGGTATCTATAATAAAAACCAAAGTACAAGTTATTCTCTATTTATTCCGCTACGCATTTCATATATTTAAGTCGGTATCCGATCAATATTAAACGAGATAAACGGATAAATACCTAAACGAAACCAAAATAACAATGTAAATCTTATGGGCGTATATGAATCCTTTGCCTATTCTAGCTCTATCTCACTTGTGCAAGCTCTCACTTTAATGTTAGAGTCAATCCGTGAACAGAATGCGCTATCCATATAATAATACATCCATGGTTTAAACCTAATGCACGGGCGTCGGGTATCTATGTGGCCATAGCATTGTTTGAGTTCCAATGTTAATTAGAATAAAGGTATCTTCAATAAAGGGAACAAACGGCATAATATATGTATTGTTGTAAAACGTCCTCTAGATACCTATTAGCTGTCAGAGTGCCTCTATCAATGCAGTTGCGAACATGCTACAGTTACCGTCATATCCTTTACCTCACGTAAGCGATTACTTGCTTCAATTGCAACTGGTGCTGTGGTGAAGCGACTTCAAGTAATAGTATTAACAATAATTACAAACAGATGTATTATGATCCAGTACAGCGAAATCGCTTAATAGCATCTATGAAGATAAAACGAGATATTCCTAATATTCCTGTTACATAACTGCTTCTATTATCGATCAAATCAATGCTTAATACGGCATTGTTTATTATCACATCGTTATTAAACAATATCTAATATGTCGAACATATTAAATCCCATTCCATCCGGTTCTCGAACTAATTCCTGTATTATCCGTAACCGAATCGAAACTTTTATTAAAAAATTACATGATATATTCAACAAAGCATGCTTTTATACCAGATTACACATAACTTATGTACATACATATATTAAAACAAATACAAAGAGATCCATTTCTACATTCCCATGCTCTACCTTTTTGTCATTTCTGTACTTCTATTTATTTACAGCAGTTTTTATAGGAAATTTCGTCTGATATTTATTTTGCTAAGTAACCAATTTACTGCTTTTCACAAATATAAATGCTTTCCATTTCCTAGCTAAAATATACAATGCATACAACTTTAACATCTATTATTTAATCATGTTTACCTGAACGATAAATCTAAAATGCACTTGCTATTTTATACGATTTACGGACTAAAAGGGAGCTATTCATGTGAAAGTCTCAAATAGCAGCACTGTGCTATATTGCTCTCTTCCAGAACTAACTAAAACCTGCACAATCATCAATTTTATGTAACGTACAGAAGAAGTATGAGCTGCTTTATACAGTTTACAATAACTCAATGAAAATATAATGTCTATCTATGTGTATATTTGTTGTGTCAAAATAATACTATTTATAAGAGTTACAGCAGACAAATTGTAAAATTATCTGCATTAAATATGCGATTACTGTAAATTCACATATGACAAACAACGTACTATCGTGTCACTTAAACAGGAAATCCTGGAAGCAATGTGAAAGACGATGAAATACTAGATTGCTTCGTTGGGTTGTAAATAATCCCGCAGGATAAACGTCCTGAATTCTTTCACTTCCGACAAAATTAGTAGATGATCCGTACAATATACTGCAGTATGAATTCCCAAAACGCATCGAATATTTTCCTGGAAACGGCCATGCGATGTAGCTATGCAAATTTTATCAAGAGTATATGATGTTAGAGCAATATTTTACTTAATAAGGGTGGATTTATCAAGGTGAGGATAAATAAATTAACTTGCAGATAAAATTTTATTCGTAAGATAATTACAATGAAACGTTTATTGAGTGTTAAATAGAAGTTATCTGCAAGATAAAGCATTGTAGTTGCTAAATTTTATCTCCCAGTTAGCAATATCTGTCAGTTACTTAACTAACACTTTTATCCTCACATTGATAAACCCACCCTAAGAAATATTATAAATCTCTTTTCCTTATTCACTTATCTATTGGATAACTATTGTTGTTAGTGATGAAACTCCGATTTTAGTGAATTATTTATTTATTTATGTCATTCAATATACGGGAATTTAATGGAACGTTAACCCAACTAAATTTCCACACAAAACATAATCGAATGCAATATAAAACGAAACATCAGCCAAAGCCGAACTAAAATTTAGTAAAACGCACGAAAAATATAAAACAAATAAAAGTAAGTCGTAGACGAAATAATTATGAACAATCTTTTATATTTTGAGGATATGAAATTGTATGCAACCAAAAGTTGATGATGTGTAATTTTAAAGATGTAGTCTGCACCGATTCAGTTCTATGAATGTGAATATCATACATGGAGTTCAGATCATAGCGCCATGCAATAAATTATTTTAAGCGAGTTGAAAAGAGGCTTGGTGATTCAATAAATAAATCCAAAAGTTTTAAAAGCACGCCGGATAATAAAATTCATATGGTCTTGAAATGAGAGTTACGAATCAAAAACTCTATCGAGGTCTTTAACAGCAGAGATCTTCTCCAAAGCTTTATTTTTGAGAGAGTAATTAAATTCAGCTGGTAATTGCTCGCCGTGTTAAGAGTAGCCTACCTCACCTGGGTCGCACCACCCTTTATAGTTACCTAAGTTATTATCGAGATCTAATTGGAGCGATAAAGATTTTTTTATCTGCAGTGGATACAGCTGTAGTAGCTAAATAAGCTGCATCGTCAGACTATTTAAAAGATCATTCATCAATTCAATATCAATTTCATTTTTCAATATGTTTTCCAAAAGTACTGATAAAACTTCTTGCATTAAATAAACACGGTATGTTTGTACCACATACGTAGCGGGAGATATTTCGAGCGTTATCGGGTTTGCGATTGGCCAACTAGGCATATGTATGCTAACAGCCTTGACCTGCCAATTAGTATGCAGTCGTATCGTG
Source organism: Holotrichia oblita (assembly GCA_023690525.1). Classification (NCBI taxonomy): domain Eukaryota; kingdom Metazoa; phylum Arthropoda; class Insecta; order Coleoptera; family Scarabaeidae; genus Holotrichia; species Holotrichia oblita. The sequence continues at coordinate 158,118,312 of CM043017.1, read as the reverse complement.
TGTAAATATTGCCCGGTCGGTGAGATCGGTTAATCATCCCATGTAGATGTATTTATGTATTGAAAATTTTTTGTTTATTTAATTTGAGTGATATTTGAACCATTAGTTTCTTTATTGTTTTGTTTTTTTTTCTTTGTTTCCTTTTGTATTAAGTCTATGATGAAAATTTGTATGTAATAAAACATGTAAGTATTGGTGAATTTTTGTTTTGTTTCCAATAAATATGAAGCAACGTCCATTGCACCACTGCCTACTTTTCAAAAATAAAGTAGGCAATATTAATACCTGAAATTAATGTCATCATGTCAAAGCTACCTTGATTTAGCCAAATTTTTTGTACATAATGCCCAATTAAAACACTAAATTGACTTTTACAAAAAAACTATAAGACATAGGTGTAGGGAACCTACAACATACATAACATTTAAAAGAGAAATAAAATTAAATTCGAATGACGGTGTTAGATATAATAATAATAATTAATAATAATAATAACGTATATTTAATGTCCAACAGGCCAAATTGACCCAATTTAAGGACACAAAAAGAGAAAAAATACAAAAACAAAGCGTTGTGTATATACAATACATGATCATGATATAATATATGAATAAGTGTATCCTAAAGAAAAAAAAATCAAATAAAATAAAACTGTAAACTCGAACATAAATGACAAACAACCAAAAAAATTATTTAATGAAAAATACCCGCAGCGTTTCCAATTTTCATCATGATGGTTGCCGGTGCCCGTTTTAATATATTTATCCTCGCCAATGGGAGTCTAAAATTGGTTTCTAACCGGATGACCACACGTGGCACATGAAGTGTAATTCTCTCCAACAGAAATGAGCAATCAATTTTGTTGTTCAGTAACTTCTTTATCGTTCGCTCACAAAGTGCATTTCTTCTTATTGATAGAGAATCCATATTATGGCGTTCTAACAGTTGAATTTGTGAAATTGCTCTTTCAGGATAGGTACCATCTTGTCTAAAGCGAAGGAATTTCAAGAATTTACGGTGAACACGGTCCGGTTGTATAGCATCACAGGCATATAGTGGGTACCAAACTAAATCAGCGTACTCTAACTTGCTGAGGACGTATAGGGTGTTCCATTTAAAATAAGCAAGTTACTGAGAATTAATGATACCCACAGTTAGAGGTAAGATTTTAATCACCCTGTATAATTTTTAGAAAACATCTTTATTTTAGCATTAGATGTAATGGTTGTGCTAATGAAATAATACAACTTGAAACACGTAACTTTAATACGTACGCCAGGTACTCGTTCTAAATATTGATCTACATTTTCAAAAATTGTTAAATATCTCAGAAAATATTGAACTTAGGTATACGCAATATAATAGTAACTTGCCTTTATTTAGTCTGCGTCACCGAAATATCCAATAAATAAACAATATTAAACAAAATACGAACCTCTTCAAAAGAACGTTGACGATCACCGTACCCACCCATCATTAATATCTCAATTCGTTCTGATTCAGTAAGTTTTACTGCCAATTTCAAATGTGTCAATGTCTAAAATAAGTAAATTTATAGCGATGCAAAAGTTAAACCGCTTTTAAAATTGTCAAATGTGACGGCAAAAAGAATGCAAACACTAAACAACAACTTGTACCTTGTTTTTTCTGTATTAGGACACTTTTTTAATTTTTTAACTGTTTTCTTGTGAATAAAACTAAACATCTTAATACTACCTGAACGTAATTTTTTATTTTGCCTTCAAAAGTGTTAAAAAAATCTGGGCGTTCCGTTTAAAAAAAAAGTTGGACGTAGTGCCGATTAAACCGGAAGTGAAAAAACTGTATTGCATAAAATGCATTTATATTAATATACCCCCATACCAAAGTTCAGAAATCATAATTTTCAAATAACAAAGTCATTCGACCGTTCCGGGATTTTTTACTAACGCTGTATATACTGTAATGTGAAATTTGATTTGTAATAAAATTAAGAAAATTTGAGTTTTACTCTTTAAATTAAAATTTGGGGTTTAAATTAAAAAAAAATTAATCTCAGGGGTTTGCGAATTCTTAACTCTACAGCAGGTGTAAAGAGCAGAATACGAAAGCTTATCGTACGTTAAAAAAAATCCCAAGTGAAAAAAAATTCTGTTACATATAGACATTTTTTTTAAGTCAGAAAGATGTTTCACAAAAAAATATATAATTTTATTTTCATCAATAAATCTATAAAAATTTGTTCACACAGTTCAAAATTGCGTGCTAATCACCACAACTAAATTATTACCTATTAAAACCTTTTTTGGTAGTTTTTGAAATTTTTTTTAGTTGGGAAAAAAAATTAACTTTGAAACAATTTTTTTTTTATTAAAATAAATAAATTTTACCCTTTTAATTTATAGGTATTTATACTAAAAAAAAATTTAATTAATTTATAAATTTTCCGAATATTATTTTTGGACTATTAGTTACTCTAAATTTTAATTTTCATAAAAAATTTTCACACTTAAAATTACTTAAAATTAATTTGCCTTCGTTTACGTGTGTGAGTGTGTGTGTGTGACTTCGAAAGCTTCTGTCTTCGCGCGCCTAGACGGATGGTGGATGGACGACGTCCTCTTCGTAGGTGTAATTAGAATTAAATTAGGTGAAAATCTTGATGTTTAAAGTACTTTTTCGAAGATAATAATATTATTTGGCCCCAACGGTGCACCGTGGCAATTTAATAAATTTTACGTAGAAATAAACGCTCTGTACGACAATCTATGTAAAACAAGGAAGTTTGTTGCTATCGCATTGCTTTTTATAGATGATTCGCAATTGTCCTTAAATTTCTTCAGAAATACCTTTTGATAGTCATCTGTCAATAACGGTAATCAACGGTCGTTGATGGATTAATTTCTACAGGTCCGGTCAAAATTTGTGTTATACAGGGTCACCGATTTTGATGATTTTAATTACCACCGACTTTTTCTTCTTAAAATGCCCCTAACTGGCTGATTTTTCTTCATGTGTGTATTTGGGTACAAAATAAATGATATAAAATTAATTAATTACCTTAAAACATATGATTGTGATTATCGTGGTGCATTTAACATCTTTCTGTCCTTGTGGTTGGCTGGACTTATAATAAGACCTCTGCTGACTAACACCCCCTTCTACGTCAGATGGCTACTGAGCCAAACCATGACATCGACTCGCACATATGCGAAGAAAATACCGATAATGCCAACTTGAATAGTTGCGCATCCTCTATCATCGGATAGTGTTGAATTAAATTTAGCTGAATGAATTTTGCACAAATACTTCGCATGTGTGCAATCATGTTGATGTTACATATTTTTATAAAATTGAATTAAATTGAATTAAAAGAAATACACATATCAGATAGTTGGTTATAGTTTCATGAATATTAAATTAATTTAGTGCTTTTTATTTTCCTAGATTTCCTACAGCTGGGGGTTATTCTCGAATCTGAGAGAATGGAAATTTCAAGAGAATTGTCAAAAAATTCCTACAATTTCAATAATTCCTATTCTGGAGCTGACTTTCTCACTTTTTCGTAACGAGTAGTATCGAGGAGTGAGCGGTGAAAGTTACTCCCTGGGAGTGCTATTTTTCCACTGTTTCGAGAATAACCCCCTGGATGATCATCTGTCAAATGACCAATGGAGTTGTAAACATTGAATAAAAATGTAAAATAACATTACAATACATTGAAAATTGTAAATACCTTGTAAAAATTATGTTAGTTTTCCTAAATAAAATATAAATGTAAATTTAATTTAACAAGTAACAATTATTCAGAGTTGGCTACATGAATCACTTCGAAGCTCTAAATTATTACCACCTATAACATAATTAGGCGCGACAGTCGTTTTCATTTAGTTAACTGATCTACTGCTAGATGTATCCTTTAGCTTTATCCGTTCTAATTAATAATGTTCTTGATGCCACTACTATTACTTCGAATGTCCCTATTATTGATATTGCCTGTAAACATGTATTTTTAATGGAATTTTTTATTGTATCACTTGATGTGACGAAATATAAATACATGACAAACTATTGAGGAATCTCCTTCACCTTCACCTTCTTTACGGTAATTTTAAAACATTTTTTGGTATTAATTTTTGGGACATTTCGAAATCTCTAAAAGCTAACTGGCAATTCGAGAACGGTAGTACAACTATTAGCGTTAGCAAGTATGTACTACATATATTAATCTAATAAAGCTAATTTATCAATATAAATTAGCTTATGATATATGCGCACATTATTGGTTATATTGATTGTAAAGCTTTATTCCATCTTCATATTAAATCACACAACAAATTAAATTTAAATTATGTATGATTTATCTACATAACAAACCTCATTACAACTCATGTAGTATTCTACTATATTAATTTTATTGTTGGTACCAAGTGAATAAGGTTTTGATTGCAATATTAAAATAGCGTACGAAATCGCTCTTTGTTCAATTTCCTAACGGGTATAATAATTAGTGAGCTGCAAGATCTCTACTTCCATTCTATATGTTTCGAATTTTACGTCGAAATAATCACCACTACGAAATTTACGATTTCATTGTCTGCATTGATGTTGCCTGCAATGGTGGTTCCGGATAATAATATAAGCAGTAAAATAAAAATTTAAATTCGAACCGCATCAAAAGATTTAGTTTTTATTGAGCCAGATGTTAATTTAAAAATACAATGTAGGCGATTCATACAATTCTAGAAATGATATTTCAAATGTTACCAAAATTTAACATAGACAAAAATCATTTTATGGAGTTCATAAAACGCTGGAAATGTTTGTGTGTATTATATTTAAATCTCAAACATTATTATAGATTCTATATTGAAATAACAAGGACTTTTATGACCGTAGAGCAGACTATACACAATTTATGTCCATACCAAGTTGCATTCCTTCGAGGTCATACATATGTCTTCAAAATGAGGTCACAAACTTCAAAAATGTGCTAAATACGAGTATGATGCACTGCAACAGTACTGAGTGTGTTGACTGATAAAAACTAACTCGAAAAGTTAAAATATTTTCAGGGTTGTACCACTTCCAGCAACACCATTATCTACCGTATTTTAAATGGAACATCCGATATATTACCTCATTTTTGGATCCTCAGGATATTTGATAATGTGTTCCATCTAGTTTCTCTATACCTACTTTCATTCATTTCTTAGATATGTTGATTATTTTGAAATATGAAGCCTTATTTTCAATATTGCGTCCTTTACCAATTTTCGACTGGTGGTAAGCGCTACTGGGGTAGACAAAAGCAAAGGATGATTTCGAAATCCACATTGACAATTGACTTATCGCATGCAGGGTGTCCAAAATTTTATGACCAATTACACTATTTTCAAAGAGAAAAAGTTCGTTGTTTCAAATGTGACACCCTGTATGTTAATAAATGGTCGATTCACTGTGCCTTTCCCTATACCTATTTCCAACGATTTTCTTGTGACTCCATATTTCTTATTAAAAGCCAATGGAACTCCAAAAGTCCAGTCTAATAAGCATTGATTTTGACAAGAATTCGAACAATGTTGTTGGTTCTATGTCAAAGCAGTTTAAGTCCTCAGATTCGTAAGGTATCAATTTAGAGTTCTTGTTACTTTGTTAACTTTTCTCAAGTACAGTTTATACTGGAGAATAGTGAAGAATGTTCCAATAATAATGCAGATTATTTAACGAACGATATCTGGACCAACCAACAATGACTCTCCGGAAAATTCGCAAAGATCAAAGCTTAGTTTATGGTAAGTGGAAGTATAAGGACAAGTCGAAGTGATGAATAATAACATTCACTTTCAAGTCAATTAGTACACAACCAATAGAATTTCTTAATTGTCACACTTGGAGTATAAATTTCTAATCAACTATTGATCTTTTCTTGTCTTTCTAAGTAGGTGGTTGTATGAGGTTGGACTTAGTGCATTGTCGAAGCGGAAAGGCGATGAAATTATTATAATAAATAATAAAATACAGGGTGTCCTATTTGAAAAAACGAACTTTTTCAACTTTTAAAATGATGTAATTGGTCATTAAATTTTGGATATCCTGTATGCGATAAATCAGTTGTCAATATGGCATTCGAAAGTATCATTCCTGTGCTTCCATCTACTCCAGAAGCGCTTTCCACCAATCGAAATTGGTTAAACGGCGCAATGCTCAAAACAGGGCTACATCTGTCAAAATTTTCAAAAAAATCAAGATATCTATGAAAAAATTGAAAATAGATATAGGGAAACCTGATGAAACCCACTATGAAATTTTCTCAGGAATCCAAAAATGAAATAATTTACCGGATGTTCCATTTAAAATAAAGAAGTCAATGGTGACTTCCTGTATAACGGGAAGTAGTATGATCTTAAAAATATTTTAAAATGAGAGAGAATCTTGAACAACCCTGGAATCCAAAATTCTAAGTTTTTTCTAACCACGAAAACTTCTAACGAACGGCTCTCGTGGAATACCCTGATTGGTATTTCTCGACGTTTTCATCAGCTACGCAGATATTTATATTTACGACCCCTTGAAGACTTACAAACCCTTAGCAGTGCTTAGGAAGCTGTTTAAAAACATGATAGAGAAAATTTTAGAACAAAATTTATCAACCTCAAGTGTGTCTTTTGTAATAACCCAGTCTATAGTGCGCTCCGAATTTAAAATGGCCTCTACATTTAATTTTACACACTTACATGTGTGCTAATACAAATAACTAATTTTCGGTATAGATTTTTACGTAACAGTAAATCATTGCGGATTTCGAAACCGTCGTTGCAAGAATAATATTTGAAATACGACGGTGTTCGCCCAATACGTCGAAATCGTAAAATATAGAAACTATTTCTCATAGTCTATCAATATCTGAGCGAAAGACATATATCCTAAGGATTAAGCTCTAGCATTGCATTTCGTTCCAGTACAACTGTAGCATCTCAGAAAGCTCTACGTATTACACGACTGGTAATGATTTGTAGCCCTGCACTGTACCTGTATAATACTAAATCTTACCTGGCACAAGTCTCGGCCCATTTATAGTCGAAAGAGGTCCACTACCATACTTGACGTGACAGGGATCAGCGTTACTTGAGACCACGGCAATCTCATCAAGTTCGTGTCCATCTCCTGAACCCAAAGCGCTACCACCGTGCGAGACAAGTCTGCCGGCCGAGCTGTCGTGTGACTGCTTACGGCCTCTCCAACCCAGAAGGCGTTTCGCTGTGGACATCACGCCATACTCCGATGCACCTACGGAGATGCTATCCGCGAATGAATTGGGATGGGTACCGACGAAAGCCGCGGTCGTCCGGCAACGGCGACGATTTCACGGAGTTTTCTCCAGAACATTGGCAGAATCGTAATTGGAATGCAGTGTGTTGACATTATGATGAACTGAAAATAAGAAATTTAGATGAAATCAATGGTTTCAAAACAAATTTAGATGTATAAGTTAATGAAGTTAATTTATAAGAATCAAGAATATTCAGACTTGAGAATATTTACTTAACATAAAAACAACAAACAAAACTATAGCTACATTTAAGAATTCGTCAAGATTATAGAAGACAGTACGCAGCAAAAGTGCCTGCAATCTAAACCCAATACTGCTGTCCAAGGAAACCAATTTGTTTTTAGTATAAATATTGTTACACATTTAAATTACTCCTGCTAAACTGTGCAAAAGGAAGTCTATTTATTAGGTTTATACAAAGAGTATTTCAGCACAGACTACGATCTGCTAATAGACCTAAAAGCTAATGTTGAGAAAGGGAGGTGATCTTACAAATAATTTATTTGTGTTTTGTCCAGGTATGCAAAATAGACGAAAATAACGGACTTCACCTGTTTATCAACAATAAATCGTTTTCCTCGAACTGATACTGACACCTTATTCCTTATAGTTCACAAAACAGCCTCTGAATCCTAGAAAACCGTAGCCATAATCTCTATAGCCGATTGTGATACCTTCAACTTCGCAGGAGGTGCTACGTCTTTTTTGTATCACACTTTTTGTTTTGGCTCAGGCTCATGGTAATGAATCAATCAATCGCAAGGTATATAAATTCAAAATATCACACGAACACTGGATGCATTATTGCTTCTCAAGAGTGAGCATTGTCGGCACACATCTTGTACTGAGTTAAGACTTTCCAAGATATTAATGAAGGATGTTCAAAACGGCCGATTATTTCTTCAATTTCTTTTTTCTTGAAGATAATCATCTTCAATAGACTTTTTCTATTCCGGTGCTATAAAATTTACTTAACGAGACGCGTTTTGGTTGCATAAAGTATTAGTAAGGGCGAGAGTGCTTGGCAGTGCCATGGTCGTTGGCATGGTGCAAAAAATATTAAGTTTTAACAGTTTTGTGATTAGTTTATGCTTTTGGTAAGTTTTGATTTGTAAGTTTGAAATCTCAGCCGTGGATATCTCAGCATATCAGCATCAGTGCATATTAAGTTGGCAATGATAGAATAACGTAACAGAAGGCCCGCAATTAATACAAAAATTTGTGTTTGTTACATTAGATGTTAAGCAGTTTAAGGTAAGTGGCAAATGTTAATAGTTAATTTAAGAATGATTACCATGAAATTTTATTGTATACACAGTGTCTAGGAACATTAATGTGGTATATATTTGTCTTAAAACGTATGTACATAAATTATAACATGAATAATTTTAGGTGCCAACCACTGTAACAGTAAAATATACTTCTAACAGTCTTTGGCACGTTGATAACAACCACTGATATTTAGGGTTATTAGTCGTTGGCAGTCCATTATTCCTTATCGAAATTTATCGCTTTTTAATATTTTAGCATGAACAGAGAAAATCAAATGGCTGCTGCAGTTGACGCGGTGAAAAATGGAATGTCGAAACAGTTTGGCGTTCCTAGATCCACAATTCAATTTAGAATGGGAGACAAATTTAAAAAACCTTCCACTTATCTCTCAAAACAAGAAGAAGCAGTTGTAGTAGGTAGTAGAGTAAGAAACTTATTACAAATTTGGTAATTGACTTTTCTTAAATAACTATATTTTTCAGATGGATTATCAAGTTGCAAAAGAGAGGATTTCCACGATGAATTGATGATCTTCTCAAAAGTGTTCAACATTTTATTACGACGACAAAGCGAAATACACCTTTCCGTGATAATTTACCTGATAAAGGGTGGTATAAAGCATTCATCAAACGACTCCCTGAACTTACGTTAAGGACGTCAGAAGCGGTGACTCGCGCAAGTGGTTGTATAAGTGAAAATGATATTAAGAACTGGTTTACGACAATTGAAAATGGGTTAGACAATGATGGTTTAAAGGATATTTTGAAGGATGGAGATAGGGTCTTCAATGGTGATGAAACTAACTTTCTTTTGTGTCCTAAAAACCGAAAAGTTATAGCATGCAGAGGATCTGTTAATGTTTATGAAGTGGATCAAGGAACAGCCAAATCTTCCATTACAGTCATGTTCACATTTGGGGCCAACGGAAGCATCACGCCACTGATGATTACTTACCCGTATAAAAGAAAACCTCCACCAGAAATTGTAGAAACTGTTTCTGATCGTAAATGGGGAATTGGATATTCGGATAACGGCTGGATGAAGTCGTCTTTGTTTTACGAGTATATCGGAAATGTATTTAACTGGGTATAATATTAATTTGTTTATATCCAAATGCAACAAGAGTGTTACAACCAGCTGATGTTGCTGCATTGAAACCCCTTAAATCAGGGTGGCAAAGTGGAATTTTAGAATGGAGACGACAGCATCCAGACATGCAATTCACAAACGAAAGCTTTGTTCCCTTTTTGCAAAAGGTTCTCTTAAGTCAACTACAATAATAAAAGGCTTCAAAGCAATAGGTTTGTTTCCTTGGAATCCGAATAATATCAATTATTCAAAATGTTTTGGTTCATCTACTGCTATTTCAAACACTACCACATGCGACACACTATCAGATGGGGAAAATAACAAACCAGTAGTTTTTCTAAGTTACGAAAAGTTTAAAGAAATTCTAGGTAAAGATGTAATAGAATCGCTAACTAGATTTAATCCAGATGGACATAGTGTATACAAAGAAAAAATACTCTAACTAGCCAAATATTTTCACACAGAACCGCTTGACATTGAAAACATGCCAATAGAGTTTGAAACCATAAATCACTCACAAGATATACTTGATACAAATGAAAATGTCCATAAAACGGAGACTGATGTGTCCAACACTAGCGCAATCATTTATGAAGTCGGAGATTATAATTACGCAGATTTAGAAGATTTGGGTGAACCTGAAAATGACGAAAACCCGTCGACAAATTCTGTAGTTTCACTCAATGAGATACACATCAAACATCCTCAAGCAGCTACGGACCTGATATTGAGGAAAACACATGTAACGTAATATTCAATAACGGAACTACTGGCGATATGATTTTAAACATACTACGGTGGCCTATATCTCCTAAAAGACAAAACAAACGGAATATTGAACGAGTACTGTTTGTAATAACTTCGAAAAATGGAAAAAGATCAAAGAGAACAAAGCAGGGGAGAAACTAAGTAAAGAAAAAGAAAAGGAAGAAAAAAAAAGCACGAAATAAAAAAAAACCAAAGCCAAGCTTACAGAAAAAGAAAGTATACCTAAAAGTGAAAATAATAAACAAAAACTTTTACATAATGAAGGAGCCTTTCTTTCCTTCATTATGTAAAAGTTAAAGAAAATAAAAGAAAAACGGCTCCAAAAATAAATGTACTGCGGAATATGAAAATAATACCCTTACAAGTCACAAAAGAAAATATAACAGATACAAAAATTACTAGTTTGAAGGATTCGTCACCTATGGACGAATGTGCTGAAAATAAAAATAAAGAAAATTTTCATAACGGATACAAGAATGTAAGGCAGATTTCTGAAAGTATGTTTTTTTGCTTCGAATATACAATACCAATTACTATACATATAAAATGCCAAATACTGTCACCAATTTGCCAACCACTATGATTTTTGGCATATACCTCTGTTTCTGTTTAATTCGCATAAAAAAAACATTTAAATACTACAGTTTGCATTAGCACATAATCCCAGCTGTCTCTTTCTTTGGCCTGTTTGGTGTAAATTGACAAATAACGATAATATGAATTCCGAACGAACTCTGATAGAACAAAGGTGCCAACCACTGTCACCTTTATACTTTATCGCACGCTAATTTTTTGTTTTTAATTGGTAACAACAAAAAATGGAACCAAATCATATTAATTGTCAAAATATAAGCCTTTAATCTAACAAACAAATGTAAGAAGTTGTACAGAGAATAAAAACACAGTTACGAACATTTTATTTACGCTAATTAACAATATAAGTGGGATGAGAAGTTTTCTGATGTTTCTATTGAATTTTACTTCCCATGTTGAATAGTACAACTGTTATAAACGTTTACTGTAACACTAGAAGATTCGTGTGGATTAATAGAGATTCCAGGCAGATTTTGGGAACACCCTATGTTTTCTATAAATTCTTGTTGATTCATATTGACTGACACATCACTGCCAATTGTATCAGAAGTCGATGAATTGTGAATGATAGTAGATGTATTAGGTACACTAGATAGTATTTGAGCAACCTCAACTTTTGTCATGGTGGAATTATCGATGTAACCTCCCGCCACTGCTGAGAATTTCCATCCTCCATGGCGCTTAATTGTTAGTGTCACACTGAAGCGTCTAAACCAATGTCCAGTGAAGAGCTCAGGATTAAGTAAATTTAGGTAAGTAGCAATATTTTTTGGTACTTTTCCTATGGTACGAGGGAGCGTTTTTATATTCGCGGAATGGGGGATAAGGGGTGGAAATAAAAAAACCAAATTATTTTTCTTTTTCAATATATTCACCTGCAAGACGGATACATTTTTCACATCTTTCAATTAATTTATTTATACCCTCATAAAAAAATGATTTCTCTTTATCTGCAAAATACGCCGAAACTGCCTCCTTGACTTCATCATCGGCAGTACATTTTTTACCCCGCAACTCTTTTTTCATTTTCGGAAACAGGTAATAATCATTCGGGGCCAGGTCTGGGCTGTAGGGTGGGTGATTCACAATTTCGAAGCCCACCTTATGCAGGGCAGCTAACGCAACGCGGCTCTTGTGGACGGGCGCGTTGTCGTGCAAAAGCAGCACACCTTTCGTCAATTTTCCCCGTCTTTTCTCTTTAATGGCTTCTTTTAGTCGCTCTAATATTGAAGCGTAATATTCTTCGGTTATAGAAACACCTTTATTTTTATAATTAATCAACAATATTCCTTCCGAGTCCCAAAATACCGTTGCCATGAGTTTCCCAGCTGATTGTGACACTTTAAATTTCTTGGGAGGTGCTGTGCCCTTTTTATGCCACTGCATGGAGTCTTGTTTGGAGTCAGGTTCATAATGATGAACCCAAGCTTCGTCTCCAGTAACAATTCGACTCAACACACCATCCTTGTCTTCATTACAGAGGTCCTAAAATGCACGCGAACACTCTACGCGCTGTTGTTTTTGCGGCGGCGTGAGCATTCTCGACACCCATCTTGCGCTGACCTTAGACATGCCGAGATGATCGTGTAGGATTTTAAAAATTGTTGTATCGGATACTCCAACCATTTCTGCGAGTTGTTTCTTCTTTAGTCGAGCATCTTCGAGTACAATTTTTCAACTTTTTGGATAAGTACTGGCGTGGTCACCTCAATGCTCCTGCCCGGCCTCGGGTCGTCTTCAAGGGATTCCCTTCCATGTTTAAATAAACTATGCCACTTGTACACCATGGTTTTTCCTGGACAAGAGTCGCCGTAAACCAATGACATCTCATTCATTATGGTCGCGACTGATTTTCCTTGCCTGGTAAGGAATTTTATAACGGCACGATATTCGATTTTTTCCATATTTCACTTGTCACTCCTCATTATGTTACTTGGTTGACGATAGCTCAAAGGCTAAATGTCTAATAACAATGAAACTTCGTATTTATACTAATTATGAGTCGCTGCACAGGCCACGCCCACAATGCGCCTAATCACGCCCCTACAACCCGCTCATTCCGCGAATATAAAAACGCTCCCTCGTATTAATACCAATTGGACTACTCACGCAAGATTCATTTCTATATTGCAGGAAGAAGAGTTTATCGGTAACATGGCTGAGACGAAATGAATAATACTTTTTAACCAATTCAATCCATAATCTACTGCCACCATTATGACATCATTTTTAAACTGTATATCATCCGAAATCGTGTCCGTTATTTCCTCACGACGGCAAGCTCCATTATAGCCCATTATAAGGATAATCTAACAGAATATTATTATGACTATTATAACAAAATAATGTAGAAAATTAAATTAATATAATAATAATTAATTAAAATACAACTACAATGATGTTCTTATTACTTCCTTTCATCGCTAAATATGTTTTGTTATCAGCGTCTATTATAAACTTGTTAATATGATTTATTTCTAAAATCTCGGATTTCTTAGGCTCGTAGCCTTCAGATATTCTTTTTAAAAATGCTAGAAGCCTAGGAAATTTTGAGATATCTATACTTTTATAAATATTTAAACAACAACGCAATATTGGATATGTAGACCACAAAGACGATGCCTTTTTTATCTTGCTTTCTTTGTCAAAATAAGCAATTACTACACTTTCCGTAATATTCACAATATTATTTTGTTTACACCAACTTAAAATGAGCTGGTATTGCTTTTCATAAATATGTCAAGTCTTTGTAGGCAAAAGATTTTCTAAATTGTCTTCCGCTATTTTGCGAATCTCTGGAGGCGTGCAGTTATTTATTTGTTCTATTTTGTTGATAATTTGAAATAATTTATTGCATAAATCAGACTAAATTTTAAACAAAATAATATATAACACCGCCAATATTCAAATATTTAAATTGTTTTAGTTAAAAGTCCGAGTAACCAACTTCAAAAAAAGAAAATTTCTAAAATGTTCGAACAAAACATGTCTCTCAATTTAATCTTTTTTGGACTTTTAATAACGCGTGCTAAAAAATCGTGTCTTATAATAATAATAATAATAATAATAATAATAAAGATTTATTGGCAACACTCAATACTATTACAATAACAGAATACAAAGGAATAATATGCATTAAAAGGCATTAAGTGCCCAAAGGGATCACCATCAGTTCGCCAAACGGCTACCTGTTATTAACGGTGAATCAAAAAAAAATCCAAGAAACAACATAATATAAATATAAATGCGTTACAAAGGGGAAAAGAAAATTAAACAAAAGTATACAAGACCGGAGAAAATCTAGTTTGTACCAACAAGATTAATGCACAGATGCTGCTCATCCATTAATAAATTAAATATAGAATGTCTAAAAGCACGGTATGCTAGACGCTTAACATCAAACGGGAGCGAATTGAACAGTGATGCGCAAGTATATCTAAAGCACCTCTTAAACTGTTGCGTTCGATGCTTGGGTATGTCGATCAAATCCTCTCTACGAATATTGATGTTATGGACATCAGTGCGAAATGTGATTTTGTCAAACAAATATGGTGGAGCCCCAGTATTAATAATTTTGTAAATGAAACAAAGAGAATGAAAGCGTCTGCGCCGTACCATGTTGAGCCAACCAGCATCGGCAAGTTTGTGTGAAATTCTTTCCGTTTCCTAATGCTGAAAATCAATCGAAGGCATGCATTTTGTACACACTGAATCCTACGAATATCTAACTGATCCAGGCAACTGCCGTAAGTCGTGTCACAAAAGTTAAAATGTGATAATACTAATGAGTCACAAAGCAGTTTTTTAGTAGGAATATCCAGGTTATGACGATGCGGATATATCAGTTTTAGATTACAATAAGCACGCCTTATGCAAGTGCTAACGTGATGTTTAAATCTGAATTCACGGTCCATATGCAGGCCTAAATTTCTAACGTTGGTTTGAGAACTCAAATATGTGTTGTTAATTCTAAGTTTGATATCACGCGGAATCTGCGATCTAGTTTTAGGACCACCAAAAACCAAAAAATACAATTTGTCAATATTCAAATGTAAGCAGTGCTTTCTAGCTATAGTAAATAATTTATCAAGATCACAATTTATGTCATCAATAGCTCGGTAGGTGTCGTCAATGGGAAAAGATCTGTACAACTGCGAGTCATCAGCATAGAGATGAAAAGTACAAGTGAAGTTATGAAAAAAGAATAAGTTGGATGTATAAATTGCAATGGTCCCAGAATAGATCCTTGTGGAACTCCCGCACGCATGAGTGTAGATGCAGACTCGAAACCATCAACCACCACTCTCTGCCACCTGTCAAGTAAGTAACTGTTGAAGAACCGCACTACATTGTCATCAAGGCCGATGTAGTGAAGAATAGATAGCAGTAGATTGTGGTTAATTTTATCAAAGGCCTTTGAAAAATCAAGCAATACAAGAACTGTAGCAAGACCCATGTCGTTAGCTGAGATGATATCATCCGTTATGCTAGCCAGAGCCGACGCACAACTGAAGCCTGGTCGAAATCCTGACTGAAAACTGGGCAACCGAAACTTGTATCTTAATATACCATTCTGCCTTGCTTGAATATATAAAATCGTTTACTTTATGATTTACTACTTTATCTAGCAATATCTCAAACGTCACTCGTCACCGATCTCTTTGACACCGCTGACACTTGGTGTGAGTTAGCACAATGGCACTAGATGCTACTTTTAATTTTTCTATTTATTTTTTCTTCATTTTATCTGAATCGCCATTTAAAACAAAATTCAGTTAGTTTTTTTTTTCATAACAACACTTGCCCTTGAATTAAAAAATAAATTAGAATAAAAGTCATATCATCTACGTATGTATATAACTAAATAACTAGAGAAACCTGAAAACTCTCATAGACCTCTGTATCTACATATCTTGTATTGCCACTAGGGCTTTATTTAACATATATTATTATATCTTGTATCTTTGCTTCCTAAACACTATGATTCATTATGGGAACGACCAAATATGATAAAAAACATTACTCTTGCATCAATTTCTGTGGTAATAAACTGAAATACGCATCTCACGCCATTTAAAATGTATGAAACCTACCCGCAGAGAAACATCGATTGCGTTTCACTTTTGGGGAGGCATGATTTACAGTCGCCGGATTTCGACGTAACGGTCATGAAGCCCGATTCACTTGGAGACTTGTGCATAGCTTATTTGATTGCCCCGTTTTACTTTGCTTGATTGATTTCTTTATCGCTAGATTATCGTCCTGTTCGTATAACACTTTTTCTTTACCCTTTTCGTATACAAATAATCTCTTCAACTCGTCCTTATCTACTATGTGTCCTATTGCAAATCTAGACTGTGATTATATAAGGTGTCTGTAAAAGGTCTTTACACACGCCTACCACATATTCCTTAGACCAAAATAAGCCGATTTAAGTAAATTTATCTTAGTCCAAAATCGCTTAGTTTGGGTGCTATGCGGCCTTGAAGTTAATATTTTGATATCGTTTTTTTGTTATAAATTCAAAATAGTTTATGCGATTCTAATAATATTTGGCATGATTAGTTAGTATTATTGGACGAATGTTTTGAGAAAATTTCAAGAAAATACTAATATCGGAAGTGAATAAAACACGTATGGCCATTATGAAAATTAACATAATTTTTTTTTTGCTGTCTGTAGTAGAGACACAAAATATATTTTAGTCGATAGAGTTTTCAAAAACGATCAAATTATGTCTCTTGAAAAATTTTCCTATTTTTATTCGTTTTCGAGAAAAACGGAAAAAAGGGCTTATGGTCGTGCGTTCGAAAAAAAAGCATAAAGTAATCCAGTCAGTGATTTCTATCATAAACAAATGAATTTTGCATGGCTAAATCTACTCTTCAAATAAAGACTATAGGTAAAACTTAGTAAAAATTCACGCTCTCAGAGGTTCTGGGTAACTTATATAGTACAAAAACGGCACTCTTTATAAGAATTGATTACTCTAATGGTTTTTGCAAAATTTGTATTTTAATAATTTACAATAGGTTATTTTACACAAAAACTCAAACATGAACACAAGTAATAAATATGTCACAAAAACTGTTGAAAGTGTTTTCCATTTACACACATCCAAAGATTTATACCACTAAAGAAATTAAACTGTACTCTTTGCAAAATTTCTCCGTCACCTCTAAGGTAATTTATTGTATGTTGAATACGTTGCCATAGTTGTGCTTCATTAGCCACAGGTGACTTGTAACCCACGAACTTAAGACGTCCCCATAAAAAAAATTTGCTAGACTTAAGTCTGGAAAACGTAGTGGCAAATTTACAGGTACATTATTACCTCTACCTATGCATTTGTTTGATATTTCTCCGAAGTTGTAGAGGTAAATCGTCTAGCAAATCTGGCAGCGTATTTTGTAAAAACTGCAAGTAGATTTCTCCTGTTAATCTTTGTGGAAGAATAACAGGACCAACAATAGAATTGCCAATTATTCCAATCCACACATTAAGTTTAAATTCTTGTTGAAAATGATTTATCTTTATGGCATGCGGGTTTTCAACTGCATAAACGTGTTCGTGGAAATTAGTTACCCCTCTTCTTGTGAAACAAGCTTCATCCGTAAACAAAATAGTGTTGTTAAAGTTTAAATCTGCTTCTCTTTGCCCATTAACAAAGCGACAAAAACCCAGGCGCATTCCGGGATCAAGTTCTAAAAGATCTTGAACTGCTATTTTATGGTATGGATATAGCAACTGTTCTCTAATTACAGCGTGAACAACATCTTTACATATTCCTAGTTCCCTACCTATTCTAGTACTTATTTCTACAACCCGTTCTAAAATTTCTTCTTCAACTTCGCGAACCCTAAAACGCTGCCTCACATAATCAGCGGTTGCAGGAGCAAAACGACCGGTCTCCCGAAGACGTCGCTCAACGGCAACAAACGTTGGGTGACTTGGTATTCGACGATTTGGAAACTTTTCAGAATACACCCTCGAACACATTCTCGAATATTTCCTTCACAAAATCCAAATACCAATAGCATATTGGTATATTCTGCATTGGTGATAGTAAGGCCATGATAAATCACAAAAAGTTGAGCTTTCTAAATTATTAGATCACTTAAGAACTTTTGAACACTAATGACAATTCTGGTATTTTAGATTTGACACTATTATTCTGCCGTGATAATTAAAAAAGGCGTATCTACATTTTTTTTCAAAAATGGGTTAAATGTATTTTCTGATGCCTCTCCATGAATATTTGCTTGTGTTCAAATCTCAAGCCGTATCTGACTAGGACATAAGCACTAAACCGTTAAAAAAAAGGCGTATCTACAAATTAGTAGGCGATATTAACTTAAAAAGGCGTATGTGATATTATTAGTTAGAAAAGGCGTAACTATACTCTATATTACAGCGAAATGGTGTAACTACTGATCTAATTTTCAGATACACCTGTTTTGTTTAACAGTTGTTCCGCTGTGTTGTCAGAACTATATTCGAGATTATGATTGTGTCAATTCAATTTTGTCATAGCATGAGCAATTGCAATTGATCATAATAAAATGGTCAGAGGAAAGCAATTAGTGTCTTTAGCTTTAAATAAGCTTCAAAAAGAGAAAATAGTAAACCTTAATAAATTGCGTCGAGCTCCTGTTAAACGTAAGATATCAGATCCGAATTTGGAACCCTCAACAAAATCGAATTCCACCAGTGCAGAAGAGTCGAATGATTCAGTCGAAACATATGGTAAGTATAAAATAAGTCAATAATAAGCGTTTATTACGTTAGAGTATATATTTTCTAGTTTATTTATTAATATATTTAATTGTTTTCAGAATCATCCGGTCAAACTATTAACGTTTGCACAACGTTTCTGCACAAGAAGTTGATAATGATAGAAGTCAATTAGAATTAGCAATAGTTGCGGACAATAATAATAACGATGAATTAAAGATTGCAGAAGAAATTCTTAACATAATTCTACACAACGTAGAAGAAACAGTTCTGCATCTACATACGTTAACAAAAGATGGCAAACCCAGAAGACGTAGAAAATACCTACAGTCGGTAGAAGAAAGGAAAAGGATAAAGCGAAAAAATCTTGTAAAGTTACACAAAACTAAAGATACATGCAGTCGTGAAACGTGCTTAAAAAAATGCCAAGAAAAAATTTCAGACAAACAACGTAATAAATGAAGAATTTTGGAAAATGGGCAATCAAGATCAAAGAAGTTTTATTTTAAATTCCGTATCTAAAATTGTAACTAAACGAAAAACGACGGAAGGAGAATCACGTCGTATGAACACCATGGTCTATTCCTTCAAAGATGAAAATGGATCTAGAACCGAAGTGTGCAAAACCTTTTTTCTAACGACACTTGGCTGTAAGAAATCTAATGACAAATTTGTTCGGAGTATTTTCAGCAAAATATACAGAAATGCTGTCATACCAAATAGTGATAGCCGTGGAAAACCTAATAACAAAAAATTTAATCGTGAAATAATTGTCAAACACATTGAATCATTTAATCCTAGTATTACACATATTCGCCGTGAGCACGTTCCACTTAGGAAATATCTGCCTTCTGACATAACTATAAAATCAATGTACGAAGACTTCAAAAGAAAACATCCTAACATACAGTTTTCGTATTACCTCTATAGGGAAGTTGTCAGTAGCCTAAACATTTCTTTGTCAAAATTAGGACACGAGGAATGTTTTACCTGTGAAGTGTTTTTAAAACACTCAAAAGACAGTAGCCATCAAAAAGAAAATCTAAATTCAGAATGTGATGAATGCAGATCTTGGAGTGAACATCATAAAAAATATAAATCTGCAAAGTATCAACAAGATTGTGCTCAATTTGAAATTGTCATTACAGCAGATTTGCAGAAAGTAATAATGCTTCACCGCTGTGACACCTTCAAAGAAGTAATTTTTGTTCCAAGATTAGTCGCTTACAACTAAAGCTTTATACCTGGAGGAAAAAGAGGAAAGGCACCAGCTAATGCAGTAGTATGGCATGAGGCCACTGCAGGAAGAAGCAAAAAAAGACATCATAAGTGCTTTTTACCAATATTTTTTGCAAATCCGTGATGTTGAACATGTTATATTATGGGCCGACAACTGTTCCGCTCAAAACAAAAACTGGTGCCCTTATAGCTTCTTTGTTTACCTAGTCAATTGTGATGAAATTGCTCTTAAACATTTGGAGCTAAAATATTTCGAAACTGGTCACACTTTTATGGCAGCCGATTCATTTCATCACGCCGTTGAAAATTCTTTAAAAAAAAGGTAAAATTTACGACTTTGACGATTATGTGGAGGCGATAAAAAGTTCATATAAGGGTGTTAACGTAACGCAAATAAATGTAAATTCCTTTTATGATTGGGAAGACCTTACTTCTCAGTATAAATTAAATAAAATAACTCCAAGACCATATTTAAATTCTATGGTGCAAGTAAATTTCAAGCGAGGTGAAAGAACAATGTCATACTCGCATTCATTTGATGAAGGGCCGTTTACTGAGTTGAACTTTCTAAATCATAAGTTTTTCAAAACCGGGATCTCTACCGAAATGTAGGAAAAACGCTAGAGGTATTTCTAAGATAAGAAAGCAAACTATAATAGCAAAACTTGGACCAATATTTCCTAACAATAGAATGAAATTTTGGGAGCAGTTACCAACTACAGAGGTAGATGAAGAGGTTCCAGACGACAGTGACTAAACATTTTCTAATTGCATAGGTACATAATTTAATCAAAAAAAAATTAATAAAAAACTTTTTTGGTTCATTATAACGTTATATTGTTAATTTTAATTTTTATAAACATTTAATCAATATTTGATTTTTATTACAACACTCCATTTGACTAACAAAAGTCATACTCACATGAACGTAAGAAAGTTTAACTAATACTCCGAAATTATTGTCATTATTATATTCAACCCTAGACTTTTAGAACTTTTGTTTTAAGAACGGACTTGATGGCATAATTAAAAAGATTAAAACATCATTTCCTCGGCTTTTACGTTGTAGCAGATACGCCCCTTTGAATTAACACGGCAGTATTGTTTAACCATGCAAAATTCATTTGTTTATGATAGAAATCACTGACTAGATTACCTTATGCTTTTTTTCGAATGCATGACCATAAGCACTTTTTTCCGTTTTTCTCGAAAAGGAATAAAAATAGGAAAATTTTGCAAGAGACATAATTTGATTGTTTTTGAATACTCTATCGAATAAAATATATTTCGTGTCTCTACTACACACAGCAAAAAAAATATGATAATTTTCATAATGGCCATGCGTGTTTTATTCACTTCCGGTATTAGTATTTTCTTGAAATTTTCTCAAAACGTTCGGCCAATAATACTAACTGACCATCTTATTAAAATCGCATAAACCATTTTGAATTTATAATAAAAAAACGATTTCAAAATTTTAACTTCAAGGTCGTATAGTGCCCAAACTAAGCGACTTTAGACTAAGATAAGTTTTCTTAAATCGGCTTATTTTGGTCTAAGGAATATGTGTGTGTAAAGACCTTTTACAGACACCTTGTTATTTATTTATTTATTTATTTAGATACAAACAGTTGCACATAAAACAACTAATTACATGTATCCTAAACTTAATCTTACACTACTGAATATAATAAGGTGCTCAAGCTATACCCTCAAAAGCTTCATAACAATACAGACAGCAGTCAAACAGAAGACACCAACATTAAAATTATGCTACAAATACATATGCCGAAAAAAAGAGAAAAAAGAGAAAAAAGAGAAAAAAAGAAGAAAAAAAAAGAGAAAAGAAAAAAAAGAAAAAAAAGACAATTATTTTTAACTATAAGACTCTAAGAATGTGAGAATGTAAGAATGTGAGAGGGACAATCAAGGCCTCAGAAATATAATGCAAAATCAAAGTGGACCTAAGGCGAACAATACACTCTTTACATGCTTACAAAATTCACCCTTGGTTATGCCGAAAATTTCAACGACGTCATAATACTGGTTGTATAATTGGCAAATTAAATTTACAGGACCAAGAGCAGACGCTACAGCGTGCATAGGAGGTCCCGGTCTTATACTATAGTAAGGAATATGTAATTTGAATAAGCATAACAACTTAGCGTTATCAAAGAAGTTATTAAATACTTTGAATAGTGTGTATAATACAGATTCACGTTGACGCTTCAAAAGAGGCAAACGAAACTCAGCCCGCAGACCTTCGAACGATTCAAAAGGAGGATTAACCCCATGGTTTTTTAAATAAATGTATTTCAAAAAAAGATTCTGTATCCTCTCTATGATTTTACTATGTTTAAGAGTATTCGGTGACCATATCACGGATCCAAACTCTAATTTAGAGCGTACAAAGCATTGTATAGTATCAGAATTGAACGAATATCTCCAAAATCCCTGGTGTTACGCCTTATAAAAGATCAATTTCTGTAAGCATCAGCCGCGTTGACATTGATGTGATTATTAAAAGAAAAGGTTGAATTAAAGAGAATGCCAAGATCCCTAAGTTCAGTGTTACGAATTAAGTCCAAACTATTTATTTTATACTCAAACATGAAAGGAACTTTTTTTCTTGTAAAACTAATAACGGAGCACTTAGAGATATTCAGTGCTAGCTTATTACGCTGACACCACTGCGACAGATTATTTAAGTCAATCTGCAATTTTGATGAGTCAGACGGAGAACTAATACGCCGATAGATTTTGCAATCATCTGCATATAGCAAGCAGTTGGAGAATTGAAGAATTGACGGGAGATCATTAATAAAAATTAAAAACAGCAAAGGCCCCAGATTACTTCCTTGGGGAACACCAGAACTAACCATATAGGAATGTGAGTATTCACCGCCGTAATACACACACTGTCTTCTGTTACATAAATAGGACGCAAAGAAATTTAATAAAACTTTTGAAAATCCGAACATATGTAATTTATTTAAAAGCACATCGTGATTAACACCGTCAAAGGCCTTAGAGAAATCAGTGTAAACAACGTCCAATTGCGACCTATTATTGATGGCTTGCGCAATATCCTCGCAAATCATAATTAAATTTGATTCAATAGATCTGCCGCAACAAAATCCATGCTGTTCAAGTGCTATCCTATTTTTAATCATCTCAAAGATCTTGGTGTAAAGTATTTGCTCGAGTATCCTGGCCACAACCGGAAGAACAGAAATTGGACGATAATTAATCATCATCTTTCTATCATCTTTCTTAAACACGGGTACTACCTTAGCCAACTTCCACCGATCAGGAAAATATCCGCTCGCAAGGGACAAGTTAAAAATGTGCTTCAAAGGAACCAGAAATAATTCAGCACAACCCTTGTATACATAAGCAGGTATATTATCGAGACCCATAGATCGCTTTGACTTTAATTTTTTAATTGCATTTAGAATATCTCCATTGTCAATTCCACCTACACTGAAGTTCCAATCATTCGTCCCATTACCAAAATCTACACCATATCCCGATGGTTCGGTAAACGTAGTACAAAAGTAGTCAGCGAAACCCTGCGCTATGTTATCATTGCCACAGTAAGTCTCGTTATTATAAACCAAGTACTGAGAAGATTGTAGACCTCGACGTTTATTGTTTATAAAAGTCCAAAAATTATTCGGATTAGACTTAAGAGATGCTTCAAGATTACCGCAGTAATTCCGATATGCTTGTTCAATTTTAGTTTTTAACTGATTTCTATAGAAACGGAATTTACCCAAATTAAACGGGTTATGTCTTCGTGAGTGATGATATTTCTTCAACTGTACTAGATTGATTATTTCTTTGTTAAACCATACTGGAAAGTTTTTGTTGCAATTGAAACGCTTTACTGAGACGCATTGATTTAGAATATTATACAAAATATCGTAGAAAGCATCAACCGATTTATTAACATCACAATGGCTAATTACCGTATCCCAGCTGCAACGATTTAAAGAAGTGTATAAAGCATAAAAATCAGCGTTGGCATAGTTATAATACATGCTCTGATCTAAAGAATTTGTGCAATTACTACGACTTATCGATGCAAACCTCACACATAACGCAGGATGATGCACATCCAGAGGAACAAGCGGGGCAGTGGCCGCCTCCTATATTGTTGCCTCATAGGTAACTATTGTATGCATTAAATATTCAATAACAAAACGAATAAACAGTACTTTTGTAAAAATAAAGATACAAACTTTTATAATTTGATATACGAGGCGTGGTTTTAAAGTAAGTACCGTTTCAAAATATTTAAAAAATTAGGAAACTTTTTATAACAATTTTATTGAAAAGCCAGGAAAGCCTGTACTTTAATCTACTTATGCACATAATTACCATCATTATTGAGGTAGTTGTCATATCGAACAACAAGCTTTTATATCTCGTTGTCATCAAAGTTGACCGCTTGATTTGACAGTCACTGATTCACGGTCATTTTGAGTTTATTGTCACCATCATGGTGCTTACCTCCGAGATGCTTCTTAATATTCAGAAAAAGGTTCTTTAGTTAGTTTACTACATTTGTTAAAATCTAGAATCTAACTTTATAAGCGAATCACAAATACTAACTGAAATTAAAACTTTATTTGAAAGTGTTAAAACGAACACAGAAAATATCCAATTGCAACGACTGATTTCTCGAGTCAGACTTTATAGGTACATAATATTGATTTTCGTGTTACTAATACTCGAAAACTTTTTATTTGATTAGGAGAATAATCCCGTAACGTAATAAAAAATATATATAAGAGAATCGGAAAATTATTTTTTTGTCAATTTTATCCTCGAATAAACTTTCTTATTGTTTTAAGGAACGGAAATTACATTTTTTACGATTTTATTCCGCCTATGATGTTTTCTTTCGATTTATTTGTTTGCACTTGATCGAACGTTCGAAGCGGGGTAATATTTGGTAAATCAGAATACCATCTTTCATATTTTTCTTTCTACTGTGTCGAGGCGCGCAGTGATAACTTTGTGACTTGCTTTACCCTTGTCAATTGGCTGCGGCATCAAAAGTGACAACTTTTATTATATTACGAAACGTGCTACTTCTCCGCTTATTTAGCCGTTTTAAGTTTAAAATACCGGAAATAAAAATGTAGATAAACCGTTCACCTTTCATGCAAATAGTATCCATGTCAAACGACTTCTTATACATGTAAGATGACTTTGATACTTATGGTATCTGGCATGTGAAAGCGATACTAGTAAACGCACATCATATCATCAAAATTAACATTAAATACAGTCTACTTAAAAAAATATATAAAACTATTGCATAAAACGTTATTTTATTGATAAGCTAAAAAATTTGTTAAATTTCCGATATTGTCTTTTACGCTTCGTCATTGTCTCTTGAAACTTAAGACTAATTCAATTTCTTTCGTTACTAAAAGCGTGACATATTGTCTAAAGAAATTTAAGACTAAAACAGAGTAATGAAGAGGAAGATGCAATAAATTCAAACTAAATCAGACATCCTCTCATTTCCAATAAGTACGCATACAGATAAAAGAGACCCACAGAAACCGCTTAATAGAAAATGGGCCGGAAAATCACCCAAGCTCGACATAACAAAGAGATAATTTTAATTGTTTCGCTAAACATTGAAAGAAGATTCAAAAATTTTTTTATTTGAAAATTTTAAAACAGTATTTTTGATGGAGACCAACGTCGCATTTTTCACCAAGAAAATGTGCCTTTTTGGTGCAGACTTTGCATCGTTTGTCCGTTTCATAACACAGACATGACTTCTTCCATCAAACCTAATGTTTTTCATTCGGCGGCTAAACTACTTTACCTCTAATGAATGGCGTACCGCAAATTTTTCAGAAGTCCGTGCTGATACACCTTCGAAAGTTAAAAAGACAAGCGACTGGGTAATTGTTTGGTAATAGTTGCTTCATTAGAAGATATGCATTTGTAACCGACACATCTAATAAGTACGAAAAGATTGGCCACCACCATTTTCTTTGGCGCATTCGTGTTTGATACATACTGATCCAGCAAATCAACCCCTCCCATTCCATTATTATAATTAGAGAAAACTTTTGATTGAGTAACTGTTATTTTTGCCCAATTTTTAAAACCAAACCTAATAGGCTCAACTTTTGATGAATTGCTTTGATTGACAGATTTTCTTGCACTCCACCATGAAATGTAAAGTATTATTTAGATGTGTGATCAGAGTGTTTTCTAAGTTTGAATAAGCGATTATCTTTATCAATCTCGGAGAATCTCGGCTTGTTCCTTGATATTTAGATACAAAAAACAAATAAATCAATACATTCGCAAAGCATTTTTAAATCTTAAACAGATCTACCCCCACAGACATTGTTTATTACAGCACCTCAAGTAACATCTATGCGAACATTTTGTTCGTTCTCAATTTAATTATTGCGATTCAGTTTATCACCCAGCCATATAAACTGGAGGATCTCCATTGGTTAACTATGACCAACATGGGAATATTCCATTACCTAATGTTTTGTCACAGGATCGTGAGGAACAGGGTACCACCTTACCTTTATGAAAAAATACAATTCAGATATGATCTATATGGGCTGAACACTCGACACAAACACAAGAAGATTCTCACATAATATACAGTAAAACCCCTCTTAGCGACCACCCCTTTTAAGTGACCACCTGTGTTAAACGACCGATTATTAATTCCCCCGTATTTACAAATAGCAATCCCATTGCTTTATACCCCTCTTTACCGACCGCTCTGTTAAACGACCGCGGGCACCCATCCTCGCCATTTTTACTACATCTTAATGTTAAAAACACCCTCTATTAAGGGCAGTAAAACTCGACCCGACAATTACGCATTGTTGAAGTCACGTTTAACTCAAGTACCTACCTAGAATAGTTACGAAGCCTTTGTAGAGGCGAAACATGTGTATACGTTCTGTTGAAGTTATATTTTGTGGAAATTTTAAATTTGTGTATTTTATTTAACATAATTCTTAAGAAATATAGGTTACCTACACTAGTTTTATTACTTTATTCCAGGATTCGGAAACCATTCAAACGTTATGAGATATTATTATGTGATAAAAATCACGAGAATAATAAGTCCGTTCTTTTAAGAATTTTATCACCACCATATTTATAAACTACGACACTCAGAAATGAATGGTTTTACACTCTGTTTATGTATATAAAATATCATTCGCATTTGAGAGTTTGTTTAGATACATGAATTTGCTGACGCTATTTTTCGAAATTGCTTTATTGTGGACCGATCTATTCATTTGCTTACTATGTAGGATAAAATAGGGTGTTTGCATTAGTTTTGTTTTGAACTTTGTGAAGTGTTGCTGGTTGAATTTTCAGCTAAACGCGTAATCAGTGTACACAGTTTCTTTTTTCGTAGTTTTCGTGTGTTTTAAGACTAACGTGATTATTTGAAGATGGCGGGAAAAAGAAAATGTCTATCTTTAAAAGAAAAACTTGAAATAATCGAGGAAAGTGAAAAAAATGGTTTAAGTACCAGAAAATTGGCTGAAAAATTTAAAGTGGGTAAGACCCAAGTGACTATGTTGCTTCAAAATAAAGCAGAAGTTAAGAATTTATTTCAAGAAGGTGGCACCGGTGAACAAAAAAGAAAATTTCCTAAAACCGAAGGACTGGCAATTGATCAGGTTGTTTTTAACTGGTTCTGTAAGGCGCGAAACAAGCACTTACCAATATCAGGGCCCATAATTCAAGCAAAAGCCCTTGAAACTGCACAATGTCTAGGAATAGACAACTTCAAGGCATCAAATGGATGGTTGGAAAGATTCCATCGTCGGCACAATATTACTTTCAAGAAAATATGTGGCGTATCTGCCGATGTCAATTTCGAAGACGTAACTTCTTGGAAAGAAAATCTTTTGACCATTTTAAAGGATTATGCCCCAAGGGACGTGTTTAATGCAGATGAGACAGGTCTCTACTATCGTGCATTGCCAACAAAAACATATGCACTGAAAGATGAAAAGTGTCCTGGAAGAAAAGCAGCAAAACAACGATTTACAATTCTGTTCTGTGGAAATATGGAAGGTGAGAAGGAGGAACCACTTATAATAGGCAAAAGCAAAAATCCTCGATGTTTTAAGGGCGCACACATCGATAAGTTACCTCTCCAATGGGTCTCGAACAAAAAAGCGTGGATGACAGCAGACATCATGACAACATGTGGCTTCATGGATTTAATACCAAGATGAAGAAGCAGAATCGAAGAATGGTATTGTTTCTGGATAATGCAACATCTCATCCCAAAATTACACTGGATAATGTCAAATTAATTTTCCTTCCACCCAATACTACCTCACATTGCCAACCTTTAGACCAAGGCATTATCCAGAATTTTAAAATGCTCTACAGAAGCTACCTTATTAAAAGGCTTTTAACATGTATAGACAGCGGTTGTCCGCTTTTAGAAATAGAAAATAATATTACCATAACCAACGCCTTGATATGGGTTTCGGTGGCCTGGCGCAAGTTGTCCCCAATAACAATCAAGAAATGCTTTATGAAAGCCGGATTTATGTGTAATACAGATATTGACGACTTTGAAGCAGAAGATAACTTGCCGCTCGCACAATTGTTTCCTAACGTTAAGGACACATTTGTGAATTTGAAACAATTTGCATCTATTGATAGCGATTTACCAACAGAAAGTGCAGAATTGACTATCGTCGACTGTAATGAAGAGATCCAAGAAGCGCATGAAACTACTCCCAACTCTGAAACGGAGGAAGAGGAATCTGAAATTGTTCCAGTGTCGAAAATATCAAGTCTATCTGAAGCCTGTGCAAGTTTGAGAGACTTAGAACACTTTTTTAGTAATGTTAACAATTTTGAAATGTCTACAAATATATCTCAAATATTATTAAAATGTGAATCTGAATTTTATGAAAATATACTAAAAAATATGAAGCAAACATTAATTTCTGATTATTTTAAGAAATATGAATTTCAAAGTAAAGGTACAGTACATTGTATGTATATATTATATACATATGTACTAGATATATGTTAATATATAATATTTAATTTTAGTTCTGATAAATATACATAAAAAATATTTAAAATTATTATACTTACATATACGTATATTAATAAATAAAAATTGTAAAATGCAGGCCAGCTGTTTTAATTTTTCTCTCTTAACCGACCACCCCTCTTTAGCGACCAACATTTGATTCCCCGAGGGTGGTCGCTATTGAGAGGTTTTACTGTACATATGTATATAAATCATACAATGACTGATACTGACTGACACTATCTTCAAGGTTTGGATGGGAGAACAGCGGCAAAGTTTGTCTTTGGTCACTGAATCAGACCTTGCGATTCCCTCAAAACTTTTGCATATACATTTCATTTCTTGTGTACATATAGTTCAGTAACATTCCCAATTTGAAAATTGCTAAATACAATCCTAAAAAGATCAGAGACCTGTCCTCCACTTTAAAAGACACTACGCCCTTCTGGCATAATAATAACTTGATTTATAAAGTCAATTGTACTGGTCGATGGCCGCAGTGGTTAGGCGGCTGACTATCGTTGTGAGAGGACGATAGGTGCCGGGGTTCGATTCTCTGGAGGGACTGTGACATTTTTTCAAAGAGTTTAATCCCGGATCGACTTGCCATTCGCTGTTGGGAGCAAAGTGATTAACAGCGCGGCATCATAAAAGGCGATATGACGCTGTCACGAAGTCATTTAA
The DNA here is from genome assembly GCA_023690525.1 of Holotrichia oblita. Classification (NCBI taxonomy): domain Eukaryota; kingdom Metazoa; phylum Arthropoda; class Insecta; order Coleoptera; family Scarabaeidae; genus Holotrichia; species Holotrichia oblita. The sequence continues at coordinate 158,088,535 of CM043017.1, read as the reverse complement.
ACACAACTTACACACAACAAACTACACCGCAAGAGTTGCAGTGATAGCCAGACAAGTAATACAGCTTACGGAGTCACTGCAACTAAGCACCCACCACACATTAAAAAAAAATTGCCTTGACTATCGTGGGTGTTATGTGGGACAAACGTCACAATGGCTCAAACACCGCATTAGCCAACACAAGAGCGACTGTCGGATAGGTAAAAGATCATGTGCACTTGCAAACCATGCCAAGGAACATGATCACCACTTCAATTTTGTTGATGTTGAAATTCTTCAATCATAACCATACTACAAAAATAGAATATTTTTGGAAATGTATCACATACAAAATCAAAAAACCAATATTAATTTTAAATCCGATACTAACCAATTGAGCAATATTTACTGTAATATTTTAAATAGAGTAAATTAACTTAACTTATTACTGTGACATGTTTGCAAACTTTTTGAGCACACTTTGTAACTTCACTTGCTGACCAAACCACGTATATTAATGTTTGTATATTACAGCTGTCTTATACATCCACTTGTCTTTTTTGTTGTGTAGTTTTTTGACTCGCATTTTAATCTGTAACATTTTCATATTTTCTCAGTTCTTAAAAAGATTTTATTATTATCCTTGATCTGATACGATTTATATTTCATGTGTAATTTAGATTGTTCATTACAACGCAATGATAAATTCCTTTATCTTTCATTGTTACATCTTTAAATCTTAAGGAACTCAAGTTGTAAGTTTTCTTTTAAATAATTTTTACTATTTTAATTGATATATTAAAACTTTGTAGTATTTCTTCTGAAGAAGGCCACAACTGTTGGTCGAAATATAGAGATTTTGAACAAAAGAGTTTCTCTTTAGCATTATCACACAGACCGAAGTCCCGTTTCTTACGAAATTATTTCTTCCTAACGTAGTACGGTCGTAGTACTTCCTCTCGATTATTATTATTATTATTACTATTATTATTATTATTAATATGAGCATTATCATTGAGATGGAAATTTTTTAATATTTACTCGAATCTATGCACCCGAATACTATCCTGCAACATTTTTGGTGCATCCGGAAAATTTGACCAAAACATCCTTTTCTGGGGATATTTCCCATAGCCAGAGAGAAAAAGACCACCAATAAAAACATCTCATTTCATCCAATGTCATGTGTAACAATTTATTTTTTTGTGCTGCATACAAGTTTGTTTGTTTGACTATATTGTTCAATAGGTCGTCTGTAAGTCTGTAACAACTGCTTCTTCTGATACTGCACCTTCTACGCATTGTGTGTTCATGTTGTGGGATAGCTTAATTTTTTTCCATTTTAGTCCTATTGTTTTCAGAAGTTTGGGGGTTTGTCTCATTTTTGCATACTTATATAACGGTTCTTCGTCACTAGAGTCCCACTCAGAATTCGACAATAACATATCTTGTGTTGCACTTTTAGAAGATAATTGTACCCCTTGCTTTTTGACTTCACATTTGCTTTTTAGCATTTTTGGACCCAAACAATTGAAATCGCTGACATGATCGTCATCACTCAAAGCCTTATCAACAGTGTCGTTTCACAGTACAGCTATCACAACTAAACGTGGAAAATTTTGTTTACAGCCCTCAAGCTATCGTGCAATTGCTGGTCTATTTAAACAGACGTTGCACTCTAATGGGTTAAAGCAGCGTTAAATAACGAAATAAAATCTATCATTAGAAACTGCATTGAAATGAAAGAAGCTCTTAATGGGAATATTAAAAACGAATTAGAGACGTTCAAATCTTGTCCTTGGTATATCGTTGCTGATAAGTTGCTTTCCAAGTATGGACTTTTCGAGAGTTTCGATTCCATATTTCACTTCTGGACTTTTTTGCAAAATTCAACTGCTTTCTTATGGTATGAAAATGAATGTATTTAGATTAATATGCTCTATCGCTATCGACAATGTTTCACCATTTTTCTGGTAAAACCATGATGCAATCGATGAAGAACTTTCTGATTGAAAAAATGAATCAAGTGATTCTCATTGGCTTCGTTTGAAACCAGCTTAATTCCATTGAGATAGTTCTGGGGAGATCGGAACAAGTGATAATCAGAGAGTGCTATGTCTGGACTATACGGTGCATGCATCAAAATTTCCCAACCAAGTTTTTGCAATTTTTTACGATCCTCAAAAAAGTGTGTGATCAGGCGTTGTAATGATGGAAGACCCTTCCCTGTTATTCAATTCGGACCATTTTCTTTCAATTGCCTAGAGTCATCTCTTTAATTGTCCACAGTAGAGTTGAGAATCAATTGTCTGACCAACTGAAAGTAACTCATAGTGGACGATTCCCTTAGAACATTTGCTAAGTATACATTAATTTTTCTCTTCATATTTTCGAAGATTCTGTGAAGTTCATCTACCGTAATTTATTGAATTTCATGTTTAATTGCTCCTTGAAGCTCCTCAAAATTATGAAGCCTGCTCTTAAAAATATCATTTTCAAAAAAAAAAAACCAGGCCTTGGCTAGTAATCCTATTGTCCATTTGCAGATTACATACGTATTTTTTTAGCCGTGCGAAGCGAAAGGAAAAAAAACAAAACATAATTTTCCCTTTCAATCTAACTAACGTGTATAAATTTTCAATTCTACGATACTGTTTGCGTACCGCCCGTAAATCAATACGTCCGGTGACAAGCCTTTGCGTCTCGTTGGACAATTAAATTAATAAATTGCGACCACCGCCACGCCAATGTCGCCGGCATTTTCAAACACTACAACGATCTTGACTGCACTTGAAATCAATGGAATTGGGAAAAAAACGAGAATTCTCAAATGGCCGTATCCCCTGTATTTACTTTCAATCAACGAACTCGATGCAAATAAATATTTTGAAGTGAAACAACACGCAACCACCAAAACAGCGATAAATTGTTTTCGAAAACCACTCAACCTATTTACCCTGTAAATTAAAATTGGAACGAAACAAATTAGAAAGATTATCTTTTATAGGATACAATATTATGAGGGGATATAATGAAAGAAGATACTAAATTATCATATAATAGCCAATTAATTTAATTTCACACACAATGGTAATTAAGCCAAAATCTCTTTTCTTAAAACCTGCTACAGTTCACGCTCTTAATTTTAACGATATGTTACTAATGTACATACATACGAACTGAAAGATTCAACCATCAGCTACAATAGATATTTATAACCCCAATACCTAACGCGATAGGCATATTGCTCATATACCACATACCAATTATTCGAGTTAATTAAACAATATTCCATTATTCACTGGAAATGTTAGTATGTAGATTAGTCTCATGAACAAGTTAATGAAATCTGGAAAGACGCTTCGAAATGGAAACCATCTATCTAGCGCTTGGTCTGTATTCATTACGTACACATGCGGTTGATACGTAATATTATTCCGAAAGTTTTATTTTAAATAATGAAACATATCTCTCTAGAAGGTATGTTTTTCTCTATTCATACCGAATATGCCATAACGCCCTTGCGTTTTATCAAGAGTAATGTCGAATAGCTAAAATGGAGAAAATATATAATACTCGAGTGAAAATAAAACCCAACTGAAATAAATATTAAAATAATTAAATTTTAGTAGAAGAAAATTAAGGTAGTTATATGAAAAATTATTTAGAAAAATCCAGTCTTAAGTTTTGCATTTTGGTTGGAATACTATAACCCATAAGACACTGTGAAAGTCTATGTCCTAGGAGCGCAATTTTTAGATTAGGAAACCAAAAAAAGGTGTTTGGGGCTAGATCTGGTGAGAGAGGAGGGTGAGTAAGCAGTTCAAACCGTAAATCGTGTATTTTCGCCATGGCAACCACTGAGGTGTGAGACGTCTTTAAGAAACAATTTTTTCTGAAAATCTGACAGTTTTTCAACAATTTCTGCCGTTAACTTGTCAGGTAATGATGCGTAGTATGCTCCTGCAATAGTTTAAAGATAATCGATTAAGATAGGTCCATGACTATCCCAAAAAAAAGTCGTCATTACTTTCACATCCGAAGAAACAGTTTTTGCTTTTTTGCAGCCGATTCACCCTTCACACTCCTGTTTGCCAGACTGTTTTGCCTGTATTGTTGTTTCGGACATACAATGGTGTATTCAAGTTTCATCTACAGTAATTAATGGGCGCCAAAAACAAAAAAAATTTTGCACCTAAACTGCACACAAGTGCGGCATCCAAGGACAGCTTTTCCATGCCTAAATCTTGATTCAATATGTGGCGAACACATTCTTTGGATATGTTTATAACATCTGCTATCTCTCTTTCTATTTAGTGAAATTTTGTTATCGTCAGTGGTTGATTGTACAGCTACTTTTAAATTTTGCTGCCCAATATTTCACTGTAAATGTTGGTGCAAAGCCCTCGTCTACAGCTTCCAACTCATCTTTAATTTGCGATGGTGCCTTTCAAAAATAAATATTTAGGGAGGGCTCTACACTCGATTTTGTCACATTGACTCACTCAAACGATTGTCAAAAAACTCTGAAATTTTGGTGAGTACCTGTCATACGATGCACAACCACATTACCAGCTTTTATTATTATAGGGAACCATTAACAAAGTTCATCCAAATTTCCAAGATAAATTTAATAATGACATATAATGCAAGTGATAAAAGGAAAATCTAATTGGCCTTGTCTTTAAGCCATCTACCTGTGACAGAAACAATAATAACAGTTTGAATCACTAACTACAGACTAATAATTTTTTTCTAATACGAAAAAGTTTTTAAGTAATAATAAAAATATTATAATAACTAAAGCAGACAAAGGAGAAGAAAGTATAATAATGTACAAAAAAGATTACACAGCCAAAATGCATTCATTATTAAACGATCAAAACACTTACATTACATTACAAAAACAACCGACTAACAAAATTCAAAGTGAAAATAACCAATTAATCACTAGTTGGTTAAATAATAGTAATTATATAGACGAATCCGTTGCAAAAAATTTAAAAATACATAATTCGATAACTCCGCGAATTTACGGCGTCCCTAAAATTCGTAAAACTGATATTCCTTTAAGGTCAATTGTAAATTGTACGAGTATACAATCACCAACATACAATTTATCAAAATTTTTGCCTAAAATTCTCAGTAATGTCATAGGAAATACGGAGTACAATGTAAGAAATTCGTGACACATATTAAATGTCAATTTCTTCCACTGAAGAAGTCTTATTAACGAAAACATCATATTATATGTTCTGGAATAAATTGGTTTGTTGTTTTATTGATCTACAAGTGGAAATATTTCAGGAATTGAAAGATAAGTACATAAAGGTCCGAAATAGATATATTAATTCTAATACGATAAAATTTGTTGTATTCCGGCCAGAGGAAGCAGAATAATTTATATTTCGTTTTCACAAGAGCGTAACCTTCATAAATACCTGATTACCTGATCCTGCTTGGAAAAAGCGATATATTTCGTAATCCAGTATTTCCACTTTATTACACTTGAACAGTGCCAGATCAGTTTTTCTTCGGTGTTCATAGACGAAAGTAATATAGTATAATGAGTGGAGCGCATATTAGAAACAATGCTCGCATCCTAAAGGCCCGAAAATGTCAATACAATCTCTCCCTCGGATGAATCTTCGTTTTGGAAATTTAGTCTTGGTCTAAGAGCAATTCATGTAAAATCAACGTTACAAAAGAATGATTTCAGTTCACAGAACATCTTCACATTGACTTTAAACTCAAGCAAGGCTCAAGGAACGATCAAAATTTATAAAGAGAGTCTCTTACCGTCGGGAAAGAAGTGATTTAGTGGTGGTACATTATTATGGATACTACAGGAGGATAATGGTTCTAAACATGGGATCCAAGTGTTAACCCTAACCTTCGTAATCGCCTGGTGTGAACAAGTCGAAAATGTTTGGCTGTAAAAATGTATGTTTCTATTTAATATTTTCGGCAAATAACAAAATGTCCTAAAAAAAATCAAACAGCACCCTCTAGCATGCCCGTCACTTATTAGATTAGTTCGAATTTGTAAGTATTACATTGGTGCATTTCTTCAAAACAGAATTCCCCCCCCCTTCTCACCTCCTATTTGACAAAATAGGAGAATAAAAATATTTAAAAGATTGAGTGTCAAGTTTTTGAGAAATTTTTATTTTTTCATATATTAAATTCAAAAATAGTTTTATTGATCAGTAATCTATCAAGAGATTATCATGCTAATGAGCAAGTTCTAGCATATCTGACCTTGATTTCTGCGTCATAATCCTTACCACACTCCCCTTAGGAATAACCGTAGACTCAAAACTTCTGTGGAACAGATAGAACTGACAATGAATAAGGCAACAAGAGCCTTAATGATATGCCGGAATCTGGCAGGTAAAACGTGGAGCTGTAACCCAAGTATACTACGATGGCTGTACATCAGTATAGTAAGACCTATGGTAACGTACGGGGCAATAACCTGGTTCCAGAAGATCACTAAAGTTACAATCAGAAATACCCTTGACAAGTTGCAACGGCTGGCATGTGTATGCATCACAGGAGCTATGAGAACATGCCCAACTGCGGCCCTAGAGGTAATTTTAGACCTCACCCCCTTAAACATAGTGGGGGAGGAAGCGGCCCTTGCGGCTATGCACAGACTGACCAGGGCGGGGACTGGAAAGGACGAGACTCCGTACTAGAGAGCATGGACATCTCAAGCCGGGCTCTCCTCACTTCTAAGCCTACCGAATGATGAAATGGTCAAGGAATACAGCTTTGAAAGGGATTTCCTCACCAAGCTAAGCAACAAGAGAGAGTGGGTAGGAGAACACTCCACGTACTCCTTAAAAGAAAACACTATCAAGTGGTATGTGGACGGTTCTAAAACCAATAAAGGAACAGGTGCAGGCGTATTTGGGCCAGGAACCAAATATTTCGAGCTAATGGGAATATACCCCAGCTACTTCCAAGCGGAGATCAATGCATTGGAAGATGTGCTCAACTGAACCTTGACAGGAACTATCGGAAGCAGAGTATTGCAATTTTCTCCGATAGTCAAGCAGCCCTAATGGCGCTGAGCTCTAACACTATCAGCTCGAAATTAGTCTGGGAATGTCTTAATAGATGAAACAACCTGGGCACGAAAAATAGAGTTGCATTATACTGGGTACCAGGACACACTGGAATCAGAGGCAACGAAGAAGCTAATTCACTAGCAAGGAAGGCCGCCACAACTCCGTTTGTGGGACCTGAACCGTTCTGTGGTATAGGGACGAACACCTACAAAAAAGAACTTAAAAATCGAGAAGAGAGGCTCAGAGCATCCCTCTGGTCTGAGACACTCCAAGATTTTCCTTGGAAGCTACAATAAGCATAGAGCAAAAACTTTGCTGGAACTTAGCAGGAATAGACTGCGCATCCTTACAGGGTTCCTTACAGCGCACTGTCACCTTGGTGAACACATGACAAGGATAGGTCTAAAACAGAATAGCGACTGCAGGTTCTGCGGGGCTGAGGATGAAAATCCGGAACACCTGACATCTTACTGCACCGCCATCACAGAAACCCGAGCCAACCATCTCGATAAAGACGTTATAGACGAAGAAGATATACCTTCTCTGAAACCATCACAGCTAATGCAGTTTATCAAAGCTCTTGGACTGGATGGGGAGCTTTAGGAGTGGGCATACCCCAGCAGCTTACAGCTCATGCAAGGGGGCACAATAGATCAATAGGTCGCAGTGCAATATCACCCTCATTTTAAATCTACAAATCTGCAAATCTACACTCCCCTTTATTCTCTAGAACCAATTAAATCAAGGAATGGATAAATCTGTACGTATGTCTACATATGACATTGCAGACGAGTTATACTACTCAAATGAAGAAAATTTATGATAGTACTGCTAGTCAATGTATTTTATATTCGCAATGTCGACCCCGTACGAAGAATGATTCAAGACGACAATCGACTCAAGTATAGGATTATTAGGAGCACCTACCTTAGGTATTGGCATGACTGCAATTAACAACATTTTTTACATAATAATTTGTGTGTGAGAAAAGTCTGTTGTCGGTAGATCTGTCATAATTTAACACAGGAGCAAAAACAATATCGAGTGGAATGGTGAAAAAAACTCCCAAGAAATATGATGGAGATAGGTCCAAAGTACTTTACAACATCATTACTGGTGATGAAAGCTGGATATGTGCATTTGAACCGGAATCAAAACGAGAGTCGACTCAATAGGTGTTTCCAACAAAACCTAATCTAGTCAACGTGAAAAAATCTCGTTGGCAATGTTGGACAGAAAATGGTAGCCAGTTTTTTCTCAAAATCAGGACCTATCACAACAGTAGTGCTTGAAACTAAACGTACTGTTACGCAGAGTGCTACAGTATGCCTGCTAGATATTGTTCAATATTGTCCTGCATCACGATAAAACGTCAAACAAATGAACTTTTAAAAGCTTCCGGATTAAAATTATTATCATCATCATTATCATCCGCCAAATGGTCTGGATCCCCAAAAGATGCAGTTGAGACTGACTATTGTTGGACGTTGATTTTGTATTATTCTGGATCCTAATTTAAAGGAAATTATCAATAAAAAATTTGCTCTATATAATCAATCATTACATCTCAAAAATTTTGTACTGTAAGTACATGGATAAAATGTACGTAAAGTTAAAAGAATATTTGAAGCATGATTACAACTGCGGTTCTATAAGATTATATTTCTATATTTTCATTCATTTCACATTTATGTACATTCCTGTGATGCTTGTGGCATATCATCTGAAACTTTTAATGGGATCTGCACAAAATTTTATAACAACCTTCATTCAGTAAACCAGCATTGACATCCTTTACAACATAAATGTACGTATATATATGATAAAGCCATTTATTCTGATCTCAATACAACATTTCAGATGCTGTATCGACAAGTAAGTTTCATTATAACTTTAAGAAAGAAGAATATTTATAGCGAGCGATTTAATAACAAACTCAGAAAGTTCAGAGTTCTTTTTGTGCAAATTTTCTCATACATGTTAGGAACTTGTGTGTATGTATAAAGTTTCAGGAATTATAGCCTCACATAATCCACTATCCAAGATAATGAAGGATCACGAAACCGTCCGAATTAGTAGCAAATCGCAGAGCGTACGATTTACGCTTCGTTTGATCTGCTAATTATAGCTATTACATATGATGATAAATAACACAAATATATACCGGGTGACAACGGAATAAGGTAACAGATTATAACTTTTTTATCGTGTAATAGATTTACTTGACATTTAACATTAAGTTATTTCATGTAATCGCGCATCTTTCTAAACTTTGCCATCTCCTCTTTCATTTCCTGTTTAACCGGAAGTGACATTAACTTTTTATTTTTAAATACAACTATGTTTGTTTTTTGTTATATTTTGATCCGCTGATAAATCTAGAATACGTTGATATGTCACACGATAGGATTTTATCTCAAAATGATCGAGAATAGTTAGTTTTTGGTAACAACAATAAAGTGCTCTTGAACACATATTCATGATTATTTCTTAAGGGTTAGTTGCATAAACAAAATAATCATGAATTTGACATAGTCTATCTACAATTTTTGTCAAAAATATGATTTTGGAATAAAGATATTCGAAAAATATGAAAAAAAATTTTTTTTTGACTTAAATAGCCTTAACTTAATTTTTTTTTAATATACCCGTCCTATTTTTATACAATTATTTCCTTCGTGTTTTTATTTGCTTTGATTTCGTATTAACAGAATATCAAATTGTTCATAAATAATTAAGGATAAGTGCAATTATTACTGTAATATACAAATTAATGAGGCTGACAATACGTGCGTGCATCTTTAACAGGTAATGTGCCTTGATACTAAATTTCACGAACTGTCATTAATTGTCAAAATTACTAACTAATCGGTAGATTGGATGACTTAAGGCATTTTTAAAACGAGCAAGTAGATATGCTATTAGTTTTCGGCGAGTGTCAACGAAATTCTAGACGAGCGCAAACGTTGTATTTCCAGCGATATCCAAACCGACGACAACCAAATAATGTGTATTTCATAAGATTAGAGAAAAAGTTTCGATCTGAAAATGAACATCGTGATGAAAGAGTATTCATTGTGAGTGAAGAAGTAGAAATAAATGTGTTAGCATATGTGGAAGTGGAGAAGAACGCATCTATCTGCCAAATTGCTCAAGATCTGGATATAAGCCGCGAATCTGTGAGACTAATTTTAAAGAAACACAAGTACAAAAGTTTCAAGTACCAGATTAATCAACATGTATATGTAGCAGATCATTAGCGTAGATTGAATTTTTGTAATTGGTTACTAAATCATCAACGCGAAGACGAAAACTTTATACGCAGAGTTATCTTTTCCGATGAATCAAGATTTACAAATTTAGATGCGTTTAATAGACAAAACACACGATATTAGGCTCGAAACAACCAACATTTATTTAGAGAGGGTGCATATCAAGAACGTTTTGGGTTTAACGTGTGGGTAGGAGTAGTAGGTAACCAGTTACTACCGCCAATAATTTTTGATGGCCCTTTAACTGGCGAACGATATCTCGAATTTCTTACAACCGAAGTTGATGGGTACCTTAATGCGTTGCCACATATTTTGCGACGTCGTGTCTATTTCCAACAAGATGGAGCTCCTCCTCATAATGCGAGAATAATGGTAGATTACCTTAATCAGAGGTTTGGGAATCAATGGCTGGGAACAAATGGGCCCATTAGATGGTTAGCGCGATCGCCCGATCTGACACCACTAGACTTTTTCCTTTGGGGTCATTTAAAAAATATAGTTTATGCTACATCTCCAACAACCAGAGAAGATTTGGAAGCTAGATTAAGACAAGCAATTAATGAAATAACTAGGCAGCAATTAAACAACATGTTGCAAGAAATTGTTAGAAGAGCAACTGTTTGTCGTAATTGCCATGGTCAGCAGTTTGAGCATTTATTATAGTTTATATTATGTTCTTATTTCTTTTTTTTGTAACTTTGCTAGTCTATTTCTATATTAATATACGGGAATTATTGGTTTTCTTGTTTCAAATGAAAAGGTTTGTTTTAATTACCAGAAAATTTTTTATTTATTCTTATGTGGTAGATGCTATGGCCGTATTAGTGCATACTACGTATCAAAAATTCAGGTACTGCCAGCCTCATCAATATCTACACCACGTTAATCGAACGCACCTTACCACCTTTACTGCCAAAAATGCTTTAAGTCATCCAATCTACCGATTAGCTAGTAATTTTGACAATTAATGACAGTTCGTGAAATTTAGTATCAAGGGACACTACTCGTTAAAGATGCACGCACGTATTGTCAGCCTCATTAATTTGTATATTACACTTATAATAATTGCACTTATTCTTAATTATTTATAGACAATTTGATATTCTGTTAGTATGAAATCAAAGCAAATAAAAACACGAAGGAAATAATTTTATAAAAATAGGACGGGTGTATTTAAAAAAATTAAGTTAAGGCTATTTAAAAGTTGAAAAAATTTTTTTTTCATATTTTTCAATATCTTTATTCCAAAATCATATTTTTGACAAAAATAGTAGATGGACTATGTCAAATTCATTGTTATTTTGTTTATGCAACGAACCCTTAAAAATAATCATGAATATGTGTTCAAGAGCACTTTATTGTTGTTACCAAAAACTAATTATTCCCGATCATTTTGAGATAAAATCCTATCGTGTGACATATCAACGTATTCTAGATTTATCAGCGGATCAAAATATAACAAAAAACAAACATAGTTGTATTTAAAAATAAAAAGTTGATGTCACTTCCGGTTAAACAGGAAATGAAAGAGGAGGTGGCAAAGTTTAGAAAGATGCGCGATTACATGAAATTACTTAATGTTAAATGTCAAGTAAATCTGTTACATGATAAAAAAGTGATAATCTGTTACCTTATTCCGTTGTCACCCGGTATATGTACTATTAATGAAATTTATCATTTTCAAGTAAATTCTATTTAGATATTAATGTGCCTGAAAAAAAATAAACTCAAATATAGATTTATTTATTCATGGGAAAGCTCATAAATTTTCGGCATCCTCTGCAGATGCCTGCTTTGCAACGCGTATTTGAATAGCGACAAATTTTAATGATGTCACGATCGGGAGGTGGTCTTTATGTGAGTCAATAAAAGTCGATTCCTGGAAATCTGTAACTGATGTTAAACAAAACACCGTTCGTTAATGAACTGCCAAACTTTTCGTGGCAACGTTTAGTACCGAAATTTTTTGTCGTTTTTTCGAAGTGTTTAATACTTGTATGCCATTGATTACCATATCAACATAAAAGTATATGAAAATGTATTAATGCTCGTTAATTTCAACAACATAGCATAGAAAAAGTATCTTTCTATTTCAGTCCGAATCAAAAATGGTCGAACATTTTCAGTAGCAAATCGAATTGGAAAAATAAAAATTAGCAGTGGATCGAAATAAAATATTCATTCGTATTAGCAATAATTCATACTAACGTATTGATATTATTCCCATAATTGCATGATTGATAATTAATGCACTTCAAACTATGCCAATATTGCAAATTATTCGAAGTTATAAATATTAACATTCATGTTTTATACGCAGCTAAATATAGATATTGTAATATTATATCATAATAATATCCTATTTACATAAATTAAATTAAAGTAAAAATGCCAGGAGGAACTTTTACACTAGGTCAAATATTTTTTCCGATACTAGTCTGCTCTGAAGTTAACAATAAGTGCAGAGGAATAAACACTCACAGACGCGGAAAATTCAAATCACTTTTAGGGTGCCTCATTTGTATCGCCTGTTTGCGCACAGAACTGTATATTGCGCTAATTTCGAAACGACCGTTATTATTGTTCAATTGCTTATAACGGTCAGACACAAGTGTACAACAATAACAGTTTGTAGTATATGCACTGATGTCCAGAAGCTATTATGATAACATGCGAAAGTGTCCCAGGTTATCGTTCAACTAATTTTCTCTAAATGTCACGATCTTCTTGCTTAATTTAGTATTACATATATATTTTAACCACGTTTTTGACATCCTAGATCGAAATAAAAAATAAAAAAATAAAAAATAAATTCATAACCACTTGTAATGAAAAAAAATACGAGTATATATATGTAAATATTGCGAAACAACGTTGTCAATTTTGAAGATTGTACATGTTTTCAAATTTCAAAATTGACAAAATTGTTTCGCAATATTTTTCGAGGTGCCTTGTTTTTCGAAAAACAATTAATCTTGTGTAAGTTTGTCATATTGTTTCTTAGTTTAAAAAAGTTAAGTTTTATTATAAGGTACCGGGTGTCAACGAGATCATGTATCAGTCCGCCATTTATTTATTAGTTAAAAATAACGGGTCGATGGCCGCAGTGGTTAGGCGGCTGACTATTGTTGTGAGAGGACGAAAGGTGCCGGGGTTCAATTCTCTGGAGGGACGGTGACATTTTATCAGAGAGTTTAATCCCGGATCGACTTGCCATTCGCTGTTGGGAGCAAAGTGATTAACAGCGCGGCATCATAAAAGGCGATACGATGCTGTCACAAAGCCATTTAAACACAACTTACACACACTAAACTACACCGCAAGAGTTGCAGTGATAGCCAGACAAGTAATACAGCTTACGGAGTCACTGCAACTAAGCACCCACCACACATTGAAAAAAAAAAACTTTGAAATTCGGACCGTATATATGAGTGATTGGTGGGCTTCTTCAGGTGCACTAAGCTTTTCTATAGCACTTCCGGTCCAACCGGAAGTGACGTTAATTTTGAATTTTTTTATACAACATGTATTATTTTTGTTCATATTCTGTTTCCTCTAAAAATTTGCCATCTAGTGCAGGTCAACTTTTGACATTTCTCTCAAAGATGGCGGTATCTGTTAAATTTATCCATTAAAGTGAAACTGCTTCGCAGCAATTGTCGAAATGTAACAACTATCAAAGTTAGCTTTGAAAACAATTAAGAAACGTATTTTTCACAAAACTACTCTGATACCGAACATTTTCTCTCATATTTTGTACTATGAAAACGATGTATCTGATGTCAATAAAGTTGAGGGTTGTTAAAATTAAGTTCTTTCCCTGAGCTACTTTCCTCAGCATAAGAATCATCATGTATCGCCATATGTTCTAAGAAACTTGCAGGAGTTGGTAAAGGAATGCCAGGACAATAAACAATAGAGCGCATTGCGGATGGGAGATTTAGATACGAAATTACTCTTCTGTTTTTCAAGTTATATCTCTCAGCAATGGTCAGGCAATCATCAATATAATTTTGGGACTGCCTCCAGACCATTGGCACTCCAAAATAAAAAGATTTCTTTTTATCCTGGGATCATGGGATCACTATCGAAGTTCTGCGTGCGAAGCTCATGTCTTATAATAATCACTCAGTCTTACATCTAAATATGCAAAATGAACGTTCTTAACGAAGACAATAACGTTTTTCTGTATTTTCACTAACAAGGGCAATACCGCCAACTGTCACACTCCGATTTCGATGAAACTTCAGAGATCGAAAGAGTACCTTAATATAAGAAATATGTATTTTTCTGTTTCGGCGGAAACGCCCGATTTTTGGGTACAGCCCCCTCCAAAGTTTGGACGATTTTTAATTTTTGCAAATATTTCCTAAACTATAAGAGATATTAAATTTTCTTCTGAATATAATTTGCAGCATATTACATGGTCCCAAGGATGGTGTCATCTGTATTCGCAAAAAGTTAGTAACGGAGGACGGGGAACCCCATACCCCCCATTTTTTTTTAATTCCTTATTTTCTTATTCATCGAAAAAAGGCCGCTTTGACATAGAAAACGACGATGTAACAAATTTCGAAAATTATTAGTAATAAACAAGAATAGAAAAATTAAAAATCAATAAACTTTTCTACTGATATATGTAAATCAAACTAAAACAGGTATATTTTTTTCCTTTAACATAATTTGCACCATAGTGCTCGGGCCCAAGGATGACAGGGGATGGGGTACCCCATACCCCTCCCCCACTTTTTAAAAAATTTCTTATTTTCTTATTCATCGAAAAAAGGCTGCTTTTACATAGAAAACGGTAATAATATAATAAATTTTGAGAATTAATAGCAAAAATAACAACGGAGTAAGAACTATTTTTGTTATTGTTTCGAAATTGTATCTACACGGCAGGCTACGTATTTTCAAACCTTTCTATGTCTAACTTATACTATATACATACAGGGTGAGTATTTTTGAATGTTTAGCATTGGGATCTCAGAAACTACTGGAAATAGAAAAACGCTTAAATGGTGAAAGATGCGCAGTTTTACGAGTTTGATTTAAAACTGCTTTTGTTTCTCCGATAACTTTCATGGGATATTAGATATTCAAAGAAAACTAAATTTTACGATTTTCTTTAAACATGCTTAGCATCGTTAACAGTAATTTTAGAGAAAAAGTGTTCAGACAAAAGTTTTAGATAATTTTACGCCAAATAAAACTATGTAGCTAACATTTATTTTCGTTCATGATTATCGAGTTATGACACAAACTTGTGTTTCTTTTAACGGAAACCATAGTTGGTTTTCACATCATTAAAAAACTTATTTTTTGCTGATTACAATGATGTAAGGTTTGATGTGGGTATTTTAAAAAATAAAGAGGATATAGATATATGATTGTTCACTTTATAATATAAAAACTTTAAAGAAAATGTTTGGTGTTTTGTAATTCAAAAAACGGAAAATCTGAGTTACAATAGTGTTCGTTGGAGCAGTCGAGATAAATCTACTAACATTGCTTTCACGTTAAGTCACAGAAGTGAGAGCCGTTAATTTTTACTTTTAAGTCAAGTTAATTATCAAACATTGACAATTAACTATTAATTAATTTAATTGTAACTATAAGAGGTGCACGCACCGTTAATCATAAGTTTGCATTGGCTATGGAATTTTCTAAGGTAGAAAAGCGTGATATGGTTGATTGTTACATTCAGTGCCAGAAAAATTCTACTAGAGCTGCTGAAGTTTATTTTGAAAATTATTTTGATCGACGTCAGCCGTTGCTACCTACTTTTAAGAGATTATGGGATAGTTTAGCAGATTATGGTTCGTTCGTTAAACCAAAATAAAAAGGGATGGATGGAAATAGAGAAATAAACATATTACCAAGTGTCGCTCGGAATCCATCTACATCAACCCGACAAATTTCAACAGAAATGGGCTCCTCTGGGCGCTCTAATGGGCGCATTATTGTCAGAGTATTGAAGAAGCATAAATTTCATCCCTACAAATTATCACTATCACAAACTTTACATAAAGATGATAACATCAGACGAATAGCTTTTTGTAGATGGTTTAAAGATCAGTGTCAAAACGATCCACACTTTTAAATGAAAATATTATGGACTGATGAATCTGGTTTCAGCACATACGGTCTCAAACAAATCCACTTCACGTTGAACATAGGAGACCACAAATTAAATTTGGGTTTAATGTTTGGTGTGGTGTTATAGGATCAACTGTTCTTCCTCCTTTTATTTCTGATGGATCACTAACTGGCAATCGTTATCTTAATTTTTTACAACAAGATTTCCAGGAAATGTTAGATAATTTAAATTTAAGAACCCGAGCAATGCTCTAATGGTTTCAACATGACGGAGCGCCTCCGCACAATCAACTGAATGTTAGAAATTATTTAAATTTGAACTTCCTAATCAATGGATAGGACGAAATGCATCCATTGCTACAAATTCTGTTGTGAAGAGATGCAATTTGTGTATTAATAATAATGGAGGTATCTTTGAACATTAATAATGTTGTGTGCCCTCAATAAAAGTTCTTATAGTTTTCATTTTATTACTACATAAGATTTCAAAATGAGTTTTCGTTTGGTTTGTATTTTATCACTTCGAAATTCAATTGTTTTCCATAAAAACCATAAAAATCTCTATATCCTGTTTATTTTTTAAATTGTAATTGTAATCAGCAAAAAATAGGCTTTTTAATGATGTCAAAACCAACTATGGTTTCCATTAAAAAAAAAACACAAGTTTGTGTCACAACTCGATAATGATGAGCGAAAAAAAAAATATTAGCTAGATAGTTTTATTTGGCGTAAAATTGTCTAAAATTTTTATCTGAACTCTTTTTCTCTAAAATTATTATTAACGATGCTGCATGTTTAAAGAAAATCGTAAAATTTAGTTTTGTTTGAATATCTAATAAGCCATGAAAGTTATCGGAGAAACAAAAGCAGTTTTAAATCAAACTCATAAAACTGCGCATCTTTTCCCATTTAAGCGTTTTTCTATCTCCAGTAGTTTCTGAGATCCCAATGCTAAACATTCAAAAAAACTCACCCTGTATGTACTATACGACACTTTCATCGGTTGTAGAAATATAAATCGTTTTATCAACTGTAAAAATAAACCTGTTGTAGTTTGATTTACATATATCAATAGACAAGTTTATTGATTTTGAAGCGCCATTATAATTTTTCTATTATTACTATCAATAATTTTCGAAATTTGTTATACATCATCGTTTTCTATGTGAAAGCACCCTTTTTTCGATGAATAAGAAAATAAGGAATTAAAGGGGGGTATGGAGTACGCCGTCCTCCGTTACTAACTTTTTGCGAATACAGATGGCACCCTCCTTAGGACCATGTAATATGCTGCAAATTATATTCAGAAGAAAATGTAATATCTCTTATAGTTTAGGAAATATTTGCAAAAATTAAAAAATCATCCGAACTTTGGTGGGGGCTGTACCCAAAAACAGTAAAATACATATTTCTTATATATTAAGGTACTCTTTCGATTTGTGAAGTTTTATCGAAATCGGAGTGTGACAGTTGCCGGTGTTGCCCTTGTTAGTGAAAATAAAGAAAAACATTATAGTCTTCGTTAAGAACGTTCATTTTGAATATTTAGATGTAAGAGTGATCATTATAAGGCATGAGCGCCGCACACAAAACTTCGATAGTGATTCAAGGATAAAAATAAATCTCTTTTTTTTGGAGTGCCAATGGCCTTGAGGCAGTCCCAAAATTATATTGATGATTGCCCAATGCTGAGACATATAACAGAAGAGTAATTTCGTATCTAAATCTCCCATCCGGAATGCGCTCTATTGTTCATTGTCCTGGCATCCCTTTACCAACTAATGCAAGTTTATTATAACATATGGCGACACATGATGATTCTTATATTGCAAAAAGTATCTGTGGTGAAGCACTTATTGATTTTAGCAACGACCCTCAACTTTATTGGCATCAGATACATTGTTTTCATAGTACAAAATAAGAGAGAACATTTTCAGTATCAGTTGCTCATATTGTCCATTTAAAAGAAACTTACGAGTACCATTATGTCCAAGTTAAAATAGAAGGACCATATACAAAGATTCGAAAATGTTTGCATACTTCTGGGACAGCAAGGAGGTTACGCCAAATAACCCTACCTATTTCTTGTGCGAGTGGGACAGTCGAAACAAAACCCAGCACTGGATAAAAAGCTAGTAGAAGAAGAGATGTAATTTGGAAATTGAGATAAAGAACGTTGCGAAGGAAAATCTTGTGGAGCCAAAGAACGCAATTCTGTCTTCACTTCACATCAAACTTGGAACAATAAGGCAGTTTGTAAAAACTCTCTTCTAAACAAAAATAAATAAATAAAGAAAAGGGCAACAGTACATACAGATGGATAACAAGATTTATAGAAGACATAGCTTTATATAAACTACTTCGACTGTATTGCACATAATGTTAGCGCGACTCAATATGTCGCTGTGGACTAAACGATTTCTGATACTCATAATTTACATAGACAATCAATAAACTCGAAACAGTTGTTTTATCCAGCGCAATCTCCTAAACCGATTTTAGCTTTCTACTCAATTTGAAAAGTACATATCCAACACATTAGCAACATTTATTTAATTAATTATCTTTAATACATATTTTAATTTTAAACAACTGAAAACTAGGCATTTTACAGCTTTACTTTTAGTTCTGCTCCGTGACTGCAAGAAGGCAAGAAATACAGGTCCACACCTCTACCCTCGAGATTTCGCTTGGTCGCATATGTACACATAGAACTACACAAGATTTTATCCGCTCAAGTTATTCATAAGGGAGGAAAAATAAAGTTCAATGTTTGCTTCGACTATTCCAGTTTATCTTAAGATTTAAAACGTATAAGAACTACATACTTGTGCAGTTTTACTTTAATAAATTCGCTTTCATAAAAACTCAGATTTTATTTGCGCATACCCCGTTACATTCTAATGGTTTGTATACAGAAATGTTGTCTCGATTTACATAATGTATGCCTATAAAAGCGTCTAGAGATTTCTGGAAATTTTCTCAAATAGACGTTGTTACTCTCCTGCTTTGCAAACCGTTTAAAGTAAGCTTTCGTGGAGTACAGAAACAATCATTATAATTGCTACATTACTAATGAATAAGATGGATTGCATTATCGTTTATAGTTATCTAAATTTATTAAAAGACTAAAGTTCTACTTATATCTCAATCTCATATTTCCGAATCTTATACAAACTCCCCCCTAAGCTAACCTTGGACTGGCTACACAGCCTCAAAACTCTGACACAAAGAAACATAGTTCTACTGATGTAGGTACCAGATCACTGGTGATGTGAGGCTAATAAGACTGCCAATGACCACTAATGCCACTAAGGTGAAATCCCTGCTAGTGTGTACTTCATTTTATTCCGGTAACTATAGCATTGAATCTACCAAACTACCAAATAAAAGTCGTTACCTCAAGGTTGCAACCTTTTAGCCACATCCAGTACATTACACTTCAATCGCCATGATGCAGATATGTCACCTTAAGGTCACCGCCAATACTAACACTTAACTAAATAATCTATAAAGGTATTATTTAGCGATGGATTACTCCATCTAAATTTACACTATTCCACGTAAACGAAGTATTTTTAACGTTTTCTAAAATGTCCGCCCTTTTTTTAAACATGATATTTATGGATTCCTATAAATAGATCCATTTAAAACCATGCTTCGAGCACCCTCGACGGATTGAAATCCTAACGTCGATTATATACGATCCCCTTTAGCGGTACAAATATTCGCAATTTAGTTCGCAAAAGGTAGCCTGTAGCACCCTCGCTTAATTACCTAAAAGAGACGGGACTAGGTTACACCATTTTAAGCTTATTAGGCGGATCATTGAAATTAGATAAGGTGGTCTTACAGCGGACGGCAAGGGAAAGCTACAAGGTCGATTGTCGGAGTAAAGTAACCCAGAACAGAAATAATGGCGTTCAGGTGTAATTAAAAGTAATTCATTTGAAAGGTCAGTATTAATCCTGTCGAAAGGAAAAACAATATTAGTTGTCCATGAAAATGGCGGATTATAGTGAATGATGGTTTTACATTTTCGTAGCTTGTAAATCACCTTCATGAATTAAGTAAAATATTAACGCTCTTTGATCTTAAATTATGGATGGCCACCTTTCAGGTATCAATAACGCAAGCTCTAAGAAATTAAGGTTCATTCGACTGAATTTTAGCTTAACAAAACAATGCTGAAATACTGTCATGACGTCAAGAAAAACTAGAAAAAAAGAAGAACGTTTTGAGAGTGAATTGAAAAAGATAGAAAAGTCAGGTGAAGGAGAAAAGTTCTTTTTAAAAAGAACAAGAGACATTAATAATATAGAAAGTCAAAAGTTTTGAAAGAAGAAAAGACATTACAAAGAGAGAAGGACAAAAGGAGACGAAAAGAAAAGAGAAGAAAAAGTAAAAAGGTTTCTTCCTGAAGAAGATATAAAAGCTTTAAAACATTTAAAGTGTAAAAGTGCTTAACGGCCCCTGACAAGGTGATTATGGAGACAGGAAAAACAGAGCAACAGTTTTTTTTTATTTACACAATAGTTTAAAGTAAGAGAGAGTGGGTGTGGTGATCTGATTTTTGACATAACAATACATATCATTTCTTATTAAATGTCAAAACTTGAAACTAGCGGGTTTTCGCTCCTCTAAATTTTATAACTTTGGCACGTATTTCAGTCGTACAGCAGTATTAAAGAGATGAGTTAATTTTTCGTTTATAGCTTTACTGGGAACCTGTTTGAATTCTTCTTTTTCTATGTGCAGCTAAAATGCGTCTTCTAGGTATTTCGCAAACACGCCAACCTTGTTAGTTGCTTTTGATCCATACTCCACGAAGCAGTTGGTAGAAGCATCCCTTTTTGTTTTAGAACCCTCAGTATCAACTCACTCAGCAAGCTGCTTTTTAGAATATTTTTACATTTTCGATATCTACATCCAACTCGTCGGGATTCTTAGTAAATACGTTGAACTTAATATTCTCTTCTAAATTTATTGTTAATTCCCATTCTGTACTAATTATTATACCCTGAATTAAATGGCCTGGGTCGGAGAGGTCCAAAGCAACTTGTGTTGCATATTCTATAACTATTTCTAGACATACATTACTTGTATTGCAGGTACCTTCAGAGATAAGGGTATATTACAGATTCCGGTAAAGTCTACAATAATTAACTTTATAGTAGGCGTCGCAAAATGGCACGTTGAGTTTTACAAACGCTAAGGTTAATAATTTTGTGAAATTGTTTGTGGAAATAATTGATAGTTCTTGGTGCAAATTGATTAGAATACTTACTAACAAGGAAACACAGGCAAGTGGTGGTGACCGGTGGGTTTGTAGACTGATACAGTGTAAGAACAACAGTAACTTCCACAGATGCTAAATCGCCCGTTTTCGGGGGGTGGGGCATTCTAAAGCCAATGCTACCCTTCGCTATTTGCTTTAATATCTCCAAAACTCCAAAAAAGTTAAGACAAATATATAACTATTTTATGAGTACTAAAAGATAGCGACAATAGTTTGCCTGTCATAGTTCTTGTTTTCCAGAAACAACCCCCACCCCTAATTTTTTTTAAAACTATATATTTGTATTTTTAATATGTCTTATAGTTTTGGAGATATTAAAGCAAATAGCGAAGGGTAGCGTTGGCTTTAGGGCACGCCACCCCCCAAAAATGGGCAATTTAGCATCTATGGAAGTTACCGTTGTTCTTACACTGCATTAGTCTACAAACCCACCAAATTTCATTTAAATCGGTAACCACCACTTGCCTGTGTTTCCTTGTAAGTTTAATATGAGTACTTCTGATCCGTATGTAAAGGAGGTAGATTGTCTTCTCCAACTTTATGAAGAACTACACACAAATGAGGAAGATGTAGATGAGGGAGATGACTTGGATGCTTACAGACAGTGAACAAGAACTTGAGGATGTTGAAATAACAGAATGTGAACAACAAGCAGATACATATAGACGAAAAGATGGCATGAAATGGACAACTGCTTGTCCCCGTAAAAATGTTCACACGCGAAGTTATAATATTATCAGTCATTTGGCAGGTGTTAGAAGAAACGCTCGTACTGCTAAGACGCCATTATAATGTTGGAACTGTTTAGTTAACGAAAATATGATAAACATTATTGTTACTAATACGAACATATGTATATATGTATAAGTAACAAACGAGGAGATCAACAAATAAACTATAAAGCAACAGACACGACTGCCAAAGAAATCAAATTAGTTTTTGGCTTGCTATACATAGCCGGTGTTTTACATGGCGGACAAATGCATTTAGAAGAATATTGGACGTGGGATGGCACAGGTTGTAGTATATTTCCAGCGACTGTGAGCATAAACCGTTTCCGTTTTCTGTTGGCCTCCATAAGATTAGAGGCTATTCATACAAGAATGGAGAGGCACAAATATGACAAACTAACTGCTGTAAAACAAGTCTGCAATACATTTGTAGACAATTGCATGTTATGTCAATGTAGAATATGCCACCCTTGATGAAATGTTGTGAGCATTTGGCGGTAGATGCGGTTTTAGAAGAAGCAAATAAGCCAGCTAGATACGGCTTGAAAAATTTTGAAATAGCTGATTCGGGAACACTACACAGTAAACATGGAAATTTATGCAAGTTGTAGACTGCTCCTTTATATGGAAGGAGCCCCAATATAACCATGGATAACTGGTTTACAAGTATAGAAATTGCTAAAGAAGTTGACCACACATTAACAATTGTCGGGATTATCCGTAAGACAAATCCCCCTGAATTTTTACAAACCAAGAATAGAGTTGTTAGTACAATGTTTGGATTTACTGAAAGTATTGGTTTAGCTTCCTATTAAAAAAAAAATAAATGCGTAGTACTGCTATTGATGCTTCACCATGATAAAAACATAGATCAGGACACTGTACATTGTAAGAAGCCCGAAATAAATACATTTTATGACATTACGAAAAGAGGAGTTGACACTGTGGACCATGGTCATTCTAAATGGAGTTTTGAACATTGCAGGTATTAATTCCTTTGTTATATGTACATCACAGGAACGGTGAAAATACAAACACTATACATCGAAAAACATTTTTAAAGAAATTAGGATT
Organism: Holotrichia oblita; assembly: GCA_023690525.1. Taxonomy (NCBI): domain Eukaryota; kingdom Metazoa; phylum Arthropoda; class Insecta; order Coleoptera; family Scarabaeidae; genus Holotrichia; species Holotrichia oblita. The sequence continues at coordinate 158,065,005 of CM043017.1, read as the reverse complement.
TGAACTGGACGAGAACAGATAGTGACTCTAACAGAAAATAAATATCTTCCTGCTAAAATTCAAAGTGTATGCATCGATACTAACAAAAGGCGAAACTGTAAATATTGTAAAGATACGAAGACTAAATACAGTTGCCAAAAATGCCATTGTTACCTGTGTATGGAACATTCTCATTTTCTTTATAGTGAGTGTACTACCAAATACCTAACATAATGTTTTTATATGTTTCTTGCATTACATATTAGTATCTACATATGTGTATAATTTTGGAAAAACTTTGTTCATTTTCAAATATATATGTATATAGGTCTTATTGTGTAATTTAGGTCAAAAATGAACTACTGTTTTCATAATTTTTCTATTCTTGGAATTCCTTAAGTGGGTCTAATAGATCCAGCGCAATTTCTTAATGTAACTTTTGAAGGGCATTCAGCGAGGGATTAAGATAGATCTCCTACCTTTTTTAATAAGTTTCTCATATAGTGTAAGTATATTAACCAGCTGTCAGAGTTTACTTCGCAATTAGTATCTTTTTAATTGTTAGTAGGAATTCCTTTCTTTTTTTGGGTGTCAGATTAGATCCCCAAACCAAATTTTTTGCATTCGTATCACCTATAAAATAAATGTTCACGCAAACCTTTTGTTGTAGTGATTTTAACGGTTATTTTATATTTTTCATGCTAGAGTTTATAGTCTTCAACTTGCTTAATATGTTGTCTAATAAGCAGATGGATAGCAGTGTAAGATCCTAAGTTGAAGTGGTCTTTTGTCAAATGTATCTCAGAAATCTGACACATATCAATTTTTGGTTGCATTTCATCAATGAATCATTGATGAACCATTGACGTACCAATTCATTATTCTAAGTGCACCATATCTTTTAGCTTGTTGACTAGTTTTTCAAGTTTATTAAGTTCTGATTTTATATTTTTCGGTTCTTTGTATTGTTGTTTTAATTTTTCTAAGATCGCTCAATTCGTCAATGATATCAATTGAGTTTCCTTCTGATTTATCAACATATGTCTGCTTTGTTTGTGAGTTTGCTTGTTGAACAACAGAATCTATAATTTTGGGCTATGTGGCTTTTTTACCGGTATTCCTGATTTTACACGCATTCTTTACATTATTTTAACACTTCACAGCTTCTGTAGTTGGCTGGATGTAGTTTACTGTAGTTGAAGCACTTTGGTACATAACTTTTCTTAGGCAAACAACTCACGAACATACGAGGGAGCGTTTTTATATTCGCGGAATGGGGGATAAGGGGTGGAAATAAAAAAACCAAATTATTTTTCTTTTTCAATATATTCACCTGCAAGACGGATACATTTTTCACATCTTTCAATTAATTTATTTATACCCTCATAAAAAAACAAGTAATAATCAGTCGGGGCCAGGTCTGGGCTGTAGGGTGGGTGATTCACAATTTCTAAGCCTACCTTATGCAGGGCAGCTAACGCAACGCGGCTCTTGTGGACGGGCGCGTTGTCGTGCAAAAGCAGCACACCTTTCGTCAAGTTTCCCCGTCTTTTCTCTTTAATGGCTTCTTTTAGTCGCTCTAATATTGAAGCGTAATATTCTCCGGTTATAGAAACACCTTTATCTTTATAACCAATCAACAATATTCCTTCCGGGTCCCAAAATACCTTCTTTTAGTCGCTTTAATATTGAACCGTAATATTCTCCGGTTATAGAAACACCTTTATCTTTATAATCAATCAACAATATTCCTTCCGGGTCCCAAAATACCGTTGCCATGAGTTTCCCAGCTGTGACACTTTAAATTTCTTGGGAGGTGCTGTGCTCTTTTTATGCCACTGCATGGAGTCTTGTTTGGACTCAGGTTCATAATGATGAACCCAAGTTTCGTCTCCAGTAACAATTCGACTCAATACACGATCCTTGTCTTCATTACAGAGGTCCAAAAATGCACGCGAACACTCTACGCACTGTTGTTTTTGCGGCGGCGTGAGCATTCTCGGCACCCATCTTGCGCTGTCCTTAGATATGCCGAGATGATCATGTAGGATTTTAAAAATTGTTGTATCGGATACTCCAACCATTTCTGCGAGTTGTTTCTTCTTTAGTCGACCATCTTCGAGTACAATTTTTTCAACTTTTTGGTTACCTCAATGCTCCTACCCGGCCTCGGGTCGTCTTCAAGGGATTCCCTTCCTTGTTTAAATAAACTATGCCACTTGTACACCATGGTTTTTCCTGGACAGGAGTCGCCGTAAACCAATGACATCTCATTCATTATGGTCGCGACTGATTTTCCTTGCCTGGTAAGGAACTTTATAACGGCACGATATTCGATTTTTTCCATATTTCACTTTCCACTCCTGATTATGTTACTCGATTGACGATAGCTCAAAGACTAACTGTCTAATAACAATGAAACTTTGTATTTATACTAATTATGAATCGCTGCACAGGCCACGCCCCCAATGCGCCCAATCACCCCCCTACAACCCGCTCATTCTGCGAATATAAAAACGCTCCCTCGTAGCTTATATTTACAATTCATGCTTAAGATTGTGCCGATGTTTGGGCAAGGTATCTTGACATAAATGTCATGTGTCAAAATCGCGTGTTCAAGCATCGGCATTAACTATAAATCTAGGCCTTAATGGCAAACCAGCTTCTAGTTACTTTTATTACACTACACCTATCATAAGGATGTGGATTCTTTAATATTGCACTGAAATTTAACATCGAATTTCTTAGTTTCAAATATGAAAAACTAGTTTTATAAACATTCAGACTGAAGACGCTCCATAACCGAAACACCAGATGTTAAAGTTACTCAGTCTTGTTGTTATGCAGACTGTTGTGCTGAATTTTTGCTTCGTCGATGCCTCTAAACGCCGACGAATCTGCAAAAACTTATGCTTTTGTTGAAAATGATCGATCTTTGTGTTATGTTAATAGAATTCATCACCATTCTCATACTCAATTCAAAAATGTGCGGAAAGTTTAGACAAAAGAAAATGACAGAAGCATACGAAGATGAGAATTTGATAGGAACCGATGGAAAACCGCTGCTGATAATCAATGTGTGAACAGTTCAGAGGAAGTTTGGTGGAAGCGGAATAGAAGTGTTTTGATCACCACCAAAATTATTACCACATAATCCAACATCGAAGTTGCACGTAATCATTTGTCATGGGAAATGGTGCACTGGAGTAATAGTGCTATTCGTTGAATCTAGATTTTGTCTAAATTCCTCAGATTGTAGACCACTGGTAAGGACAAGAACCAGTGAACGATATGCACCTGGCACTTTTATTTTACGAGTAAATTATAGAAGAGGCCTAAATTAATATTGTTTTAATATAGAACATAACTAGCTCGCTTTATCTTTGAAAAATATAATATAATTAGGTGAAAATTTTATATTGCACCTGAGTGTATTATTTGAATTGCTGCAGATTTTAATACAAACGTTAGTAGAACAATTCTTACTGTAACACAAATAAAATACTGATGAATGAACTGATTGAAGAAGAAACTAGAATAAACAATTTTAAAGTAAATTGTGAGTTTTTGTACTGAAAAGATAGAAAACAACGGTGGCGATATCGATTAATGTCCAGTTTATGCAAACTACGTGTCCACCTATCTTCGTCAATATCGCGTCGCATATGACGGGCATTGTACGCGTTTAATAATACGGAAGGTCAAAAGGGAGACGAGTGAGGTTGTAGGTAGATGGAAGAACCCATTTGCACGCTTAACGGAATTCTTTTGGAGCTGTGAAATTCACCATGAGAGAGTGAACTAATGACCGGCTGCACGTCATGGCTCTCATATTCGTAGGTGGAAGACGTACCGAGAAGAGCGTTGGCGGAATTTGAGCGTGAAGTGTAACGGTTTTCGTACTGTCCCAGATATACATATGTATACACGTGTAACAGCCACATAATTTAATGTAGTATTCTAAAAAAATTAAAATGAAATTGTACTATGTGGTGTTTTAATGTTGGTATTAAGGATATCTGCTGGGTAACGTTGAAAGTACATCGTGCTTTTGTTATCAAACTCGATGTCAGGCTAAATTAGTTTATTTTAGGTCAAAGGAGTGTGGCGATAAACTGTCCTAGGACAATCTAGTTCGTTCTAAAAACTTTAAGCACACATTGTTTATAAAACCAAATTAATTTAATTCTTCGAATGCAGTTTCGTGTTACTTTTATATTGTCATTAGAGGGAACCATCTAGTGCGCAAGTTTATACCTTAGAATGGAGAAATCCATTTTGAAGTGAAATATTACAAACATAAAATATTCTCATTTTAATGTTTTAACAAAGGATAAGTACTTAGATGTTATACTACAAGTGGAAGAGGCTGAAAAAACTAAAATCAACGCCAATCACCTAAGGTTCTATCCAGAACACTTCTAACCGGAATGAGGGAAACATAATGTATTATATTCTATTTATTTATTCTATCTACTTATCTATATATGTAACATATCAACAAAAGAAGACAAACAGCAACAAAAAGAAGGCTAATTTCTAAGTCGATTGTACTTTCACAAACAAACCCCATCGATTTTCAAACTCGCCCTGGTGACAAATTCGTGTAAATCACTTTCAACTTTTTCATCAAGGATATATTCCCATATTAAAGTTGAGTATGTCATCATAGGCGAATTTTCCCTAATTATACGACTTGAAATGTTTCTGGAATCGGCAAGAGATGGCGCACGAAGGTTGGAGTAGATTCATTGGTCGACAAAGGCAACCTTTTTTATAACAACTGTCAAAATTTCAGTCGTCTACTGTCAATAGTTGGTTTTTAAGAGTGTGATTTGTGTAGCAAGTCAGGCGATTTCGCAAAAATTGATAAAATCGAATTTCGTACAGTGATAAAACACTTCTGGATGGCTGAGAAAACGGCCACGGAAATTCAAAATATTTTGCTAGAGGTTCATGGCGGATCTACTCCATCATTTTCGACCATCAGTTTCTGGGTGGGGGAGTTCAAACGTTGCCGCACAAGCACAAGTGAAGAACCACGCAGTGGACGCCCAAAAACCGCTACCAACGATGAAATGCTCGGCAAGATTCATGCTGCCGTGTTAATCGATCGCCGATTGAAGCTGAAAAAGATAGCAGAGACAACAGGTATCTCAGAGTAACGCGTTGGCCATATCCTACACGAAATTTTGGGCATGAAAAAGGTTCGACGCGATGGGTACCGCGTTTGGCAAAAACGAAATCGGGTGACCGTTTCGAAAGAGTGTCAGGATTCAACGCAATCCAAGGGATTTCTTTATGCGTTTCGTAACCATAGATGAGTCGAAGCAGTGGACTTTTCCGGGCGAATCAGCTCCGAAGAAAGCAAAGACCGTTTCGGCCGGAAAGGTCATGGCCACCATTTTATGGGATTCCCAAGATGTGATCGTCATAGACTATCTGCAGAATGGAAGGACGATCACGGAGTAATACTACAGCAATTTATTGACCCGATTCGATGCAGTATTGAAAGAGAAACGACCTCGTTTGCAGCGGAAAAAGTGCTTTTCCATCACGACAATGCACCGACTCATTCATCCCGCATGGTCGTGTCCCTAGCGACTTTTTTCCTATTCCCCAAACCTGAAAAATATCTGGCAGAAAAAAAACTTGCCTGAAATGAGGAAGTCATCGCCGCTAAAGTGATTATTTTGTAGACCTCGAAACATCCTAGCTTGAAGAGACTAGAGCACCGTTTGAGAAAGTGTATTGATCTTCGAGGAGACTACATCGAAAAATACAAAAAAAAACGCACCAATACCGTGTTTTTTTCTTGTCGATTTCGGAAACATTTCAGGTCGCTCTCGTATTTAAATATACAAAAATTATTCACTTTTATTTGAATCTTTGTTTTCGTTATTTTTGTTGAATGTTGATTTTTTCTTAACAGACAATATTTCTCTGTCATTATTTTCGTAAAATGTTGCAAGAACTATATGTCAACCAATTGACACGTTTGCCACCATGTTCGCACATATTTATCTACTTTTTTACAAGAATGATGTCGGTATAATGAAACAATTTCCTTTGATATTACTTATTAAATGACTTCTTGATTTTAAATTTTATTTTATTTAATTGGAATTGGAATTGGATGATCTATAAAAAAATAAAGCCTTTTAAAAATAATGATTGCTAAATAAAACATTATCTCAAATCAATTTTTTATTAAATTCTTCTACCAACTGCATTTGTTTTTACACTCGTACACTATTCCTAAATTGATCAATCATTCAGCAGATAAAAGTTCTAATGGGAGTTTCTTTTTTAGGAACTCCGGAAAATCTTAAGTACGTTTAAGCGAAGTTTCTTTTCAACGTTCTCTTTCTATTCTTCAACTTTTGCGGTAATATTTTTACCAGTTCGGGTCTTCATAACCAGCTAAGTTTTTCAAAAACATTATCATTAATAGCAGTTCTGACATTGTCCATTAAATCTATTTTCTTGTTACTTAATCGGTTCGGTATATATAATGCCATCCATCTCATTCTTCTCATTTAATGCCTTCAATTCACACGGAACGAAGGTGAATATGGTACTTGGCCTTGTTTGCTTTGATTGTGTAATGAAAAATAACAGCAAAACATTCCAGGTAACCAAGCTGTTGAAACAATATTGCGTTTTTTAAGAGTTTTGACAATGAAGTTTTAAGCTGAATTGTGGTAATACGAGGGCAGCACCGATTATTTCTGCAAACTAATAAAACAAGATGTTATAGTCATAAATTATTTTTATTATTGTTTTTCCAAATATTCGCCCTTAAACTCAATGCGTTTAGACATATAAGGTTTTTGAAGCTCTCCACTCTATCTTCTGGGCTTGCAAATCGTACACCACGCATTTTATCCTTTAGTCTGGGAAATAAAAAGAAATCTGAAGGTGTCCGGTCCTGAGTATATGACTATATATGTAAATTCGTTTGACGAGCAATGTGACTTGAAGCATTGTCGTGATGAAGGACAATCTCCGATCTAGAGCGTCGTAAACGAGCCTTTAAAAAAAAATCTGTCATACTGTCGTGTACCACTCTGGGGTAACCGTACATTTATTTTTAAGCACAACTTTTGTGATAGGTCCTGATTTTGAGAATAAACTGGCTACCATTTTGTCTCCAACACTTCGAAATTTGTTCACAATAACTGGAGTAGGTTCTATTGGAAACACCTATTGAGCCGAATCTCGTTTTGATTCCGGTTCAAATGAAGATATCCAGCTTTCACCACCAGTAGTGATGTTGTAAACTGCTTTAGACCAACCTCCATCATATTTCTTAAGCATTTTTTGCACCATTCCACTTCGTATTGTTTTTGTTCTTGTGTTAAATTATGATGTATCCAACGGCAACAGACTTTCCTCGCACCCAAATTATTATGTAAAATCTTGTTTATTGCAGTCATGCCAATACCAAAGGTGTTCCTAACAATCCTATACGTTACTCGATTGTCGTCTTGGATCATTCTTCCTACGTCGTCTACATTTGTTTCAGTAACGGCTAAGATTGGCCTTCCTTCGCGAAAATACTAAGTGAAACCCTTTGAAATTCAAATTCGTTACATCAGTTGTAAACAGTCCCCTGAGAAGGATCTTAATCACCAAATGTAGCACGAAGTCTTGAAGCACTTTGTTTTGGAGTTTTGGAAAACTTTTAAAATTATAATATTAGAATATTCCTTCCTTTTTGACCTTAACGTCGTACAGCCAGTACTTCCACTCTACTATAATAATTAGTTTGGAAATTAACTGTTGCAGTTATTAAAATGAAGTTCGAACTGTGAAAATAGAAAACAATAAACATTTTTTTTGTAGCATTTTTGATTCAATAGAAATATTAGTTTGCAGAAATAATCATGGCTACACTTTATTGGGAACGCAAAAGAAAAATTAGTGATAACAATTTTTGTTGGTCTTTATTACTTTGTTATAACCATCTACAAGCTGTCCAATAAAAACAAAGGATTTTGGCAATATATTTGTCATATACGTCATACAACCTATGATAATTTGGATGAAGGCCAACGGTCAGCAATCCGAAGACATGTGCATTTCTTTTTCTTGAAAAATGAGTTACCTACGTGTAGAAAAATATTGAGCGTAAATATATTTGAATTAACATTAGCATGATCGGATTAATGTTTGTAGGTTGTTAATGCAGATGAGAATTTGCCAGACTTAAAGCGAACAACATTATTGAAAATTCTCGTAAAGTTAGGATTTAAGTGGGTGAAACGCAATCGAGAAAGTGTGCTAATGGAGCGAGAAGATATTGTTTTCATGGAGACGTCGTTATTTGAATAATATAACAAAGTTCCGTGCAGAGGGTAGGAAAATATACTATTTGGATGAAACTTGGGTAACAGACAGTATGGAAAGATACAACGATTTTAACTCCTAGACAAGTAATAATTGAAGGCGTTACTATTGATTTGAAACATCCTAGACGAAAAGGAAATCGTTTAATTGTTTTGCATATTGGCAGTGAAGATGGATTTGTTGAGAGTGGCCTGCTGTTTTTTTGAGTCCAGAAACACCTTTTTACCTTCTCTTGAAACCGACTCAGTTATTGTTATGGATAACGCTTCATACTATTCTGTAAAAAGCGAAAGGTTACCTAATACGTATTGGAAAAAGGAACGAAAATAAATAAATCTATTTCTGTTTACAAGTAATACCTACAATATTTATGAAGGACTTACGTATTGCTTTCTTAGTCCTATCACAAATATATGGAAATAAAGAAATTATATAGTAGAAAAAGTAGTAGAAAAGTAGTAAGAAAACACTAAAATGTATTCTTATTTTTATAATTTTATAATTATTTACAAAATATTTCTTCTTATGACCCCGGGTGGCCAACTAAGAATGTCGGTCGGCCATATCTCACGAAGAAGACAGCTTTGGAAAAAAGTTTCCTCCGCAGTGACCCTGAGAAATATCTGGAAATTATTTAGAAAAGCGTAGGATGACCGCTAGAGGGCGTAACTGACCACAAAAAAATTGAATTCTTATTTTACGCAAAATTTACCAACTTAAGGTATGTTAGAAATATGAAAATCGGAATCTACTGAAAATTTTGCATATTTTACATCGAACTACTTTTTCGTATTCTATGAAATAAGGGGGAGGGAGGATCTGACAAACTTTGTATTGAAGGAACGGTTATAACTCCGGTTCTGTTGAACCGAACTTTGCAAACTTAGTCTCGTTGGAAACAGGATTACTCCTCCAATCTAACGGTTATAAATTGGAACCAATCTAATAAGTGACATACATGCTAGAGGGGTCTGTTTAAATTTTTTTGGAGAATTTTGCTTTTTATCGAAAATATTAAATGGAAACATACATTTTTGACAAGAAAATAAAAAAGTAGGCTAAATTACCAACAAATTAGCGAAAACCGGGTATCGCTATCTTTTACCAATCCGAAGATATCTTCAGAAACATGTAAATGGTAAAAATTTCTTCTATAAATTTAAATTATTCTGCTTCCCGTCAACGAAATTTAGCAAATTTGGTCTTATTAGAAAGGATTTTTATTGTCCTCTGTGTAGTGATTGAAGCTGTTTAATTTTATTTTGCCCGTCGCCGCTTTGCTCTGAGGGCGATAAAGGAATTTAAATACGTAAATTTTATGATTTTTGAAAAGAACAGTGCGTGGAATGCTTGGCGTCAAAAAATGGACTATCATGGATTTTCCTAATCCTACTGCTAGTGATTTAAATTGTTTAATATTTTATTTATTTCTGTCACCGCAAGAGGGCGGTAAAGAAAACAGAATAGAAGAACTGTCGCTTGCAATTTACAACAATATGCTTTTCAAAATGATGAATGTGCTGCGCCAGTCTATTTCCATGACCACCCAGGACCCCAAATTTGATTTGGTGGGATTTTTATTTGTTAGGTCGAAAAAATATCTTATTTTTGCAACGCGATCTACCGCTTGTAACAACTTGGTTGTGGAAATTGGAAATATCGTTCAAAGTATTTCTTTAATTTCAGAAATACAGACAGTAGTTCTATCTACTCGTTGTAGAGTGAAAGTTGGAATCGAAAATAATAAGAGACAACTTCAAGATTTATTTTTTTGTTGTTTTTTGCAAATTATTTATTTGTATTATACGGTTGTGCTTTTTACTAAAATCTTAAGCTTTCAATTCACTATTTTATAGTATGAGCATAAATATAACTTTACACGTACTGTTCTTTTCAAAAGTCACAAAATTTACGTATTTGAATTTCTTTAACGCCCTCTCGCGGTAATGGACAAAACAATATTCAACAGTTTGAATTACGAGACATATCCCAATGAAAATCCTTTCTAATAAGACCAAATTTGCTAAATTCCGTTGACGGGAAGCAGAATAATTTAAATTTATAGAAGAAATTTTTACCATCGGACACGTTTATTGCGGATATCTTCGGATTGGTAAAAGATAGCGATACCCGGTTTCGCTGATTTATTGGTAATTTAGCCTAGTTTTTTAATTTGTTGTCAAAAATGTATGTTTCCATTTAATTTTTTCGATGAAAAAAACAAAATTTCTGAAAAAATTTAAGCAACGCCCTCTAGCATGCATGCCACTTATTAGATTGGTTCTAATTTGTACGGATTAGATTGAAGGAGTAATTGTTTTCAACGAGACTAAGTTTGAAAAGACAAGTCGACAGAAATGGTTGGAGTATTCTTTACAACAATTTTTAAAATCCCAATCATCTCCTTATTTGACAAAATACAAAAGATTGTCCGATGTAAGATATGCAAAATTTTCAGTAGATTCCGATTTTCATATTTATAATAGACCTTAAGTTGATAAATTTTGCGTAAAATAAGAATTAAAATTTTCGGTGATCAGTTACGCCCTCTAGCGGTCATCCTACGCTTTTCCAAATCATTTCCAGATATTTCTCGGAAGGTAATATTAGTTGTATTGATTTAAAGATAAAGCTGTACTGTAAACGGCTCCTGAGATATGGCCGAGCGACATTCTTAGTTGGCCACCCTGTACAATAAACTTGAAAAATACATTGTCTATACAAATATTGTGTTTCTATACTTAAATATTAATAAATATAACACAGTCTAACAACATCTTATATACCTACTATTTCCATATACAATTGACATTGACAGTATTAATTAAAAAGTAGCTGGTCGGTCGATCGGGCTACTAGCCCAAACGCTACGAGTTTGGTGGACCAGATAGTCTGAATAATTTATTTTATGAACATGTAAATTTTACGTTTTGAAAAATAAATCCTATCATTAATTGTCTGTAAGAAGCTGAAAAAAAGTTTAACAAAACTTAATAAATTAGAAGTGTGTTGATTCATAATGTTATATAGACATTATTATCTAAAATATAGTTGCAATATGTAAATAATTATATCTACATACTTTGCCAAATATTTGTATATTTACCGCATTTGAAAGTTAATCTACGTCACTGTCGATTTTGAATTGAGTGGCATATTTAAATTCTCTAGTGTAAAACCAACGCCAACTACTGCGTTCTTAAAGTGAATGGAGTATAGGTTGACTTGTTTTTGTCAAGGAATAGCGATAAAAGATCAAGGAGAAGTGATTGGAAAGTTCACTCCTATACAAAGACCTCGTACTATTAATCTAAAACTGAACAAATTTCTAGATTATAAGAAAGCCAACCAGCTATTTAATTTAACAGAAAATGTAGCTCTGATGAAGTCTTAAAAGACAAAATAAAAATTAGATCAGATGGTGTCCTACTAACCTTCCTTAAAAAAAGCATTAGCTTGTATATTATTATACAGATAAACTCAGTTAATGTCCTGTTGTTCTACCCAAACACTTTTTTATATCAGATATTACTTGTGCAATTAACTGTAATCCATCTCATTTTGCAATAAATTACTTTAAAAACATCTACAGCCCCAAAAACCTTAATTATAGATAAAACAGAGTTACACTTATCGGTTAATGAGTAATCAATATCTCGCGAGCAAAGGTTGTGAGTGGAATTATCATCTGTTAGTATTTAAGATGTTACTAGTTGCCTGTATAAGTTTGCACCATAATCTTGGCAGCATAAAGCAATAAATAATTGCATATTCATTACTATTTAAAGCTATCCAATTAAGACAATAGCCTACTAATTACGAGTATAATAGACCAAAATACTAGATATTATTTAGAAATTTTCTTAGTTAGTGTAACATATAAAAAGGAGACTAGACCTATTATATATAGAAGAATGTGTGTTTTGTATATGCTAGACAAACTGAACCGCTATCGTTAGATATAAAGATGCAATCGATGTAAAATACAGCAAGCAAAATAACAATAGACAAGCATTCACTTGAAAAGTGTAAATTAATGAAACAAAACCAATTTGTAGATCGAAACAATTTCGTAAACTTGACGTCTATAATTGTTGAGATGTGCAAGTCCTCTAAACATGTCACAATTTGGATATGATAGACACGAGGTTGATAAATGAAGTATTCCATGCATTAGTGCCAAACACACAATCAACTACATTAACACGTGTTTTTCTTTCCTTAAAATCACGATTTCTCGACATACGAGCTGAATGCTTCTCTACTCTGAAAAGGGGAATCGATCGGTGTGGCTCCGACAGTCTGACTTTTCGGTTCATCGTTACACTACGGCGCATTATAAGGACACTGACACTCACACTCATACACTGACGTCAACAACGACTACGATGAGAGCTTTCGTCGCCCTTTATTGTGTATATATTTGTTCTATATTCGTATATGCTTGCATGCATGTATAATTATCCATTGCATATATGGATAGCATATAACGCACAGAAGTATTTATATAAATACATACGTTATAACAAAAACGGTGGCTTTATATTGAAAATTTTTCAATTTTGTTTGTTCCATTTATCTTGATTTTACCTGCGAACGTAGTGTGCGAAGAAATATGACAAACGATTGAGAATCTCCAATATCATAACGGATACGCTTTCTGCACCATTAATTCGAGCAATATAATGCACAGTATAATAATACAACTCAGGACGTTTTCATGTTTTATGTGTGAACGCACTGATAAAAATCGCAACGAAGCCATGCAAATATTTCTCGAAGATGTAACCAAAGAGCATTCGCGAGAATTTATCGTTGACAATAAGGGACGAAGAGTTCTTTTCATTTGAAAGATACGTATTACAAACGATTGAAGCGGATACTAAAATTAGTTCCAGATAAATAGGTGCAAAGTTATAGGGATTCAACGGAGCTACAACAGTAAAGCCATTGGAATGCAAAAATATAACAGCCCATATCGTATCCAATAGATTTAAATCCAATTCGAAGTCCGATTCCACCTTATTAAAATTTTTTCAACTTATACCTTATACCACAATTGTCGCAGCGTTGTGGTGCGTATCGCTAGAGAAACAATTAACAACGCAGTGTTACTTACGACAAAGTAATGTTCTAAAAGAGCTTTGAAAACATATTTACACACTAGATAGACACCAAGAGCTGCAGTAGCAATCCGATAAGCAATATTTTATTTAATTGTACCTAGCCAAACAGGTGCTAGTGAATCCCACTATGCTTAAACAAGGGTGGGATGTGAAGTTGTGCGAATAGAGATGAAATACTACTGATTCAACGATGTTCCACCTCCTCAGAAACAGCTGTTTTAAGTTAGTCACCACAGTGGAATATTTTTCCAGCCAAAAAATTCTTCAAGTTTGAAAATAGGTGTCCTAAGATGCTAAATCTGGCGAATAAAGTGGATGACTAAAGATACTAAATCGAAGATCAGCAAGTTTTTAACTTGTTACACAGCATTGTCGGCTTTCCCAGAACGTTGGTATAATATGCTCCGATGATGATTTCGATTCTCGGAACGAAATCAATAAGTAACATTCCTTTGGCATCCCAGAAAATGGAAGCCATCATACTTCTCCAGTAGGTGCGACAATTTTAAAGTACTTCAGAGCTGGATTATCATGCTTAACTCACTGCTTTGACTGTTGTATCGTTCTCTGCTGATGACAAATGCAACACCCAGTTTTTTTGTATTTTGGCATTTTAAAATATCTTCAATTAAGTGACTAAAATAACTACACATTAAAAATAAGAGTATTTTCTACATTTTCTATTAATTCAGAGCAGAATTCAGATAAGCTGAAATTAATAGATGGTCGACAAAAAAATAGTGCAGAACATTGTGCTTTTTGATGCAATGCAGGTGCAACAGAATTTTATTTTGCTGAAAACCAAAAACAAAATGCCTATAATAGGCGTTCATGGTATATTGTTGGAATTTACTCTGCCAACGAATGGAATGAAAATAGAAGCAGACCATGTTGTTTCGACCTTCCAGATCTCATCAGCGCAACTTCGAATGCAAGATCTAAGTTCATCGACATTCACCTCACAACTTATTTGTATAATACCTCCTCTAGTGAGCAAGGTAGAAAGTAACACAAGTCGGTACAGCAGATACCGATCTAGCTCGGACAATTCGTGGATTGTCATTCCCGCTAGATGTCTCGATCTGCTAGCAGTCAATGGTGAGTTCCATATACTGCTTATTATGACGTAACCTATGAAAACGTCGAGAAATGCCAATATAAAAACCATTGAACCACTGAACCAATTCTCTGAATTCCAACAATATACCATGAGCGCATATTACAAGTATTTTTTTGGTTTTTATGTTGGTATTTCTCGATGTTTTCATATAATAATGCTATAAATAAAGAAAATTAAAAACTAGCTACTAATAATAGTTTTAATCGAAAAATAAGGTGAAAGAATCAAAATCAGTAAACGAAAAATATAATTTTTTGATCAAACAAAGGATAGGCCCAATACTACAGTTTTTTATCAATATAAAGACGACCGGTTTCGCAAAGAAGATCACATCTTCAGGCTTCAGAATACAACAGCAAAAATCTGTCACATAAATTAATGAATAGTAAGATCCACAGCATAATGTCGAAACTTACAATTAAAAGTTGGAAAAGCGCAAGTAGTCTTTTAAATGTTCTAAATTGTTATATGAAAATTGACATATTTGATTTGGAAACTTTAGAATTTGAGGTTGGTTACACTGATTTTTAAAATGACATTTAAAGAATTTGAAAACGATAAGTAAATCTGAAATATTCACTTCACTTTGTTTAAGAATTTATGTTTACTATTAATAACGCAAACTAATCCACGATAACATCTTTGTGGGGGATTGCAGACTACCATGGAGTGACACCGCCGTCTACTTTAAAGTTACGCTTGATAAACGACTAATATTCAAACAACATCTAGAGAAAACCATTCAAAAGTTCCTAATGACGAGGTCAATAATATTGCTTTTGCTAGGGCGCATTATCTTGGGCTAGCCTAGCTAAGACGCACCTGAAAAAACTCGAACTCCTACAAAATAAAATACTAAAGATGATAGTAAGTGCACCCTGGTACATGGGAGTACCTTCTCTTGGTGAACGTCTGACAGCTCTAGCAGCAAGACCTTAAAGAAGACCTACCGGACTGGACTCGGGCTACAATCACCCAGAGTGCAAACCAGAAGAGTCTTGACCATGGTAGACCAATAGCACCCTGAGAAAAATTAGTATCCGCCTGGAATGGAACGGGACTTAGAGCTACCACCTTCTTGCCATATATCTAGAGCCAGATATAGCCAGTGTATAATTGAGATAAAAGGGCTTAGGGAACACCATCCAGAACAAAGAAATCTTTAGAAAATAGCATACAGGGTACAAAACGAAATAGACTTCTCTGCAAGGTTCGTGTTAAAGACACCTATTAACTTTAATGGGAATGATTCTATTATAATCTCGGAATCAATCTAGTAAAAATTGCAGATTAATTGTTAGATTAAAAATGTCGGTTATATGGGTAAATAAAAATAAAACTAGAAAAGTGTTGGTCATGAAATGCAAGCTATATGAAGACCTAATTCGCTGCGTGTACAGCAGACGATGACGGTTCGCCAATACATAGAGATCATCTGCTATACAGGGTGTCCCAGTTTACGCGGTGTCTTTGATAATTTCTTTATTTTACAGTATAGAGAAAATAGTTTCAAATAAAAGTTGTCCCTATTTAGATGACGCATAGCTAGAAAATATTTTCAAATATACAAGGTGCCCCAATTATAGAAAAAGCGTACGTAACTTTATTATGTTAAATGGATCACCCTATATATTATATATTTTTTAAATTCTACATGATATTTTAAATAACTTTTATTAAGACATTCCTAGACCTATGTGCTTTTGTTGTCGAGAAAATAAATATGTTGTCAAAAATTTTGCCATTGCAATGCTCTCGCTAATGAGCTGTAGCATCAAAACTAAAAAAGGTAGAAAATTTTTATTTGGGCAAATTGATACGTCTTGAATTGCTTTACTATTTCCAATGTTAACATGTATGGATCCTTTTGTTGACATGCAGTTACTGGTGCCAACATTTGGAAACATTTACATTATGACATTACTTCAATTTTATCTTTATTAGCGCGATAATTTGAAACCATTGTCCAATCCTTGTTTACAACTTTCCCGGCACAAATTCATTTCTATTGAGCTTACTATACGAAACTGGAAAATTTACAACAACTCCAATTCTACTACTGCAATACGCAAGAAATCTGTCAAGTGCAGTTTGTAAGAGTGAATACAGAATATTACAAAGCAACCGAAACAGGTTTCCTTCAAGTAGCACTAGACGTAAACGTAAGAAAGTCGCATTTCCTTCAATGCAACAATACTCTCCATTGAATATAATTTAAGAGATGTTAACAATATAAGGCTCTTCACGACAATCGCCAGATTCCATTTACATGTTTGACAAAGGATTCATCTTCAATTCCTGTTAAGAAAGCAGTGGATTACAAAGCATTCGGTTGTTCATGTAAAGATACACATGACGGTTAGCAAATGTGAAACTGCCAGGATATACTCAATCATTCTCCGTTTTGCTTTGGATGTTTTTATTCTCTTTCTTCTGTTAGCGATCTTAGATAACAAAATCCCAATTTAATTTTATTTGAACTCCTTTTACTTCCTTTCCAATCGTACATTCAATACACCAGATGTTAAAAGGAATACTTTTATTTTATTTTCTTTACAACATACAGGATATCACAAAAAAAATGAAAGATAAGAGTTTATAGATTTATTTGAACATTATTTTCTGTACAAAAGTGTACTAAAATAAATTTATTCTCTTTTTAACTAAACATTCGGGGATTAAAATTCACATTAGAATGTTACGATATCTGTAATGTCACATTGTATCAGTCTACGCGTAACACAATCACATATTTTACTATTTTTACTATGTCACAATAAGATTTGATACAAAGAAAAAACGCAAACAGTAAACTATTAGTAGGCGTTTATATCGCCGTTTTTTATATTGATACAACCGTAATCAGGCATGATACGAAAACTATACATATGCAAAGTATGCTTCAGTTCCATCAGGCAAACGAGTAAAAGTAATGTAATTTACATACGTATAGTGTTTGCATTTCCCCTGATTAGAACTTCCATTTGATTTTAAGTTTAACTATAGTTGAATCCCATAGGTTTCATTTCGCTACCCAGTGATTATAATTTGTTAATTATTATCTAAATACCAGCAATTAAATACACTGCTGGAAAAAAGTGACGGCACGCCTACATATATAGTCCGAACGTGAGATTCGCAATAAAATTTGCTATCTGGAGAGTGACGTAGCCCCACTGGGAGGGGATGCAGCAGTCCAGAGTATCCCTCTAGAGCAGCGCGTATCATCGCTACAAAACCAGGCATGGAGTCAATAAGTCGTTGTATACCAGCGAGAGGGATAGCCAATCAACGTTATCTGAAGGAGCCGGATAACATCGAAGTGTCCGACCAATCATATTCCAGACATGTTCGTTCAGATTCAGACCCTGATAACGAGCCAACCATGGAAGCATTCGCATGTGGTGCTCTTCCACGAAGATCTGTACAACGTGCGCGACGTACAGTATAGCAGATTTGGGCGTCGCCGAGCGTAGGGAAGCATACGCCCTTTTATCTCAATTATGAGCTCTTGTGGCTCAAAATATGTGGTAACAAGATGATAGCTCTAAGTCTCGCTTCATTCCGCGTGAATATGGTTGTTCGTCTTCCTCAAGGTCCAATTGATCTACCATGATCAAAACTCTTCTGACCTTCACAATCTAGGTGGTGGTTGCATCTGGTCCGATTCCGTTAGGTGTGATATTAGCGGGTTCGGATGTGTCATTGTCCTCTCCAAGGTCTTGGTGGCTAGAACTGACAATGTTCCACAAGAGAAGGAACTCCTGCATCTGCTCGGTGCTGGACATTTCGCACATACCAGGGGGCACCGACTATCATCGTCATATACAGTAGGACTTTGAGTTTCAGGGATAGGGAACTTTTTGAACAGAGCAAAGGCAATATTATTGACCTAGATATGGTTTTCTCTATACGTTGTTAGAATGTTAGTCGTTTGTCAAAAGTAACCCCAAGATAGAGGGCGGTGTCACTCCAAGGTAGTCTGAAATTTCGCAGAAATATGTTATCGCAGAGAATTTTGCGTTCCTTTGTAAATCGAACCACAATATATTTGGTCTTGTTTACTTTTAAGTTCCACCTCGATCCCCTCTGGATGGAGTCTATCTGTTCTTGCAAGCACCAACACATTCTCTTCAACTCCTCACTTCTAGACGAAGTATAATAGCAAGTTGTACTTCGGGGACTTTGGGTACGTCGTGCATATAGACTAGCAATACAGTGGGGGCGAGGAGCGTGCCCTGTGGGACGCTTACATTGCGGCAATTGGTTTCAGGATGGAGATCTGTCAAGTTTTTCCGAGAAAGTACGAGTTGTAGACAACTCTGGTTATTCCCGAATTAATGCCTGCGGAGATCATCTTATGAATTAGACCAGTTAAAGGCCCTCTCTGTTAACCTAAACAGCTGGAACTCCGTAGAAAAGCCTTCCCTGAGGGCAAACTGTTCATTGTTCTTCTTTCAGTCTGCTCAGAATATCCGCCTCGACTAAATAGTTTTGAGAGACAAGATCAGAGCGACAGGGCGGTAATTCTGAGGAAAAGATAGATTTTGACCTTTTTCGGAATGGCAACTACGTATGAATGTTTCTAGATTTTCGGGAAATGATGTAGACGCTGTGTTGATGACTTGCCAAACAATATGAGATCGTTTATTATCGATTAAGAATACATAAATATTTATCTGATTTCAAGTTCCTAATAACCCCTTCCCTACTCCGCTACTCCCTCAGTCCTCTCCTGTCTTCCCAATTCAGATTTAATCTCCCTAAGCACCTAATTGTTAAGCACTTCACCGCCACACTTTTTTGGGGGTAAGGGCGCTATAGTGATCCCCACTGTGTCGCGCAGAGCATTCATAATCTAGCACCAAAATATTTTCTTCAAAAACAATTGTTAAACTATAAGAGCAGCTATTAACTTGCTCCAAAATAACATTTAAATATCCGTAAAAATAGCAAACATACTCCCAATCGATACCATAAGAGACACTCGACGAAAATATCAATACAATTCTAACGTCACTTCAGGGACAACTCTCCAATACTCACTAGTGTATACTCTGAGAACCATTTTCATTATTTATCGGATATACTGTATACGTAACTAAAAGACCGTAAAAGAAAAAAAATTATGTAAAGATGGTTATCTTATAAACCCAAATTTACGAGTTCCAAGACAATATACGGCACAAGAAGTTCAACAAATAAACATCAAATATATACCTGCATATTTACATTAAATTGTATTTTCATAAAACAACAGATTATGTAATTTGTTCTCCAATAAATTACCTTTGACCGACGATAAACTGCTTTATGATGAGGGTTTATTGGTGATATATTGGGAAATTCTGCAACATTAAAGGTACTTCTAGTCACCTGCGTTATGATATATGGGCTAAATCACGCTAATAAACCTACATACATTGTACGCAGAAACCTTTATTCAAAGCATCACTTGAAACAATACAAAGCTCGCTTTATTACGTTTAATCATTTGATAGATTAATAAACCTTAACCCGCTTTATTCATTCCATGTCAAATTTAATTTTGAATTAATCAAATTTCATAACTTCACGAAAAGATAATCAATCCACCCACTGTTTTTTTTTTGTTTTCGCATTAAAGCTCTCACGCGAGAACTTTCGCTTAAGCTGTGATATTTTCACACTTTGCTGAACAATATTTCTGAGAAATGTTAATTTTATTACAGCATAGATTAAGTCCTAAGAGAAAGATTAGCGGCATTCGTTAGCATACAAATAGTGGTAAACTCTAAACAACTTTTAACAGAGCTTTTCTCACCGCTCGCTGGAAAACTAGTGTCGGAATGCACGCAAGACAGCTCTATAGTTGAATAGATTACCTGCATAAATCGTAAAAGTTGCAAACAGTGTGAATATCATTATACTACAGTACAGCGCGATAATAAAATCTTAAGCAACACCAAATAGATCTGCCACGAGAATTTTAATTGAATAACCATGTATAAAGACATTTATTTTTTTAAATTAAAATAAAATCAAATTCTTCATAAACAACTAACGCAATTTGCCGTTACTCGTTGAACAAGTTTCAAATTCTACAATACTATGCTATTATCAAACCCATAATAATTCCCTTTTATCTTATTTAGTTGTATTCCAACAACGAAAGATAGCTAAACTAAAAAAAATATGGCACATCGTTGAATTTGTAATAAAAAATGGAATCAGATACCGAGTGTACTTTTTTTCGGGCCATATAAAAAAATAAAGTTGATGATGGTTTCTCGAAAACAAAACGTCGGATATAAAATCTAAAAATACCGTCATGTAGTACCTTAAAAGTGCCAATGAGAAAGTGTTATTAGTTTTTTGTTATCTCTTCAAATAAATTCAGAAAGAAATAACATCCATATTGTCAAATTCCCGTTTCTCCCAAATATCTCAGCAGGCCATGAAAATTTTTCAAGTTTCTAAACGGCAATAAGCTTCAAAAAACGCAACTTTTTCCTAATTTAACCTAAGCTGTATCTCCAACAGGTACTGAGATTCCCATGCTTAGGATCCTTATCTTGGACACACTGTATACCATCGATGTAGTTTTCTAGACAACTTGTACAGATGAATACAACTAAGGTATCGAGTGAAGATTTAAAATCAATAAATTCTTCTTCAAATATGTAACGCTATCGTAGAAAATTAAACTTCGCAGTCGAGAGCGTCGACAATGTAATATTTTGCCACATTCGATTCGAGCGTCTTGAGACACATCAAACTCGGGCACTACATTTTATCAGTCAGACGCGTGGGTTATCGAGGGACCAAAAACTAACTGAGGACTGAATCTGCACTCAAGTAACTTGCGATAGGATTTGTTATTATATATTTATCGCAGGTCTACTAACCACTACACTAGCAGTTCTGCGCCAGTACATTTGCCTCTTTCGTAAGCTTGAGTTGCTGGGATTCTTCAAATTCTTTAATTTTCATAAGCTATTGAGATGCTACAATATGAATTCTTATCATACAGCGACCAACTTGATCTGACGATGTAATTGTGACATTGCAACCACAACAAACCAAATTCTGCCAGTATAATATATTATACCGGTATATATCTATATAGGAAGTAGTACATTATCTACTTTATTATATACATTAGCTAATATCCTAAGAAGTATGTTAGAAAATACGAATATATAAGCAGTCAACCGCCCGGAAACAAATAATAGAATTACGTGAATACGTCCTAGTAGCACTTAATATTGTGGCGGAGGTGCCGGATATTTACGACTCACAGGTAGTTATGGAAGCTAGATTAATAACAACAGTTATATTAATAGCATTAAGAGCAATCTAAAAATAAAACACCGAAACACCGTGTGTCATTAATTGCCTCAAAGAACATTAAAAAAAGCAACAACAAAAAATGCTATTTTCCATATAAACTTTGTCATTTCCTTTTAGTCCTTAGGGGGTAGAATTAAAAATAAATTCTTAAATGACGCCTAGAATATAAAACCAACATTATCTGGAAATTTCTTAGTGGACCATCTCCGAATCTTGCAAGAATTAGGAGTACTAGCTAAGCTAAAAGATAACATGGCATGGAGGTTCGATTTCAATAAACAGTTTGAAGTGGTAATTCAAGACAGCCAAAGGAGTTCAGCGGATCTAAACTACAGAGGCTGTCCGTGCGCTGGTAAACGAGATGCAAGGTTTCGATGGCGCTGAGTACGAGTTCCACAATTTTTCAGGCAGAAGTATTTGCTATCGCACAATGTGTCCAGGAATGTCTGAAAACAGAAAATCTCGTACTGGGCTAACATCCCAAAACTAAGACAATCAAGAAAGTTTATTACTTTTTCGACCAACAAGGCAAAATCTCTGCTGGACCTCAACAGAAGAAACCTCAGCATCATCACAACTTTCTTCACTGGCTATGACTGAGGTATCACCTGAAGAAAATGGGCAGGGTAGTGTGATAAATCCGATTCTTTCGATGCATTTGAGACCACGAAACATATTTTGCAAACTTAGGCGGTGGCCCAGCAAAATGATAAAACAAATTTAGAACTGGCTGACGGTAGAACTTTAATTTCTAAATATCTAGACTCACAATAGGCCGCAGTGAAGAAAGAAGTATAACAGCCAAATTTCAATTTTTCAAATTTTTTATTAAGAAAATTACAAAACAATTTCAAGCCTGCAGTAGCACGTTTAATTTCTACATATTGTAAATTAGAGCAAAATAACAAATCTTCTTGAGGAAAACCACAAATATTTAAAGTGCAACCACTTTAGCATTAACAACTTTCGCTCAGGCAACTACTGGATCCATTAAATACGTTAATGTTAATTATTTAAACCAAAGTTTTTCTTGATTCGAAATACAAAAAAAATTATCAAAAAATCACCAGTGCTCATAATTGTGTTTAGTAATTTTGATTCTATTTTAGCTACCACTACATTTTTCTCTAGGATCACGGCAGCTTCGTATTTTATGACGTCACTCACAACAGCTATAATGATTTCTCTAAATAGTTCTGCCTCCTTTGTAATGCCTTTTATGCCTTTAATTACTGGAATAACAACACCTTCATAAATCCATCTTCCGAAAACTATTTTAAATATTTCACTACATTCTTACCATCAACATAATAACTGCCACGAAAGACACCTTCAATTTCTTCGTTATGTTTTTTCGCTCGTTTCCCTCACTTCTTACCCTATTATTCCTGTATCTTCGCAAATGCCTGCTAGTATAGTGTCTTTTTATTTTTTATTTCCGTTTAGAACCACAACAACTGATACATCTGTATCTGGAGAGGGTCTGATCTGTTTCTAACCGGTCGATATTTGATACAGCGACAAAAAAGTACCGTTTTGTAATAATATTCTCAACCAAGCTGAAGCTTGTGATAATAGTACCTATGCAACAGTAAAAAATGGAAGTTCCCGTATGAAGTTGTGTTCGCCTCCATTGATGAAACAATAACAATTCTAAACTATTTCTTGAAATAAGTGCCTTTATAAGATATAACAACGAAAACATCTCGGAGTGCATTGCTTGAGCAATCAAAGTCGATTAAGATAAAATATGTACTATTAATGTTTTCGCCGTGATAAAAATTTAAAACTAGTTTACGTGTGAAGCTACAAATTATAATTGCATGCGAAAAAGAAATCACAACAACACATTGCGGCAACGTAATCGTATTAAACTCACGCATATTTTTCTGTGATTTGTTGGTTTACTAGAGAGACGTATGTCCATACATGCAACATGTAAACGTATTCCTGTGTATCCGAATAGCGTCGGAAATTCAAACAATGTGCTTTTAAATCATTAATCGGCGTTGTAATTGGATTCAATTGTTAATACTTCCCTTTCAAAAACACGCCAAAAAAATTACATTTTTGAAGTATTGTCCTAAAAACTCAACTAGCTTTTGCTGTTTATCGTATATAACGCGATCTGTATATAAAGTAATTATTTCGGTACACCGGCATCTGCCTGCAATCAACAGTTAATTCCAACCTGAATATTCATTTGTTTTTGATTTAAAGAACTAACAAGGAATCACAGAGAAGTGTCCCTCACCGATTTAAGTTTGTAGACTAATGCAGTGTAAGAATAACGGTAACTTTGATAGATGCTAAATCGCCCGTTTTCGGGGGCTGAAGCGCCCTAAAGGCTACGCTATTTGCTTTAATATCTCCAAAACTATGACACATCAAAAAAGGGTTAAGACGAATATATAACTGTTTTATGAGTACAAGGATAGCGACAATAGTTTTCCTGTAATAGTTCTTGTTTTCCAGAAACAACCCCCATTTATTTTTTGAAAGTTTTAAAATTTTTATTTGCTGGAAAAATATTTTTTTTATAAATTGAGTTATTTTATAGCATGTTTAATATACAGGGTGTAACAATAGTGCGATATTCTTCCATATCTCCATTTTCATGCAAAATACAGCAAATATTTTAATACAAAAGTTGCTTAGTTTTACGAAATTTATAACGTAAAATTATTCTACGATATACAGAGTGTTTAGTTTGCCTGTAACCATCAGCATCTTTACATTTTTAAATGGAACACCCTATATGTGATCACATCTTTGAATTGCCTGAGGAATTTTAAGGCAACTTTATACAGGATCATATTCAATTATTTTAATTAGTTTACAAGATATTGACATTTGTTTGAAAATTTTGACATTTTGCTCTCTTCAGAAAAATGCCATTATTTTTGAGTAACTTTTACTACATACATGCTTTATTCAAACTAATAGATAATTAAATTTCCTTTTCAACTAACCCATAAAAATATAGTGTTTCAATTTGAAAAAATGAAGATTTTCGCATTTCAATTATTTCAAGAAGACACTGATTTCTAGAACACTCTGTATAACGTATTTAAGTCTACATCTGTTTACTGTCATCATAGGAGATGCTTCTAACGTTATGTTAAGTTACATAATGTTACATTTTTGCGTTAACGAAATAATGGCATTTTTCTGAAGAGAGCAAAATGTCAAAATTTTCAAACAAATGTCAATATCTTGTAAACTAATGAAAATAATTGAGTATGATCTTGTATAAAGTTGCCTTAAAATTCCTCAGGCAATTCAAAAATGTGATCATATATAGGGTGTTCTATTTAAGGCAAACTATTTTGTATTAAAATATTTGCTGTATTCTGCATGAAAATGAAGATATGGAAGAATATCGCACTATTGTTACACCCTGTATATGGCGAATTCTTCATAACTTTGTGTATTTCTCCAGCAAATAAAAATTTTAAAATTTTTAGAAAATACGGGAATGAGGGTTGTTTATGGAAAACAAGGACTATAACAGGCAAACTATTATCGCTATCCTTTCGTACTCATAAAACAGTTATATATTTGTCTTAATTTTTTTTATGTGCCCACCCCGAAAACGGGCGATTTAGCATCAATAAAAGTTACCGTTGTTCTTACACGGCATCAGTCTACAAACCCACCAAATTTCATTCCCTGTGTTTCCTTGTAAGTTATTCAAATAAAGTAAATAATAACAGTCACCTATATTTTGTTCTTCAAACATAATTATTATATTTAATAGTTTGTATTTGTTACAGATCAGATCCAGTAAAATTATTTGGAAAACTTAAAAGTAAATTAAAATACATACAACTTTAAATCAACATCAAATTTAATACCAGTATAGAGCAGCGGGGTATCGGATAGCAGCCAATCAAAGTAGGAATAATCCAGAATCAACACTTAAAAAGAACAAACACCAATAATATAAAATATCCGAATGATATCAAAATAAAATATACAAACATTAAATACGTCTTTATAAATATAAAACACATTCGAGTAACACAGGTGGCTCTCTACGTAAGAGAAATAAAAGTAATCAGTATATCTTAAGGTTGAGGGGGTTGCGAGGGTTGGTGGGGAGTGGCATGAAATTCTCTCCATATACAATGGTAAAATATTTTAAAATTTCGATGCATTCTCAAAAGTTACAGCTACAGTAATTTTGTTTTATCACTAATTTTTGTAACTATTCAGAAATCTTGCATCGAATTTTTAAAAAATATTACCATTGTCGTATATCGAGAGAAATTCGCGCCACTCCCCATTGACGGCGCAACTTTAAATGACTACCAAGATTCAATCCAAAAAATCTATTTTTTTGAAGATCAGATTTCCCGTCACAATTCACATGCAAGCTGCTATCAAAAATAAAGTCCGCCCTAACTGTATAAAACGATGTAAGCATATTTTTATCAAATTCTTTAAAATATGAAGGAAATTAGAAAGTAGCTGCAGCACTGGCCAAATTCTTCCTGACGAACAAGCTGGATTTAAGTTTTTAATTGATTCATAGTTGCAAACGATGTTGGTAAATCTCATCGCTTGATGCTGATTCCAAGTTAGCGATATGATTTGTACACCTTTTTCATTTTAATCAACTTTAGACCCTATAAAACGTACACAGAACAAGATTTATCTAATGCAGTGCAAGTTGTTAGAGTGGGGAGAATGTCACAGGCACAAGCTTCCAAAGGTTGGAAAATACCTTAGGGAACTATTCAAAATAGGCTATTTCAGAGGCATGAGGGACGTATAGGTCATCCCACCGTCCTTACCCAACAGGAGGAGACGCTAATATCGGAGACCATCAACCAGGTAGCAAATTGGGGTTTTACCGTTACTGTTAGTGATACTATTATTAGTTTGGGTGCTACTTTGACACCTACTTCGTTATTTTTTTCTCGAAAACGATTTATCGTAAAAAATCTTATGGCAGATTTTGGATATGACCTGTATTGCCACCCCTGATCTTTTCGATTCGATTATAAATACAGCGTCTAGGATAAAAAGTACCACTAACCCTGCGCAATATAACCCCGTTTTACGGTACCTATTTTGATTATAAAATCATTCCCTGACATACATTAATTTATGTATAATGAAGTAGATGCACAAAAGTTGAAAGAAAAAGAGAGAGAATATGAATAATAAAAACTGCTGCTTGATAGGGCTAATAAATTTGTTTCTAACATCTAGAAAACAAGTCGGAAGGATGATAAAATATTTTAAACAATTTTTCTAGCTTACATTTGTGACTTTTATATTTAGTGACGTGAATTCTAGTAAAAATATTGTCACACGTTTATATCAATGGCAGTTCTGCCTAACTATTAAGTTCCATTAGAAAACCTTGTAAGTTTTTCGTCTTCGCTAATGCCTTTCATATAGCGCTGGTATAACAATATCTGGAACATGGAAACGTGATTT
Source organism: Holotrichia oblita (assembly GCA_023690525.1). Taxonomy (NCBI): domain Eukaryota; kingdom Metazoa; phylum Arthropoda; class Insecta; order Coleoptera; family Scarabaeidae; genus Holotrichia; species Holotrichia oblita. Next base: position 158,037,645 of record CM043017.1, on the reverse strand, counting down.
TCTGTAATATTTTTTAATCCTTGAATGCGCTCGGTCAATTCGTTTACTGTCGCAGGGTGGAAACAAAAAGAAAACGGAAAGAAAGCAAAAACGAAATATGGGAAATTTATCCGGAAATTTTGGAAATATGTTTTTATATTTTTATTTGATTTGGGCAATTTGGCCAGTCATCTACGTCGCATTTTATTTATTTTACGGGTTGTACGAAGGTAACACAACAAATTCCCAGCCTGACTGCCGAAGAAACAGCGTAGACCCGCATTTAAATTTAATTTTTCATTACAATCCTTCCTGAAATTTATGCATTTACTATAAAAAGTCAGCAATCATTCAACACACACATGACGATACGAGGGAGCGTTTTTATATTCGCGGAATGGGGGATAAGGGGTGGAAATAAAAAAACCAAATTATTTTTCTTTTTCAATATATTCACCTGCAAGACGGATACATTTTTCACATCTTTCAATTAATTTATTTATACCCTCATACAAAATGATTTCTCTTTATCTGCAAAATACGCCGAAACTGCCTCCTTGACTTCATCATCGGCAGTAAATTTTTACCCCGCAGCTCTTTTTTCATTTTCGGAAACAGGTAATAATCACTCGGGGCCAGGTCTGGGCTGTAGGGTGGGTGATTCACAATTTCGAAGCCCACCTTATGCAGGGCAGCTAACGCAACGCGGTTCTTGTGGACGGGCGCGTTGTCGTGCAAAAGCAGCACACCTTTCGTCAATTTTCCCCGTCTTTTCTCTTTAATGGCTTCTTTTAGTCGCTCTAATATTGAAGCGTAATATTCTCCGGTTATAGAAATACTTTTCTCTTTATAATCAATCAACAATATTCCTTCCGGGTCCCAAAATACCGTTGCCATGAGTTTCCCAGCTGATTGTGACACTTTAAATTTCTTGGGAGGTGCTGTGCCCTTTCTATGCCACTGCATGGAGTCTTGTTTGGACTGAGGTTCATAATGATGAACCCAAGTTACGTCTCCAGTAACAATTCGACTCAATACACCATCCTTGTCTTCATTACAGAGGTCCAAAAATGCACGCGAACACTCTACGCGCTGTTGTTCTTGCGGCGGCGGCGGCGTGAGCATTCTCGGCACCCATCTTGCGCTGACCTTAGACATGCCGAGATGATCGTGTAGGATTTTAAAAATTGTTGTATCGGATATTCCAACCATTTCTGCGAGTTGTTTCTTCTTTAGTCGAGCATCTTCGAGTACAATTTTTTCAACTTTTTGGATAAGTGCTGGCGTGGTCACCTCAATGCTCCTGCCCGGCCTCGGGTCGTCTTCAAGGGATTCCCTTCCTTGTTTAAATAAACTATGCCACTTGTACACCATGGTTTTTGCTGGACAAGAGTCGCCGTAAACCAATGACATCTCATTCATTATAGTCGCGACTGATTTTCCTTGCCTGGTAAGGAACTTTATAACGGCACGATATTCGATTTTTTCCATATTTCACTTTTCACTCCTGATTATGTTACTTGGTTGATGATAGCTCAAAGACTAACTGTCTAATAACAATGAAACTTCGTAATAATACTAATTATGAGTCGCTGCACAGGCCACGCCCCCAATGCGCCTAATCGCCCCCCTACACCCGCTCAGCGAATATAAAAACGCTCCCTCGTACATATCTCTCTATGTCTAAAGAATATTTTTCAGCGAGCCTCATAAATAATTAAATACCTTCAACTATTTTATTAGAAGATCCGTTTTCAGATTTTTTGATGTCCTAAAAGATCTTCTCTGCATTTTTAATTCAGTACATATGTATGTATATGCTTGAATTTATTAATACTACTAGACTCTGCGTTTTGTAACTATAATACAGAGTTAAGCCTTAATAGCTATCGACATCATTCTCTCTTAAAATTAAATTTATATTATTTATATCTTACTTAAACTCTGAATTTTAAGATGTTAATTTTACATTTTACTAATTTATATACTTATATATAATAAGTATATACTTATTTCTGTAATATGGAACGTGATCACTACCTCAGCTATGGACGTGTGTCAACATTAAGTCAATTTGAAATGATTCTACTGAAAGATAAATTTAATTAGGTTTAACACTTATAATATATTATATATAAAACCAGATGTGTTACAGTGAAATCAATATCTGTCAGCGGAGAAGATATTTATAGCACAACAGGAGTGATGGTTGTTGTTTGAGTCGATTTTCATTAAGGAGAAGTGCTTGTTGTAGTTAATTATTATTGAAAATCGAATTTTACAAAATATTTATTCAATTAAAGTTGTCTAGAATATTTACATAGCTAACCAATGTTTAGTATCTGTAAACATACATATTGTTCCATTTAATGGCACTCGTATATTGTCTCGGACTGAATATATGAGTTCATAAAATGTCAAAATATACTCATCTATACAGGGCTTTTACGCTGTCTAATACATACATAATAACACAGGCAAAGAATGTATACATATATGTATATCTGTATATGATGGTCTTTGAATGTATCCTCGTTTTCCTTCCATTCAACCACCCTCAAATATTGCGATAACTATTGGAATTTAAAGAGCACAATTTGTTATATTTGTAGAGAATGATCAAGTACAATGTGTAGATTTAAAGAGATACGAGATTTAGAAGGGATTTAAAGGTCAAATAATCGTTAAATGTGAGATTCTGCAAGAATGAAACACAGTTCCGAATGAGATTGGATAGGCTTTTAAATAAAAAAGGTTTCATTTTTGTATTGCCGATACATTTTAAATCCACAACAAACCCCAAACAGATGTGCATGTTTCATATTTACAGGATTATTCACGGAAGTGGTTCGTTAACTTTTGATTGGTGGTTTTGTGGTGGTTACATTTTCAATACTAGTTCTGATAAGTAGGCTTGAATAACAACAAATTCGTCGTTGTTCACACAAAATTGTACGGCATGTGTTTTTGTCAGAGTTCAAGATAGCTCCGCTGAATCTACTCTAGTCAGGCAAGCTCCTCAGAAAATCATTGGATTTTGCAATCCTGCTTGCTGAAGTCTAAAAGGATGTTTCAGTTAAGAACAAGCCCCTATGAGGTTTGTAGCTGCAATGTTTTGACAATAAAAAAAGAAACCTGTTCGAAAACTAGTCTTTATAATCTTTGAAGAAGCCGTTAATATGCCTATAATTTTCTAATTTATTGTGCCCCCCTTTTTATATAAAAGTGTAATAACTGTATTTTTTAGTACTGACGGCAATTGTATCAAAACATTTTTCAATAATACCCAGAGGAATTTCATCAATTGCACCTTCAAAACTATCGGATTCAGCTCAGACACCAATTCACCAACAAAGCTCACACTGCTATATAAGGCAACTCCACCATGCTCGTCGAAGTCACGACAATAACTTGCAGCCAGGGCGTATCTAGCAATTGGAAGAAGCTGTAGCTGTTCCGAACATTGCCAATGCTCGGACACACACAAAATCACAAGTAACAGATATTTTGCTTCGAGTGAATTTCTTATAGTCGAGTTCAGTTATTGCCTCTTATTTCAAGGACAGATTTATCAAAAAACGATTTATACAAATGTTTTTCGACCAAATTAGAGGGTCCTTCAGTTTATCAGCCTGTTCAGAAGAACGGATAATTTGAATGAAGAATGTGCATTACAATTTAACGTTAATTACCCGATTCATAGGCTGACCCTTATAAAACGAAGCCAGAAATATGCTTGTATTAAATTATTTACGTAATAATATAACAAGTATATATAACGGTTCAATCTTCAAAAATATATTAAAGAAATTCGTAGACTAGATCTATAGTCATATAGTTGAGACGAGTACACATTTATTTAGGCAATATCTAAGTATTTTTAATTAATTTCCTTTCATTTTTGTTTTATAGATACGATTTCAGTTTTGTATATGATGCATTACGGAATATTGATTATTATTATTTCTGTACAAAATGCAAATGTATCATGAGCTCCTTCATCCAAATTATTGATTCTTTTTGAACTATGGTTGCTTTTACTAGAAGCTTATCAATTTAGGTAATAACAATATATTAATAATGACTAATTCTCAAAACATACATTTGTAATGCACTGACAATCCTTGGTATTTTCGCAAACTGCCTTACAGCCTTTCAAAGCTACTATATAAATACCCGTGTCATGACATGTCATTATAACAACAGTATTCTTGAACCGTTTATCAACGAAGTTCATGATGACAAACTCAAACAAAATTAGATACCATATGTTGCGCAACTTATTCTAGGACATCTTCGAGATTTTTCTCCAATAACAGACCTATTAGTAACAACGTCTTTTCTCTGAAACCGTGCAATGCAACAACTTTAAATTTTTTTGTGTCGAACTTTTACCAAATTCTTTCATTTTTGGATTTATTTGCGATTTTTGTTCTTAAAATATAAGCCTGAAACATAACTATGTGGAATTTCCATGTTTTGCTACCAATTTTAATGCGTTTATTGCCAATAATGTAGCTACATGTAGTAGACATAAATACCAAGGTACATTACGATAATAAAAGCAAAAAGCAACACTCTTAGTTTGCAACAAGCTCTCTGGTCTCGGGTGAGCCACAAATTAAGAAGACATACAGGGTGTTTCATAATATATGCGCAGGACTGCAGGATGTGATAGCTTGTCGAAAAATTTGAAAAAAGTTTCTATCAACTTACCTTCTAAAATGCACCATTTTCGAGATACACAGGGTGTTGAAATTTAATTTAAAAAAATTCGTTTTTTGGAAATATCTCCGGAACGGTTTATCGTAAAGAAAACAGCTTTTATAACCATTTTATACTTATAATAAGCTAAGTTGTGTGCAAGAAAAAAAATTTTTAAGTCATAATTGGTGAAGATTTTGAAGGGGTTGTTTTTTTCTACGCCACTGGAAAAAGTACGGTTTAGAGACACCCATTTGAACCGCCAATGTTTTCTACACAAAAAGGTACTGTTGGTCATGAATTCTAAAGTTGACCGTTTTCGAGAAAAATTAACTTTTATGTTGTTAACGTTTGCTTTTCTTACTTGTTCTAATGTTTTAATAAAATTTATTATTACAGGTGTGTAAGTATGAAACCGGAATTTGCCCATAGGTGGCGCTAGATGCCGATGCAGTTACCGACACATCACGCCAGCAGTGTCTTGTTATTGTATTGATATCCGACAAAGATTTCCAACTCACAATAACACGAGTTTCATTCAGTACCATTAATTTATTAGAGATAAACATGTCAAGTTTTGTGCCAACAAATTACGATTTGCGGACAGCACTACTTTTCTGTTTTCATCTGAAGAAAACCGCAGCCGAATCGCATCGAATGCTTCTGGAGGCGTTTGGTGAGCATGGTCTCGGTAAAATACAGTGTTTCGAGTGGTTCAAACGGTTCAAAAGTGGCGATTTTGACGTGAGGAACGAAGAACGTGGAAGACCACCGAAGAAGTTTGAAGACGCTGACCTGCAAACCTTGTTGGACGACGCTCAAACACAACAACAACTGGCGGATCAGTTAAAGGCGACCCGAGACTGGGACCCCATCTCTCTTCGGTTTAAAGCCATGGGAAAGATACAAAAGGTGGGGAAATGGGTTCCACATGAACTCAACGAAAGACAGCAGGAAAACCACAAAACATCATGCGAAATGCTGCTCGCCAGGTTCAAAAGAAAGTCATTTCTCCATCGAATTGTGACTGGCGATGGAAAGTGGATATATTTCGAGAATCCTAAGCGCAAAAAGTCATGGGTTACTCCGGGTGAACCATCAACATCGACGGCAAGACCAAACCGCTACGGACGAAAGACATTGCTGTGTGTTTGGTGGGATCAGAAGGGCGTAATCTCCTACGAGCTGCTGAAACTGGGGAAACTGTCAATACTCAACGCTACCGACAACAAATGACCGATTTGGATCGAGTTTTGCGTGAAAAACGACCAGAATATCAACAAAGACAACACAAGGTGATTTTGCTGCATGACAATGCACCAGCACACAAAGCAAAACAGGTCCAGGAAACGATAGAGTCGTTCCGTTGGGAGATTCTTCAGCACGCGCCTTACTCACCGGACCTTGCCCCATCCGATTATTACTTGTTTGCATCGATGGGACACGCACTTGCTGAGCAGCGCTTTACTTTTTACGATGATGTACGAAAATGGCTCGATGACTGGTTTGCCTCAAAAGAGCACCAGTTCTTTTGGCGCGGAATCCACAATTTGCCAGAAAGATGGGGAAAATGTATAGATAGCGACGGACAATACTTTGAATAAGTTACTTTGTCTCATATCATTACAATAAACGTGTTTTTTCTGTACGAAAATTCCGGTTTCATACTTACACACCATATTTATTATTATTTCAAAAAATTTACCATATAACTTAAGCGAATATCAAGTAGAATACAGTACTAATTGAATGTATGACGTATTGATCTAAACTAAGTAAAGTTAATTAGGTTTAGATTGCTAGACGAAGCAAGACTTTTCTTCATTAAGAAGAATACCATACTTTTTAGGAATACAAAAACTTTCCAGATCATTATTTATTAATGCAACAGCTCTGTCCTTTGGACAAAAGGAATAGTATAGCTGGGTATCGTCAGCATACAGATGACAAGTAGAAATAAAATTTTTAAAATACAACATTTGAGATGTGTAAATTGTGAATAAAAGAGGCCCCAAGCACTGAGGAACACCAGATCTTAGAACAGTGGGACCAGAAGGATTATTGTCAACTACAACACTCTGCGTTCTATTATGTAAATAATTATAGAAAAAATCTACAGCGGAACCATCCAAACCTATATAATGTAATATTGCTAACAGGAAGCTATGACTGATAGTGTCGAAGACCTTAGAGAAGTCAAGTAAAACCAGAACCGTGAGTTTTCTGCAATCGGTCGTCATTAAAATATCATCAACAATCGAAGCCAATGCAGTCGCACAACTATAGCCTGACCTAAAGCCAGATTGTGTTAAAGGAAGTATATGGTGGTTATTAAGACGCTCACGTAGCTCTTCCGCAAGCGCCCTCTCCAGCACAGATAGAATACTAATTGATCGCAAGTGAGTACAGTCTACTAGTTCAGAATTCTTCGGGATTGAGACAACTCTTGCCAGCTTCCACGTCTCAGGAAAAATGCTGTTAGAAATACAAAAATTAAAATATATATATAATGTAAGGAGTCAGAAAAGGTCAGTAAGACAGCATTCTAATACTTATATTATCCATACCACACGAGCGCTAAGTGACCTTATCTATATATTTTGCCACCTCATCCTCATTTATGTGCGAAAACTTAGAACCCACACCCTGTCTCTTTTGTAGGGTATAAAAACCAAGAACAGCATCATCCACACTGCAATCCCGATCAGAAAACCTGTTAAAATAAGTATTCAAAACCTCCACGTAAGCGATGACTCAGATATGCTTTCTTTTCAGTCTTGATTGCAGTAGTAGTATATGACTAATTAAATTTTTGAGCTAAAACCTATGCAAAGCCCTACCACGCAGTGAATGTTTTGCTATTGATTTCAATTTCTTTTCATCAAAATTTATGGATTTTTGGTATTGTAGTTTCACTTTAAACCATCTCCTATTCTAACTTGCTTGGCAGAGTTGCATCTGAGGAACAAAGTAACTTCACATACGGCAGATATGTTTTGGATCTATTTATGTACAGTCACACTTTGAAGCGATGCACACTAATAATTACGAAGAAGCTGATGATCGTTTACGTAGATCCAGTCATCGTTTCTTCTAACAGGCGACTTTGATTACAAAAAAAAAGTGAAGTCGATCATAACTAGCAACCATCAGAAAAAAACAATATTTTTATTAGAGGTTTTTAGACATTTCTCGAAAAATATATCAGATGAATAAAACAGTTTAGGTGTTTGATTGTAACAAAAAAAAATGCCACGTAATAATTTTGACATAGTATAAGCGAGATAAGGGTCTCATTTGATTAAACAAGTTTAGAAAGTCAAGAAGAGAAACTCAACTAAAATTTGTCTGCGTTACTGTTGCTTATTAATAATAATTTTTAGTAATTTTTTCCTGCTTCAAGCTACAGCAAACTCAGTTATATATTCAGATGAATTGAAGTTGTTAAAATATCCTTGGCAATGAAGTCCAAAAGTTCACTGCTAATTATATTTCTCATAATAAATTACGGACAGTTAATTTAAGGCGTAAAATGTGAAACCAAGCTATAAAAGGTCAGCCTTTTTCCTATTTTCCTAACACGTTTTCAAGTAACCTTGAGAGCTGGTTAAATTAATTGAAGCGTAGATAATGTTCCAGTAAATTATATTTCGCAAGGTTAAGCATGACACGTTACATGTACTGGACTGGAAGTTCTATTAGCAAAAAGCAAAAACAATGTAATTAAAAAAATAATCTAATTCAGTAAAGAGTTAAATAAGAAAACACGCTATTGATTGATTCACTTATATCCGAAGTACATATCTAAATTGAGTAAATATTTATATTTATACCTTCTATCTATACCGTTTGCAACTTGTTACTTGGAAAAGTCAATATCACATCGTAAGCTAAAGAACTTCTATAAACACCCGCAATATACCGTAGTACATCAAGAAAAAGCCTAATCATAACAAGTAAGCAACTTCTGCGAAATTACTCACATGACTACTGTCGCAGATTACTGTCCTTAATGAAAACGAGCGCTTCACTGGAATCACATAATTAGAAGTGTACCTGATAAAGTAGGTATTTTTAGAAGCCGCGCTCTTATACATTTTCCGCGTTTTACTTTTCTTTCCGACATTCTACGCCGTCCAACACCAATTATTTGAAGATCTGTAAGAGCGGCTGCAACGGCAGAAATTTATTTTTAGATTCGTCAGTAAACAGTTTCACCTCGGAAACAGGTAAAATTAATGGAAAAGTTTATTTTCTGCTTGGTACTGGAATATTGATGGAGACCATTTTGTTATAATTTTTTGATTATTAAAACATTTTTTATATTATTTTACGAATCAACATTTCTAAAAAAAATGTAAAAACATGTACAGGCATTGTTTTTGGAATTCCACTGTTGCACTAATATAAGGGTTGCCTACTACAAATGTATCTTCTTTCTTGGGCACAAGAAATGATATGCATTTGTCAATCCATTAGAAGATACCGCATCACAATAGCATAGGTTATCATAAACGCAAAAATCGAAACATCCAGAACATAAATCTTCTGTTTTTATAAATAAAGTTTGTTGCTTGCTACATAAATTGAAAGTGACAGCAGATTTTTCATCGGTGCTGATTATTTTAGCCTCAATCATTACAAAAGTCATCTATTAACTGAAAGCTATGGAACGATCATTGTTCATAAAAAGATTTCGAAAATCTTTAATGCGATTTTTCACTCAACAATTTCTTTAGAAATAAGTTAGATGAGATAATATTTTTAATATTGACTTTGCAAAACTTCTATTTTTCAATTGCTGAAGTTATTAGATGTGGTAAGTTATATGACTGATAATTCGTTGTAACCTTGAACCTATTCTTACACATATTATTAAAGCATAGTTTTTCACTGAAACCCATTTATGTAGCAGTTATATTTAAAGAAGTGGTTTTCTTTAAAATCATGAAAAATGACGAGGATTTGGCAAGGTAAACTTCGAGTTTTCGTAATTATAGTCCTCAAACTGTGGTTGTAAAATCTAGGCAAGGTTATCTTTTGATGAACACCTGCCACAATGTCTCAGCATATACTCCTGCTTTGCCTATATGACATGAGTTGTTTATAGTCTTTTTAAATCTTTGCTGCGTGAAACAAAAGATAACATGTATGATATATTGGGCATACATAGTCTATGTACGAGGGAGCGTTTTTATATTCGCGGAATGAGCGGGTTGTAGGGGAGTGATTAGGCACATTGGGGGCGTGGCCTCTGCAGCGACTCATAATTAGTATGAATACGAAGTTTCATTGTTATTAGACAGTTAGTCTTTGAGCTATCGTCAACCAAGTAACATAAACCAAGTAACCAACCAAGTAACAACAGCGCGTAGAGTGTTCGCGTACATTTTTAGACTTCTGTAATGAAAACAAGGATGGTGTATTGAGTCGAATTGCTACTGGAGACGAAACTTGGGTTCATCATTATGAACCTGAGTCCAAACAAGACTCCATGCAGTGGCATAAAAGGGGCACAGCACCTCCCAAGAAATTTAAACTGTCACAATCAGCTGGGAAAGTCATGGCAACGGTATTTTGGGACTCGGAAGGAATATTGTTGATTGATTATAAAGATAAAGGTGTTTCTATAACCGGAGAATATTACGCTTCAATATTAGAGCGACTAAAAGAAGCCATTAAAGAGAAAAGACGGGGAAAATTGACGAAAGGTGTGCTGCTTTTGCACGACAACGCGCCCGTCCACAACAGCCGCGTTGCGTTAGCTGCCCTGCATAAGGTGGGCTTCGAAATTGTGAATCGCCCACCCTACAGCCCAGACCTGGCCCCGAGTGATTATTACCTGTTTCCGAAAATGAAAAAAGAGCTGCGGGGTAAAAAGTTTACTGCCGATGATGAAGTCAAGGAGGCAGTTTCGGCGTATTTTGCAGATAAAGAGAAATCATTTTTTATGAGGGTATAGATAAATTAATTGAAAGATGTGAAAAATGTATCCGTCTTGCAGGTGAATATATTGAAAAAGAAAAATAATTTAATTTTTTTATTTCCACCCCTTATCCCCCATTCCGCGAATATAAAAACGCTCCCTCGTAAGTGTGTGGCAGTGGCTTTCTCTGTTTGTCTTCTTGACTACATCAGTGAATTTGCAATTACAAGCACCTGAAGCTGAATTTATTTTTTAATACCTACATCACTTAATTTAGTTTGATTCATATCTACAAACTTGTCCAAATCTTCAATTTTTTCTGTGAACTATAGCTTTCGTAGCCTGTCCATATTTTTAATCAATTTGCTTTGAATAGGTTGTCCAGAAGAAATGAAGTGAAAAAATGATTTGTACTATTGCTCCATAGTTTACCAAGTGAGTGAAAATATTGATGACTATTTTATAACCCTCTTAAGGTATATAAAACGTCAATAAAAAGATGTGCTATAACTACAGAACTGTAAGGGCTGATTTTGTGAGATGTCGTTCTATTCTAACTAATCTATTTAGAAAAAAGAAATATGAAAGATTTGGACAAGGTTAACTAGATATAATTCTAAATAAGTTTAGTGGTGCATTCAGAAATAAACAGATTCAGATGCTGGCAATTCAAGTTTCACTGATTTGGTCAAGCAAACAAGCAAAATATGCCAGTGGCACACATTTATACTGTATATGTCTGTTATTTTCTAGATTAGTGCAGCAGATATTGAAGAGTATTACAAAAAACTCATGTTACATATTGTTTGTAAAAGAGCCTCCTTTGTATGGATGGCAATTAATAATTAGTTAATTTTATGACCAAGCACAACCTTTCATTAACAACGCCTAACCAAAATACTGCTACAAGTCAAACTAAAGGAAAGACAAATGTTCGACAAATGACTTCGACTGAGAGGTCCAAAAACATCTATCACAGTAGATGCAATGTTCGCTAGAATGGGAAGGTATGTGCCTCCATGTTTAGTTTAGATTTAGATTTAATTGAGGGTGACATTGCACTGGGATCTTGCTTAGTCTCAAAGCTTCGCTTCCAGACTAAGAGCTTTAATGTACTGCAATAGCTGTCATGCCTTCAGAGAATGAATTTCTTCTTCGTCTATAACGTCTTTGCCGAAATGATTGACCCGAATTTCCGAATTCCCCGAGATGACAATGCCCTGTAAGAAAACCTGTGAAGATGGGTAGTTTGTTTTTACTTAGTTCGAGCAAGGTCTTCGCTCTATTCTTGTTGTAGTTTCCAAGGAATATCTTTGAATGTCTCAAACCAGAAAGATTCTCTCAGAAGCATGTTCTGAGCCTTCCTCTCTATATTTGAGTTTTTTTTTGTAGTATTCTTCTAGTAGTCCTTTGTGTAAAGTTCAAGAAGCGTATACTACATTCAATTCTCTTTACTTAAGTATATTTTTTAGCAAATAGTAAATTTCAATTAAATAAGGCAATGCTGTTATTTTAATCAAATTAAACATATTTAGTAACTTTTTTGTGAAAATAAATTCTATCTAATATAAACAATACAAGCTGTACTGAAAGCTGACATGAAAGAGAAAACAAAAAATTTCGTTCATTGAAAAAACTGAACATTTGCAAAAACAAGTAGGTGGTACATAATTTACATGACATTACGTAAGACAGAATACATGTTATGCAAAAATGTTAGCTTGAATACTATTTGATGTCGACTTAACAAAGTAAAGGTAAAAAAAAACAACAAAGAAGTACCTGTCTGGAAAATATGTCCAAAACCAACTCAAACGAATTGACAAAAGGTTGGTTAAATGTAATCTTAAGCGATTAAAACATTTAGCTTAAACTTTTTTATGGTCGCACGAGGAGTAACATAATGATTTATATTCTAGATTAGCGATTCCAACCGCGGATTCGCGAGTGTCTAAGGATTGCGAGGTTTATAAAAACGATTTGTGAAAATAATATATTCGAATACAAACATATTGAAGTTGAACTAATTGATCAATTAACATAAAATTAACATATTTTAACATGGGGTTTAGATTTATATATTCACCAATTGAGATCTAACCAATTTCATTCTTCAATGAAACAATAAACTGTAAATTGAATCGCTAAATGTTTTGGCATTACTCTGGCTCAGTAACTGCTCATACATCCACTCGGAGAAGCTTTCTATTCGAGGCAACTTACGTTCTATAGTTTGTTAAATGAAAAATTTTGCGTGATTCATGCAGAGCAACTCAAACCAAATTTAGAGATACACTGCCAACAGCTTGAAAGTTAACGACTGCTGAAAATTTTCGTAGCCTGGTGTAAAGCTGGCTTTATGTACCGTTATTACCTATATAATGTAATCGCGCTTTTGACTTATGTTGTACTGTTATGCACAGAATGTATTTCTATTTTATTTTAATACATACTGTTAATAAAGGAGAAAAATACACTCAGCGCATAAAACTGCGATAAGTCAAAAACGCTATTAGTAGACTGTCATAAGTGTCATAAAATCAGTCAAACTGTATTTTCCTTATTACAATATCTGAGACTTCTGTAAATATTGTATGATGCCCCGTCTCAGTGAAGCTCAAAAAATAAGAGCAAGAACATTGTTAGAAAATGGCTGGAGCATGCAAACGGTGGCAGATGATCTGCATGTTTGTAAAACCTGCATTTTTAAATTAAAGCAGAATATTGATCAAGGGGTTGATCTAGCGTATGTGTATGGTGGTGGAGCGAGAAAAATTTTAACGTTGGAGGATGATGCTTCATTGGTGAATTGGATTCAAAGAAACCCCTTTGGAACGGCAGTGAAAGCGGCATACGAATCCCGGGTTCCATTTCAACAGCAAGGCAACGTATTCGAGATTTTGGGCTGAAAAATTATTCTGCTTCCAAAAAGTTTGCGTTAGAGCCACAGCATAAGCAAGACAGATTAAATTTTGCTAATTTATATGTAAATGAAAACGCCGATTTCTGGGAACGCGTTATTTTTTCAGATGAAAAGATCTTCTAGTCATCCCACGACGGCCCGGTACGTGTGTACAGGCCTGCAAATACGCGTTATGAAGAACGGTACATAAAGAGGTCTGCGAAGTTGGCACCACAAAGTGGTCAAAAATCGACAAAAATGCTAGAAAGGATTGACCATTTATTGACCACTATTGACCATCAGCAATTTCGATTGACCACCTTTTGTTTAGGCTACAGTCGCTATACCCATATTTTGGGGTCTAATGGAGAAAATGCTAAAATTAGCCAATATAGACATTTTATTCATCGGATACGATTGACCATCGTTTGACCATGTTTGACCACCCTTCACATTTTCAAAATTTTCAAAAAAAAATTTTTTTCGATTTTTTTTTTACTGCAAACTCTAAAATTTTGTTGCAGTATAGGATTGACCAACGTTTGACCATGATTGACCACCAAATAATTTTTTTGAAAACTTAAAAATATTCGAAAAAACGAAAAAAACAAGTTCATATCTCCAATGAAATGACATCAAACCCAGATAATGTTATAACCTCTTGCGTCGCATATTTCACTGCGCTCTGATCTGGATAAAATTTAACCGGAGGGCGGTCAAACGATAATTTTCAGTTTTGTGTGGTCTAGAGACACGAGACAATAAGTTCTATTATTTTCAGCGTTTGACCACCTCCCAAAATTTGTGAAAAATGCGAAAAACTTTGAAACTGTTATACCTAACTTTAAGATCGGATAAAATTTAATCAGAGGGTGGTCAAACGACAATTTTCAGTTTTGTGTGGTCTCGAGACACGGGACAATGAGTTCTATTATTTTCAGCGTTTGACCACCTCTCGAAATTTGTGAAATATGCGACGCAAGAGGTTATAACATTATCTGGGTTTGATGTCATTTCATTGAAGAAATGAACTTGTTTGTTTCGTTTTTTTCGAATATTTTTAAGTTAAAAAAAAATATTTGGTGGTCAATCATGGTCAAACGTTGGTCAATCCTATACTGCAACAAAATTTTAGAGTTTGCAGTAAAAAAAAAATTCGAAAAAAAATTTTTTTTTGAAAATTTTGAAAATATGAAGGGTGGTCAAACATGGTCAAACGATGGTCAATCGTATCCGATGAACAAAATGTCTATATTGGCTAATTTTAGCATTTTCGCCATTAGACCCCAAAATATGGGTATAGCGGCTGTAGCCTAAACAAGAGGTGATCAATCGAAATCGCTGATGGTCAATAGTGGTCAATAAATGGTCAATCCTTTTTAGCATTTTTGTCGATTTTTGACCACTTTGTGGTGCCAACTTCACGGACCTTACATAAAGCCAACGCACCGTAGTGGTAGATTTTCGGTGCAGATGTAGACTTAGATCAGTTGTTTGGTACCTGGTGTTTACTGGAATGTTATAGGAAGGTTGACTGGAAACTATTACAGAGATCTCCTGGAAAATATTATGTTACCTTCGCTAACGCAGCTTTTTGGGAACAATTTCATTTTTCAGCACGACAACTCTCCAATTCACACCTCCAACGTTGTGCGTCAATGGCTTGCTACCAACAATATTAATATTCTTCCATGGCCATCAAGGAGTCCTGATCTTAATCCTATTGAGAACGTTTGGGGACGAATGACAAAACGTTTGTACAGAAATAATTTTAGAGCGGCCAATCGAAATGAACTTTGGGAAAGTATTGTGGAAGCATGGGAAGAACTAACTCCAGATTATACAAGAACACTTATTATGTCAATGAGGAATTGTTTACAGCAAGTAATCGACGCCAATGGAGCATGGATAAAATATTAAAATAATTCAATCAGCATTCGTTCTAAATTCTTGTTGTGTTATTTTATATTTCAGTTATCTAAACAATTTCTTAATTTAAAAACAATTTTATTCAATAAAGGTACATGTATGTAAATGATAAGTTCATTATTTGTACTCATATGTATTAGTTACATACATTAAAATTTAATATTAATTATTTGAAGCACTGTCTACTTACTGTCAAAATTTGAAGTTTAGAAATACAGGTATTAAATTTCCTTAAAATGCAGTTTTACAATAGGAAATTTAAAGAAATATGTATGTTAAAGAGTCGTTAACTTTCAAGCTGTTGGCAGTGTACATGCATTCTCCAGTGACGAAAACATAAGAGACAAATCAGAAGTCCAGAAGGACCTCTTCAATATCAAGATAGAACCTTCGAATAATTATACAGTATGGTTAACCGTCCTAGGATCAGTCGATGTCATTCGAACGGGTATGCAAAACACTACAGACGCGTTCACAAACAGGTTCAGTTTCTTGCTGTCAATTTGACAGTATCGCTCTTTTGTATGTATTTACTGTTCTACTATTTATTGTTGTTCTCCTATTACTATTTATCTTTTTAATAATGAATATGGTCTCCCTTGTAGAAAAGAAATTCGTAGTGAAATATCATCATCGTCGTCAGTCAGACAAATGACCCGTTCTTTCCAAGCAAAATCTGAAAAAAGGATTTGTTATGACGGTAAAGAACATGGTTGTTTGTACCCACTACCTCACGGACATCTAGCAGAAAAATTGCAGAGCAGCTGAATGTTTCACAGAATACGGTCTTGAGAGTTTTAAAGAGAAATAAATATCGATCCTACAAGTTAAATAAAGCAAATAAAATATTTCCTAATGATAAACATGACAGATTCGACTTTTGTGAAGCACTTATCGGACGCTGCATCAATGATGAAAACTTTGTCAAAAACATTTTATTCACTGATGAATCCTCTTTCGTGTTGCATGGACGTCACAATCCCTCTGTTACACGCTATTGGTCTAAAGATACGTAACAAAGCTCGCGCTCAATATCCCCAAAAGATGAATGTGTGGGCAGGTCTTTTATTGAAGGCAATTTAAACGAGGAAAGATAGATATTTACAGCTTCTACAATATACTGTGTTACCGTACATAGGAAACCTTTAAAACGTCGCAATGCGCGATTTTTGGTTTCAGAAAAACGGTTGTCCGGCTCATAACGCAGTTATCGTACGAAGATACTTAGAGGAAATCTTTGATAATCGGCTGATCACCGGGTGACCTCCTAGGTCACCCGATCTAGCTCCAAACGATTTTTTCATATGGGGTTATGTAAAGTCCTCAATTTATGGATTTGAAAATAATAGGGCTCATTCTATTGTAGAGTTACGTGAAAAGATAATAGATTGCATGCGAAACTTATCAGCCGAAACATTGGCCAATGATCGTAGAAATTTTGTAGATAGGTATTGCTCATTTCAGCGTGGAGATCGTTTTGAGAATTTATTGTCTTAAATAGGAGGAATTATATAAGGAATATATTTAGTATTCTCCTACTGTTAAAACCACATTGAGAATATTTATGTCTTTTTAAAATTGTCTTTATTTCCATACGAATTGCAGTTTATAGCATTGCATCATGCCATTACATTGAATACGCTTTCGGATGACATCGACTGACCCTAGAACGGTCGACTGTACTGTATACTACAAAATAAGCAGGTGATTCCACTCTTGTCATTCAAAATTTGAAAAATCGGAATTTTTCGTCACGAAGCCATAGTGAACAGGAAGCTGTAGATGTCCCCATTAGCGGAAGCTCTTCTACCTCATCCAATCTAGATACCGATGTAATTCCATATCAATATTTTGAGGCTGAAGTATTGTGAAAAACTGAGAGAAACTGCAGACCAATATAATGGACAGACCTTTTTTGTTGTGCTTATATATATTGTAAGCCAAGTTTTAGCTGCAATGACATTGGTTTCTGTTGTTAAACGCCACATTTCGGTACGTAGAAAGTCTTGTAATCTAAGGTATTCGACACTGCTGCAGCGTTTTGACTCAAGCCGTATATAAAAAAAAAACAATCACTTAAACTACATAAATCCACAAACCCCACAACGCCTTAATAAACTTATAATCCCATAAAACAAACGCAGGACCGTCGGCATTAGCGTTACCCAATGTACAGCGTGAATAGTCTTTATAAGGGCTTTTGGCAAAAAAATTAAATTTGTAGAATGCTTACTAAGAATTGATAAATTAAGATTGGATAAATTAATTGTAGGTACAGTAGGCAATTTTAATTGTTGGACAGTCCTGTCACAGTATAATAATACGAGAAATACCGAAGCTATTGATATCCTTGCAATAACTCTTCGCTTTCGCTCAAGGGCGTACCCATACAGGTAAAATCGTAACGACAAGAGTTTCTACATTTCAGGGTGTTCTAAAATCCATTTAGCATGCCAATATACGGTATACTATAATGCACACAAGGTCATTAATATTAATAAGAATATAAGAATTTTCTTTCATTAGACTTTCATTACAAAGACATCCCTCATTGAAATTAACAGTTCTTAAAATTTAGGAAATATTTCAATATGTTGAATATGAGTTACAGTTAAGATATCGCAGTACTTCAAACAAGATTTAATTATTAGGATAATATTAAATAGGAATGTTTTTTGCATACAATAGCTTATATTTATTGTAGTCTAATCCCTACTTTACAGGTTGTGATATTTGATGGATTAATAAATTCGGTTTAAATATTCGGCGTATGAGACTGTAATGCTTCAAAGGAAATTTGATTGTTAATACAAAATTAAATTACTAAACAAATTGTTCTATTAATCGTAATAGATATCTTGGAATTCAATTATCTGCTTCCTCTATAATTCTTGTTAAAGATTCTAAGCAATAACTGTCATCAAGAATCATTATATTAATCTTAGACTCGTGGAGAAATATGCAATAAGAATGAATAAATTACGAGTTTAGTAAGAAATGTTGGTAAAATACATGCATCAATTCGGACACGAATATCAAATATGGAAAGAGCAATTCAAATTAAGAATTTTTGTATAAGAGAACCCTTTTTTAACTATTATGGTTTTCGAGTTTTACTAATTAGAAATGTGTTGCTGTTGCCGCTATTTTCCAGTTCTATTACTCATATTATCACGATGGTATATGTATTTCAACAGAGTAGGACAAACTAAAAATTTAAATAGTCACATAAAGATTAGTGACCTTGTGTGCATTATATAAGACCGTAAATTTGCATGTGTAAGTAGGTTTTAAATCACCCTGAAATGTAGAAACTCTTGTCGTTACGATTTTATCTGTATGTGTATGGTCTTAAATGAAAGTTAGGGAGTATTGCATGTAATATATCGGATATCTTCGGCGCGGCTTCGGTGGTATCATATTGTGACAGAACCGTCCAACAATTAAAATTACCTACTGTACCTATATAGATAAAAGATCATGAGACTAGATTAAATCACTAAAGTGAATGACTAGAATGGAAACTGAATGACACATGTTCACACTCATAAATCAAATGTCAGACTTTTATACAAATTGACCGTAATAATTTCTTTTATCGATTATGGGGTTATGGGATTATGGGGTTTAATTGATTAATTTTTTATTTTAATACGTCAAAACGTTAAAGTGTTAAATAGCTTACACTATGAGGTTTTTTGAGGTTATGCCGAAATCCTGACGTGATTGGGACGACGCCAGAAACATCTAGCAAACATCGTCTGACAGCCACACACCAGAATTTTTTTTACCAAAATCTTTTCCAAATTAAATTGTAAAGAATTGAAATTATGGTCTGTGTGTCCCCCAGAAATCGAATCAAAATTTATCATTTAGGATTAACTTTATTTGAATATGCTTCGAAAAACTTCACATGAAATACATTAGATGGCATAAAAGAATGGAACTATAAACGCGAACATTTATAAGATGCTATTGCGATTGGACTTTATCTAGTTCTTATCTTATTGTACTTACAACAACAGTGTTTATATTCATGTTAAGATAGATCAGGCTTCTTGCACTTTTACACATTGATGCGACTCAAATTTATTGTAGGTTGTATCAATAAAATAATGCCATTTTTATGTTCTCCAGAATTTTGTCCGTTAAATTAATGTTAATCTTAACAAGGAGATTATATGGACTTATTATCGATCCTAGAAGATCAAGTTAACACTAGAGTATCTATTGGCGCACAAAATATCCAACCTGATCGCATTCAATTCCTTTATTGGCTAAAACCTCTTAATATCGTTAAATATAGCATGTCCACTTTATTTCAAAATAAAAAATTTGATATATTTTCGTTTTAGATATTGAAATACATGTTGCCAATTATATTACATATATCTAAAACACTTAAGGTATTCCGATATAACATCTAACAATTCCGTCAATTTTAACCTACTGCCACAATAGTGACACCTGTGGATTTAGAAGAATCATATATTCCTTAGCGTACATTGAAATATAAAAAAGTCTATTCGTAAAAAGCGACACAAAAATCTTATAAGAAAATCTCTAAAAATCTTATACCAGATAACTGGAATTATAGTTTCAGTGACGAGATGCAAGGTGATTGCTTCACTCATATTAAAATGTCTTTTTAAATCACAATTATATTCATACAACATTATAGCTTCATAATGCAATAATTTTAAAACAAGATCTTTAATAAAAACTTAATATTTATTACATTATTCTGGATAAACCACTTATAGCTTCATTGTGGCAACCAATGTACCAACTTACTGCATTTTAAACATAAGCTATTGCAAAAATAGTATTAATAATTTCAAGTACTCCTACAACAATCAACGGCATACTATTAACGT
This sequence comes from Holotrichia oblita, assembly GCA_023690525.1. Classification (NCBI taxonomy): domain Eukaryota; kingdom Metazoa; phylum Arthropoda; class Insecta; order Coleoptera; family Scarabaeidae; genus Holotrichia; species Holotrichia oblita. Next base: position 158,017,328 of record CM043017.1, on the reverse strand, counting down.
TACAATATTTGTTATTAAAGAGAAGAAAACAAGAGCAATTTTATAAAAACTATAGATATTTACGTTCACGCGTTAGTGACATTCACGTGGCCTAAATAAGTTGTGCTTTTTAGATAATACAATGTTTGAAACTAAATATAATGATGATGCAATTTTTATAAATCTAATGTTGTAATTTTTGAAAATAAATAAAATATATTTTCCTGTCTATCAAGTGACGTGCGTAAAAAAATTGCAACCGTCCTGCTTTACCCAGAATTCTCCATTAGCAAAACTAATTAAAAATTTCATTAGCCTAATTCCTGTTAAATAAACATGAGAGGAAAATTATTTACCGTGTAAATTTTTGTTGCCAATCAAATGTGTATGCCAACATCACAGCCGCAGTCCATTGCAATTTCTACTTATCACTTTGACGACTTGGACATCGAAGTAACAACAATCATTGTACCAGAAGAAAAAACAGCACATTTCGTTTAAACTAGAAACACCGAAAGGTAGTACTGCATGGCCTTCTACCAAGGGCAAACATACCGCAAACTCGAAAACTTAAACCGAGGAAACTATAAACAAATTAATTTCCGGTATTTAACTATAATATCGTGTTAGTTAGAAGTGTACATCCGAAAAAAAAACCAACGTTTAAACTCGTCGTGTATTTGTAATAATAACCTTAGATGGAAAACGAAAACACTAAAGGAATTTTTGTCAGTTTCACGAAAACTACCGTTTAGAAAGTTCACATCGGCTATACATCGAAGATGCTACTACTTCTACGCGCTATATTCATTTCGTTGTTAAATTACAAACTGTCTACACACAAAACAAATTCAAAATCCGTTTCAGGAAACGTTACACAGCTGCATTTCTGTGTACCGGCAACCCTGGCAGCTGTCTGGTTTCCACTGCGGAGCCGGGATGCCCCACGCGCAAACTCCAGCATCCAGCAGCTCTATCTGTGTGCCCGGACTTGAGATAAGTCCGGGAGAGAGGTTCTCTCAATGCGATACACACGTACACGCATGATATGATGAGCTAAGCAGTACACTCACACATACATTCAAGTGCAAGAGCACATACTCTCGCCGAGCAATTTCTTATCGCGTGCGGCTGCGACGCGACGCAAGACGCAGCTCATATTGTTTCACTTTTTTTTGACGTTTATACGACAGCATGTTGCAACACCTGTTGGCTGGCGCTACCGAAAAGAACATGGTGCGCTCAGATACTCCTCGAGAAATATAAAAAGAGCTTAATAAAATCGCTCATTTATATCCGCCGAACATAACTGTAAAACTTTCATGAGACAAAAATAACGATAAATTATCGTAATAGCAATCTACTAAGACTGAAATGAGGATTTATAGAAAGCATTTTTCGTTGAATATGTTCTAATGTTTTGACTGCTGTTCTGTTGATACTTACATTTACATTGCAAAAAAATACTCAATTCAATCTATACACTAACAAAAATAATTATTCATAATAAAGACTAGAGACATGTAGAGCAATAACAAAGTAGCTCTTAAGTAGATAGATATACAAGGCATTCAAAATTTAGATACAAATTTTGGAAAGTCACAAACGTCGCTCGGCCATATTTCAGGAACGGTTTACAGTACAACTTTGGGAAATAAATATTATCGACTAAAGTGACCCCGAGAAACACGTGGAGATTATTTAGAAAAGCGTAGGATGGCCGCTAGAGGGCGTAACTGATCACCAAAAATTTTAATTCTTATTTTACGCAAAATTTACCAACTTAAGATCTATCATAAATATGAAAATCGGAATCTACCGAAAATTTTGCATATTTTACATCGGTCAGCTTCCTTGTATTTTGTCAAATAAGTGGAGGGTAGGAGGGGAAACTTTATATTGCATCGAAAATCATAGCAGACAACTTTAAAGATTTAGACCGCCACTAATATTAACTTATGCTGTTTCCTTTTTTGTTGTTTTTCTGCATTGTTTATTTGAATTATACCTTTGTGCTTTTCACTAAAATCTTAAGCTTTCAATTCATTATTTTATAGTATGAACATAAATATAATCTTCCATACGCACTGTTCTTTTAAAAAATCATGAAATTTACATATTTCAATTTCCTTAACGCCCTCTATCGGTAATGACCTAATAAATAGCTCACTAAACATAGGACAATGAAAATCATTTCTAATAAGACCAAATTTGCTAAATTCTGTTCACGGGAAGCAAAATAATTTAAATTGACATGTTTACCATCCACGCATTTCTGAAGATATCTTCGGATTGGTAAGAGATAGCGATATCCGGTTTTCGCTGATTTGTTGGTAATTTAGCCCACTTTTTAAGTTGTCAAAAATATATATTTCCATTTAATATTTTCCAGAAAAAAACAAAATTCCCGAAAAAATTTAAACAGCGCCCTCTAGAATGCACGTCATTTATTAGATTGATTCGAATTTGTAAGCACCAGATTGGAGGAATAATGCTATTTTTTATGAGATTAAGTTCGCAAAATTCGTACAAAATTTCCCCTACACCCCCTCCCCCCTCTTATTTGATAAAATACAAGAAAGTTGTCCGATGTAAAATATGTAAAATTTTCAGTAGATTCTGATTTTCATATTTGTGACAGACCTCAAGTTGCTAAATTTTACGTAAAATAAGAATTAAAATTTTTTGTGATCAGCTACGCCCTCTAGCGGACACCCAACGCTTTTGTAAATAATTTTCGGATGTTTCTCGGGGTCACTTTAGTCAATAATATTTTTTCCCAAAGCTGTACTGTGAACCGTTCCTGAGATATGGGCTTAGTTGGCCACCCGATACATCTCATATTATATAACAAAACAAACTTCGTGGATTTAAAAGCTGCGTACAAAAGACAACTCAGACAAAAAGGCTATCGTACACCCACAGCGTTTTAACGCTCCCGAACTGCTTGTACCCGATCAAATAAGTCCTCAAGCTAGTCGAGAGTTAATTTGCTTAAGAGTAAGCAAATTAACTCATGTAATCGATTGACCCCAAAGCAAATCCGCCACTTCCTGTCAGCTGCTTGGCAGTCGACAAGGAGATAGGCTGGTGCTTGCTCCGCACTGTCACATTTTCTACACGTGGGAAAATTTGTGTTAAACATTTGTAGTTCCCAGTTAAAATTCCTGTGAGTAATTTCAAACTGTCTTTACTCATAGAGGCTATCTTGCGAAGTCCTTCCTCATTTGGACGAATCCAGAAAATTTTCCATTCCAGTCATTGCCTAGTAACGGCTTTAGATCAGACAAAATGCTGCCATACGAACTCCCACATGTCGGACACCACCCACATTCTGGACCTACTATTTTGCTATTTTGTTCCCTCTGACCCAAATTTCGCTTGGTACCTATCTCAACGTAATGCTGTGATGTTTCTCGAATTGTCCTGTGGTATCCTAATATGTATATGGAAATCGAATTTGATAGATTACCTTGCTCTGAGGGTAGCTTGGCCGACAAATAGAATTTCTACCAATCCATTTTCATGCAGGTAGTTCAAAATGCCCTCTGTGTAATTATGGATGTCAATTATTTCGGCCTGGAAATGGAGAACGCAACCCGTAAGTAGCCCTTAACCATTGGCTTCTGCAGCTCGCCAAATTCTAATAAGATTCATTGCTTAAATTTGCGGACGAAGGTTTTTACAGCCTCAATACGTAAACTGTATCTATCCGCCAATGAAACTGGAGCTGGAGTAGTCATATATTAAAATATTACCACGATCAAAGTAAAAAATACCTTACAACAAATAAGTGAAAAAAATTTAAAAACTATTTCAGATTATAAATTTTTATACGATCATGGAAAAATCTTATTTACATTTTGGAGAAAAAAGACTACCAGAATGACATATTTTTTCTTTTGAACCAAAAACGTTCTTTTCTGTTTCTCTGTATAATCATTGCTTAAATTGAGAAATTATTACCAATATGACCAGTAATGTGATAAATAAAGGTCAAAAACAAAATTTACAAAACGTACCGAGTAAGACACCTAATCAATTAATGAAACTGTTGAATATAGATACACCTAATGGCAAACAGAGAAATACCAAAAGGCAGAAAACAACTGCTAGGTTTCTTCTAATAATTAGCATTACACTGTCGTATAATGAATACATCAAATTCTAAAGCAGAGGAATACGACTAAAAAGGCAAAGATGCGATTGGTTACTAACACAAATTATTAGTTCATACGCATCTGTATGTTACAAAATGAAATAAAGATACTGCCGCTAAAGATATCCGAAACTAGGATTTTCACGATTTGCAATGTACAGATTTCAAAAAACCAGAAGTTTATTCTTCTTCCAAAATGGATGTCGTACAACAGCTTGTAGAACATCTACGAAAACTCTCTTTTTATCTCTTTAGCTCAGATAAGTACAATTCAAATAATACGAGCTTAAAAATAATTTACTTTGGCGTTATATTAGCAGATCATAATAAAATAAATAAATGTATATAATATGTAATGTAACAGTTTTAAAATTTCCATCTCTACTTGTGTGTTTTCAGTTCTTGCTAATCATTATGTTTCGTCGCTGACTTTTTTTGTATAAAATGTCATGCTCTACAAAATAGCCTTAACAATTTTTTGATCTCTTGCCCTGTCAAAGCTTAGTAAATGAAAAGGAAGATTTTGCCTCTTTCGTGATATTTTCCTATCGAGCTTTAATAGAGTAATAGTAATAGTATTGTAAAACCTTTCCTACAGAGCACGAAATTGTCTACATTTTCTAATTGTTACAGTTTTCAAGTTCTACCAATTAAATATGTGTTATATGTTGAGACTCACATGTCGTGAACAAACGTCACGATGTTACCTACCTTCTAATGTACAATATAATCATATCTCATATAAATACTAAAGAAAATAGTTGCAAGTACAATCACTTGAGAAACGACCCATCCTATCACACAAATGGTACTAACAGCTTTACCGCTTGCTATCTGTTATGTAAGTAATTTTACAGCAATCTAAGTGAAGAACCTCTAATGTTCACTTCCTGTAGCTTTTCAACAGGAAGAACTTGACTGATCGTGTCAAAAAGAGTTTTTACAAATCAATGCAATGCGCAGTAACAGCTTTCGTGAATCTAATGCAGCATCTGTTGATTTGATCTTTACAATTAGTAAACCGGCAATTGTTTTTTAATTATTTATGTTCTTTTAGTTTATGGCTTCTTATCTGTAGAGGCTACTATTGCTTTTTTTAAATGTTCTCGGGCAATACCGTATTGAAACAATATCTCGAGAGTTTTCTTTATTTTTTAAACTTTCTATTTCAATGAAGACTTCATTACCGAAATTCACCGGACCGGAGCCAGAGTAATACAAAGAGTGCAGTACGTAGTGCAAGTAATGAGTGGATTATAAAGCAACCCCAACTAAGTTGGAACCATGTAGCTGGACAACAGGACTCAGCTCAGGACAGTAACATGTCTATTAACAGGACATGGCTGTCTAAGAGGGGCTGCACAAGATGGGGATCTATAAAGATGAACCCCTATGCAGACTCTGTAATGAGGAAGAAGAAACAGCCTCTCATATCATCTTCGAATGCGTAGCACTAAGTCAACTAGGGTTTCTATGCAAAGCACGTTTGATCTACCAGTGGAGAAAGATTAACCAAATAGGCTTCTAAGCCTGATCGAGTACACTTATTTATGTTATACGTTCTTAGAATTGTGTTTATTTTCATTGGCAATAATCTTTCTTTTCGGTAATACACATATTTTAATTCGATTATGTAGTTTATTTTTTAATATTTTATGCTTGCTATTTTCTTCAGTTGCTTCATGCTTCTCCATTCGCTAGCGATTGTATTTTACTGCAATGAATTAAATCGATTTCTTTATCATCCAAAGTGATGTTCTTATTCCATATTTGTGAGACTTCATTGACATATTATTACTATTTCGTTACTATTACCGTTACTACTGTCGTGTCATGCTAGGTCTCTGTTTCTAGTCTCTAATTATTAGCCGCTGTCTGTTTAAATACATTTTAAAATTAACAAGATTTTTATTGTTTTTGTTTTCTCTCCTTAGAAAAAAAGTGAAAGCTATTATGATCGAGAAAAGATTGATTTATTGATTTTCTTATCGTGAACGAAAATATGATCAATTCAACTCTGGCTATGCCGTTAGTCGTAGTCATATATATATCTCTCTTCACTTAAGATACTCAAACTCGTGTGTTCGCTAGTAATATCGTCATGTCTCCGACAAAGGTCTTCCAACCAAAAACCAACCAAAATCATGCTCCAATTCATACAGAAGAATTCAAAGTAATATATGCAACTTTGATTAGAATATGATATAGTAGTATGTAGTAAAAAAAAAAGCTGCCTAAATAGTTTTCCTAAAAGACACTTAAAACAAAATGCCATCCACAATAAGCATTATTGGTGGCTTTAAGGCCAAAATTAAAATATTAAGTACCATAAAGAGTACCGTTAAAAATAGAACGTCTTATATTAAAAAATACAAAGATAAATATGTATTATTAGCATCTTCGTTTTGATATAATAATTTCAACTCCTCATTAGACTTGCATTCAAATTTGACAGAAAATTTTAAGGTTTTTTATTCTTATTACAATTCACTTTTTAAGGGTTTATTTATTATTTCTATTGCAAAGATAACAACGGCGATTGCAATAAAGTAATCAGATAGTAAATATGTAGTTGTAAAATTTAAATTTATCACATTTGCCGCAGAAGTATTATCGTATCCCCAAACAGATCTCCCTTTCAAATTAAACCCACAATCGAGAGCAATTTACAACCACCGACAATCTGCGAGCCACTTTTAAATAAAAGATTTTTGATAATCGCTTTGCATGAGCAGGACCACTTTCATCGGATCTAACGCATTTTTAAATTTTTCACTCGTGATTACAATTGCTGTATATTATTCGAACGCATGGATGCTAGCTTAAGCATTGTAGCTTTCTTAACAGCCCCTAATGCGAAAATTAACCACAATAAATCGACTGTCTAATAAAAATTCAAATGTCTTATTCAATGGGTGCTTTAGTCACCTATTCTGTCGTTGATATCGTTGCGTACAAACCTAAATTAGCGACTACTGTAGATTTCCTTTTTACTGAATTTTCTAACATGATCAACTCTATTCAAAATTAATTTAATGCTTAAAAGATTGTCATATGCTGGTGGCTATCGAGTTATGCTCTTGGCGATCATGAATTAGACTTATTTAAGTTATGGCATACAATATAAGTACCCAGATCAAATATAAAGACGAAATAATTGTTGGAAACTGTCAGAGGTTTTAGATAATAGTGTAGGTATCCCACACAAACTTGTATCGTAATGAAAATCTGTATCGTAATGGACATCATTAAAGTACAGGTTCAGCATATCTAATAATACAATTAAAGTATGGGAGTAGAAAAAAATCTTTAATTAGAAAATTTATTATTATAGAAATAGAAAGTGGCCAACCAAAAACGTAGTTTTTCTTTCTTATATTTGTGTTACCTTTTGTTACATCTATAAAAAGCATACCTAGTTGCGGCGATAAAACCGGAGCAAATCCCTGATGTTATGTAAAAGAAACAATAGACATTACACGTTTTTACGGTCGTATGGTAACATGCGTCAGCAACTGCTAGTAACCTAGACCAATAAAGTCAAGTAATATTACATTTATTGCTCCAGGAAATGAAAAATAAATCAAGCAAAGAATTACGAGTCCTGTTTTTTTATTTTACCTAGGTGTGTACTTTGCAATAATATAGAAACTTAAATAAAATGTTATTTACGCTTTAACACATGCTTCAAGCTAGTAATCATTTTAAACGTCTAGTTTTATTATATTTACATTCTTCAGATCAGAATTCAGGAAAGAACAGAGGAAGGAACACAGGTTTTTTTTTAATTCTATACACTGTATATCACTCAACATATTTACATAGCCCTTATTAAATTTTGAATACAGCATGACTTTTATTTCATCGCTTTAGGCAAAAAAATGTCATAATAAAAAATACATCTTACACAAAAGTAAGTTATGTAAGCATTTTGTTTACCACATTTTAATGTAGCGTTTTTTACTTGCACATGTATTTCGTATATTAAATTTATAATACAGGTTATTATTGTGTCCATCATACGTAACACTAGTCTAGGTATAATCGATGTCCATATCAACTGTATTATCTATGCGTTTTCGCAAAATGTTACTGTTTAAAAGATTAGATTATAATTTAATTACTTATATGTTACGTGATTGAAGCGAAAATAAGAATTCATTAGGTGCTAGGTCCGGACTACACGGTGAATACCCCATGATTTCTATATTTTAGGCATTCAAATACTCAGTTGTTCCAGTGACAGTGTGAGCTCGAGCGTTATTTTGATGCAAGATGATCCTTCTTCTTGGACGTTTTTCGCAAACATTTTGGGAGAACCTGAGACAAACTGTAGTGTACCATTCTGAATTAACAATACTACAATCTATCAAGTGGAAACATGCCCAGTAATTGCAAAAAACGTGGCAACCATTTTCTTATTGCGATTTTTTTCATGAACGACTTTTGTTGGAGGTGACTCATTCTCAAAGGCCCAAATTGTCGATTATTGCTTTTTTTTCAGGATCATAGCAGTATACCCATCCGGTCAAAACGATCTAATGTAGATCTGCACCATCTCACGCATTCCTCTTTTTGAATTGAGTCAAGTTGTGTCTTAGTTGCTTGAATGGTTCCGAAGAGCAATATTTTTTCCTGTAACTGCGGTTTTTGGCTTACGAGCTCGAAAACTGACATTTAAGGGAAGTCGACCGCTTTGAAATTCATGGTACCAGCACTTTACTTTTCCTGTATAAAACCGAAGAAAAATTATATTAAAGAAAAGTGGGAGATATTTGGTAGCCATTCCTTGATTATCATCTTTATTATACTCGTATGAAGATAAATTACGTCATCCTTATATACAGCGTGTCCACGAACAACGAGTAAAGAATGAAGGGGCTAATAGTAAATATAAAATTATGAGAAAAAAAACTTTCTATCAACTTGGGTCTGGAAACGCTTCTTAAACGAGCTACCCTTTAGAGATCACCAAACTGGTTTTTGGTCATTTAATCTTGGACATTTAATTTGGAATTCAAATTCGGTACAAGATAATGACAAATGATAATCTATGTTCATTGGCCAGTGACTATCGCATACGGGGTTGGAAAAGTGCCACGGTGCGGCAGCTCCCTTAAGAAGCATATCTGGATATAAATTGACCAAAAGTTTAGCATTTCTTTATTTTATTGTCTCCTTAAATAACTTAATTTCTTCTGATTTCAACAACATAATCTACATCATTTCACATTTGAACTATTATAAACATACACAAAATCCATTTAAAACTGTAGAAGTTTTTCTTATTTTTTTCGAGAAAATATTTACATAATCAATTTTTTAATTTATCAGCACTTACCTTAAGTCATCTACGCCTATAATATACAGAATAATGAGATTATTTATTTCCCGTTCATAACATCGATATTTTGGACAACACAAAATGTGGAAGAATTCAAGCGCCAAAGTTAAAATTTAGATATAATAGGTATACAGTCGCTGAGTCATTTCAAGAAGCTTCAACCATGTTTCAACTGGCACTGTTCGTAAATACTTGCTCTGTATATGATATCTTTATTATTATATCTATGAACATGGAAGGATATAAAAAGAGATGCATGATATCCTGACAAAGTAATGTTTGTAGAAATTAGGTACAGATTGCACAATAAGAAAGCTAATATCCTGCTGTAAACTTAGGAGAAATTTCTGTACGATAGATACAGTGACCTTCAAAGGTATCCGGACACGACTAAATAGATAAATACCTTGCGCTCAATACTTTACTCCAAAGAGCCTTGAGGCCAGTTTACTACCTGCTGAGTGTAACCGTAGTTTGTCGCTCTTACAATAACGTTGCATAAATATCTTAATAAGCACTATTGAAGGAACTTCAACTAAAATTAAAGCCTATTGATACTATTGTCAACATTTTATATGACAGGAATGTCAGTGGTTCTGTCAATTACTTTACCAAACCATTACACTTTATCCTAAGTGTTATTAAAACATTACTAGTTTGCTTATTTAGCTACTTACATATGTTTTTTGAATATAAACGTATGGGAATGTGCTAAAGAAAGTTTATATGATGGGAAAACCGAAATTGCATTGTATACTAATTGCAACTAAAGAACCACTGACATTTCTTTCATATTCATTTTTGCACCTTAAAGAAACACCCTGTATACACGAAACACCCTGTATGAAAGCAAAGCACTTCA
>CM043017.1:157916160-158006484 GCA_023690525.1 Holotrichia oblita | reverse complement strand
TGAGAACAGATGTTAAAAAGGGTGCGCCACTGTTTTCTTTTTTATCTTCGAGATTCAATAGATACTTACCCCGGAAAACAGAAGGCAAGTAAGTAGTTCGAGGTAGTTAGTTACATTTTATAATCAATTAAAGAAACTTTAAAATTAACTTACGTTTTACATGCAAACAAAGGAAAATAATTAACTTCAGAAATTTAAGCCGATGGCTTATTCAATAATTATTATAGTGACCCGAATAAAATAAATGAAATGAATGTGACCTGTAGAGACGTCGGAGGACCTCTTCGGAAGCCTCACAAAGGGATTTGCTGGGCGAGTTACCATAAATGTTTTCGGAGTATCTGGGACCTTAAGATACTTTATTCCAGAATTCAGGATTGCTGGTGACGTACCTAACAGTTTTACTAGGTAGGTAATCGAGACGTAAACCAGTCGTTAGCCAAAAATTGTAGAATATAATTTGTAACGAGGTTACAATAAGATTCTAACTGAAAGTTACATCAACAGCTTTGTAACCGTAAAGTGATATTAAAAGCTCCTAAAATATGATAAGATAAACGGAAAATTAGAAAAAGCAAGTGACTAAGAACTCACCTCTTGGAGCACACACTGAGAAAATCTCGGTTGAAATTATCCATCCGTTTTCAACTGAAGCATTAAAACGAAGGAACGATAGTTCTTAAGAGAATCTAAGAGGTATTTTGTTCCCTTGGCTCAATTAAATCCACTAAACTAGTGATAGTCCTTCATAGACAAAAAATACGAAGCCACAAGGTTCAACCGTAGATAAGATCCGTGTTGTTCACATCAACGCCGAGAGGAAGTGACTTCAAGAACGGATATAAACGTTAGCACAAGAAATCGTCCAACAGCAGGGAATTATAGAATGAATTAGGGAATTTTCAAACTAACGGTTGGCTATGCTGAGAAACGAACGCGAAAGACAGAACCTAAATTCAGATAATAACAAATATTTGACATCTAACCTTCACCAACGTATTGAAAATGAATTCGAAGAGAATTACTTATGAAACAGATAAATATACTTTCAAAACTAAAGGAATGCCATGACATACGACCGGAAGAATCCGAGTTAAACTGAATTTACTGGTTATTATGAAGATCATCAAGAAGAAATCATTATATTGACAATTAGCAACTGCTTATTAAAACGAACAAGGAGAAATAATAAGTAAACCACTGACTTAGCATAAGGGAAAATGAAAGAAACACATGAAATACATATTTAATGAACTGTCGAAGGAATTAGAAGTCAGATCGAAGCATATCGGAACCTAAAAACTATATATATCGTAAGGTAAATGAACATTTACTCGTAACAGTACCTGTACAATTGAGACAGAAAAAGTGACATTATAGGAAACATCTATTTTAGGGAACTAACGGTAGTTGTGTTAAACGTGACGTTAACAATGCGTTAACAGAAGAATTTCTTAAGAAGTGTCGGATCGGGTTTTACTGTCCTTAATAGAGGGTGTTTTTAGCATTAATATGTAGTAAAAGTTGCGAGGATGGGTGCCCGCGGTCGTTTAACAGAGCGGTCGGTAAAGAGGGTATAAAACAATGGGATTGCTATTTGTAAATACGGGAAATTAATAATCGGTCGTTTAACACAGGTGGTCACTTTACAGAGGTGGTCGCTAACAGAGGTTTTACTGTTGTTGCCAATTTTTCCCGAGAAAGCCAAGGCATCAAAATCATCACTTTCAGGTTCCAGGTTACAAATAATGCCGATAAGTGAATTATTGTATTCTATTCTATTGACCATTTGTTATAAATATTTTACAATAAAGTTTATGATTTAAACAGTTTCGCTTTATTAAGTGATTCTAGAAAAAATGTTGTATGTATTACAGGCAAAAAGGGACATTATTGCTCTCGCGCAATAATGTGTCACTTTTTCGCTAAATACACAAATAACTATTATAAATCATTCACAAGTTATTACTGACGTCCGTTTGAATTTACCGCTAAATTAAATTACTTCTTTCCTTCAAACACCAGAGGCGCTCCAGTATTCGGTTTAAACCATGGATGTATTATATATGGATAGCGTCTAATATACTAAACAAGTGCAGCGCATTGACTCCAACATTAGAGTGAGAGGTTGCACAAGTGAGATAGAGCTAGAATAGGCAAAGGATTCATATACGCCCATAAGATTTACATTGTTATTTTGGTTTCGTTTAGGTATTTATCCGTTTATCTCGTTTAATATTGATCGGATACCGACTTAAATATATGAACTGCGTAGCGGAATAAATAGAGAATAACTTGTACTTTGGTTTTTATTATAGATACCTAAGTAAATACTATTAAATATATTAAGAAAGCCCATCAATGCGTTTCCCCATATAGGTATGAAGTATATGTTAAATCTTCCGCACAAATAATATATAATACTTACCTTTTAGCGTTATATGGATAAGGTGGTGCATAAACAATATTCGTAAGCAAGATTTTCCCAATATATTAAATGAAATTGATTTTTAAAGTAATTTATGGGATATTGATAATTTTGTGCCAAAAATCACAAAACTATTTTCAATATCTTTGTCTCAGGTATTGGCGCGTGAAATATACAATTACAGACACGTTAAAATTGGATAAAACAAGACATCTAGATGTCTTGTTGGATTGGATGAAACAAGACATCTAGATGTCTTGTTTTATCCAATTTTAACGTGTCTGTAATATTGTACTTTAATATTTTAACATTCTTTTAACTATAGAGATAAACCAATTAGTCAATTAACCAATTAGTCAATTCCCATTTTGGTGATGTATTCATTTTGAATCTGAGAGGTCATTTATTTTCTGGCTATGAAGATGAACTAATAGTTCGAAACCGGTAGCCTAAGGTTTTATTAAAGAAAATTGTGAGAAAGGACCATAATTCTTTTACTATTTATTTAAACATTACTCACACAGAGTCCACCATGGAATCTCATTGATATTTTAATGTTTGTTTAAATTTGAGCAATACATTTTTTTCTTTGTTAATAAGAATTAATTTTTAATTTAGTTTATTTCATGCTCATTATACGATGTTTATATATTCCTTTAGTTTATGGTAATTGTATATTTCACGCGCCAATACCTGAGACAAAGATATTGAAAATAGTTCTGTGATTTTTGGCACAAAGATTATCAATATCCCATAAATCACGTTAAAAATCAATTTCATTTAATATATTGGGAAAATCTTGCTTACGAATATTGTTTATGCACCACCTTACCCATATAACGCTAAAAGGTAAGTATTATATATTATTTGTGCGGAAGATTTAACATATATTTCATACCTATATGGGGAAACGCATTGATGGGCTTTCTTAATATATTTAATAGTATTTACTTAGGTATCTATAATAAAAACCAAAGTACAAGTTATTCTCTATTTATTCCGCTACGCATTTCATATATTTAAGTCGGTATCCGATCAATATTAAACGAGATAAACGGATAAATACCTAAACGAAACCAAAATAACAATGTAAATCTTATGGGCGTATATGAATCCTTTGCCTATTCTAGCTCTATCTCACTTGTGCAAGCTCTCACTTTAATGTTAGAGTCAATCCGTGAACAGAATGCGCTATCCATATAATAATACATCCATGGTTTAAACCTAATGCACGGGCGTCGGGTATCTATGTGGCCATAGCATTGTTTGAGTTCCAATGTTAATTAGAATAAAGGTATCTTCAATAAAGGGAACAAACGGCATAATATATGTATTGTTGTAAAACGTCCTCTAGATACCTATTAGCTGTCAGAGTGCCTCTATCAATGCAGTTGCGAACATGCTACAGTTACCGTCATATCCTTTACCTCACGTAAGCGATTACTTGCTTCAATTGCAACTGGTGCTGTGGTGAAGCGACTTCAAGTAATAGTATTAACAATAATTACAAACAGATGTATTATGATCCAGTACAGCGAAATCGCTTAATAGCATCTATGAAGATAAAACGAGATATTCCTAATATTCCTGTTACATAACTGCTTCTATTATCGATCAAATCAATGCTTAATACGGCATTGTTTATTATCACATCGTTATTAAACAATATCTAATATGTCGAACATATTAAATCCCATTCCATCCGGTTCTCGAACTAATTCTGTATTATCCGTAACCGAATCGAAACTTTTATTAAAAAATTACATGATATATTCAACAAAGCATGCTTTTATACCAGATTACACATAACTTATGTACATACATATATTAAAACAAATACAAAGAGATCCATTTCTACATTCCCATGCTCTACCTTTTTGTCATTTCTGTACTTCTATTTATTTACAGCAGTTTTTATAGGAAATTTCGTCTGATATTTATTTTGCTAAGTAACCAATTTACTGCTTTTCACAAATATAAATGCTTTCCATTTCCTAGCTAAAATATACAATGCATACAACTTTAACATCTATTATTTAATCATGTTTACCTGAACGATAAATCTAAAATGCACTTGCTATTTTATACGATTTACGGACTAAAAGGGGAGCTATTCATGTGAAAGTCTCAAATAGCAGCACTGTGCTATATTGCTCTCTTCCAGAACTAACTAAAACCTGCACAATCATCAATTTTATGTAACGTACAGAAGAAGTATGAGCTGCTTTATACAGTTTACAATAACTCAATGAAAATATAATGTCTATCTATGTGTATATTTGTTGTGTCAAAATAATACTATTTATAAGAGTTACAGCAGACAAATTGTAAAATTATCTGCATTAAATATGCGATTACTGTAAATTCACATATGACAAACAACGTACTATCGTGTCACTTAAACAGGAAATCCTGGAAGCAATGTGAAAGACGATGAAATACTAGATTGCTTCGTTGGGTTGTAAATAATCCCGCAGGATAAACGTCCTGAATTCTTTCACTTCCGACAAAATTAGTAGATGATCCGTACAATATACAGTATGAATTCCCAAAACGCAGAATATGAACGTCCCAAAACGCATCGAATATTTTCCTGGAAACGGCCATGCGATGTAGCTATGCAAATTTTATCAAGAGTATATGATGTTAGAGCAATATTTTACTTAATAAGGGTGGATTTATCAAGGTGAGGATAAATAAATTAACTTGCAGATAAAATTTTATTCGTAAGATAATTACAATGAAACGTTTATTGAGTGTTAAATAGAAGTTATCTGCAAGATAAAGCATTGTAGTTGCTAAATTTTATCTCCCAGTTAGCAATATCTGTCAGTTACTTAACTAACACTTTTATCCTCACATTGATAAACCCACCTAAGAAATATTATAAATCTCTTTTCCTTATTCACTTATCTATTGGATAACTATTGTTGTTAGTGATGAAACTCCGATTTTAGTGAATTATTTATTTATTTATGTCATTCAATTACGGGAATTTAATATGGAACGTTAACCCAAATTTAAATTTCCACACAAAACATAATCGAATGCAATATAAAACGAAACATCAGCCAAAGCCGAACTAAAATTTAGTAAAACGCACGAAAAATATAAAACAAATAAAAGTAAGTCGTAGACGAAATAATTATGAACAATCTTTTATATTTTGAGGATATGAAATTGTATGCAACCAAAAGTTGATGATGTGTAATTTTAAAGATGTAGTCTGCACCGATTCAGTTCTATGAATGTGAATATCATACATGGAGTTCAGATCATAGCGCCATGCAATAAATTATTTTAAGCGAGTTGAAAAGAGGCTTGGTGATTCAATAAATAAATCCAAAAGTTTTAAAAGCACGCCGGATAATAAAATTCATATGGTCTTGAAATGAGAGTTACGAATCAAAAACTCTATCGAGGTCTTTAACAGCAGAGATCTTCTCCAAAGCTTTATTTTTGAGAGAGTAATTAAATTCAGCTGGTAATTGCTCGCCGTGTTAAGAGTAGCCTACCTCACCTGGGTCGCACCACCCTTTATAGTTACCTAAGTTATTATCGAGATCTAATTGGAGCGATAAAGATTTTTTTATCTGCAGTGGATACAGCTGTAGTAGCTAAATAAGCTGCATCGTCAGACTATTTAAAAGATCATTCATCAATTCAATATCAATTTCATTTTTCAATATGTTTTCCAAAAGTACTGATAAAACTTCTTGCATTAAATAAACACGGTATGTTTGTACCACATACGTAGCGGGAGATATTTCGAGCGTTATCGGGTTTGCGATTGGCCAACTAGGCATATGTATGCTAACAGCCTTGACCTGCCAATTAGTATGCAGTCGTATCATGTGTAAATATCGTATGTAAATATTGCCCGGTCGGTGAGATCGGTTAATCATCCCATGTAGATGTATTTATGTATTGAAAATTTTTTGTTTATTTAATTTGAGTGATATTTGAACCATTAGTTTCTTTATTGTTTTGTTTTTTTTTTTTGTTTCCTTTTGTATTAAGTCTATGATGAAAATTTGTATGTAATAAAACATGTAAGTATTGGTGAATTTTTGTTTTGTTTCCAATAAATATGAAGCAACGTCCATTGCACCACTGCCTACTTTTCAAAAATAAAGTAGGCAATATTAATACCTGAAATTAATGTCATCATGTCAAAGCTACCTTGATTTAGCCAAATTTTTTGTACATAATGCCCAATTAAAACACTAAATTGACTTTTACAAAAAAACTATAAGACATAGGTGTAGGGAACCTACAACATACATAACATTTAAAAGAGAAATAAAATTAAATTCGAATGACGGTGTTAGATATAATAATAATAATTAATAATAATAATAACGTATATTTAATGTCCAACAGGCCAAATTGACCCAATTTAAGGACACAAAAAGAGAAAAAAATACAAAAACAAAGCGTTGTGTATATACAATACATGATCATGATATAATATATGAATAAGTGTATCCTAAAGAAAAAAAATCAAATAAAATAAAACTGTAAACTCGAACATAAATGACAAACAACCAAAAAAATTATTTAATGAAAAATACCCGCAGCGTTTCCAATTTTCATCATGATGGTTGCCGGTGCCCGTTTTAATATATTTATCCTCGCCAATGGGAGTCTAAAATTGGTTTCTAACCGGATGACCACACGTGGCACATGAAGTGTAATTCTCTCCAACAGAAATGAGCAATCAATTTTGTTGTTCAGTAACTTCTTTATCGTTCGCTCACAAAGTGCATTTCTTCTTATTGATAGAGAATCCATATTATGGCGTTCTAACAGTTGAATTTGTGAAATTGCTCTTTCAGGATAGGTACCATCTTGTCTAAAGCGAAGGAATTTCAAGAATTTACGGTGAACACGGTCCGGTTGTATAGCATCACAGGCATATAGTGGGTACCAAACTAAATCAGCGTACTCTAACTTGCTGAGGACGTATAGGGTGTTCCATTTAAAATAAGCAAGTTACTGAGAATTAATGATACCCACAGTTAGAGGTAAGATTTTAATCACCCTGTATAATTTTTTAGAAAACATCTTTATTTTAGCATTAGATGTAATGGTTGTGCTAATGAAATAATACAACTTGAAACACGTAACTTTAATACGTACGCCAGGTACTCGTTCTAAATATTGATCTACATTTTCAAAAATTGTTAAATATCTCAGAAAATATTGAACTTAGGTATACGCAATATAATAGTAACTTGCCTTTATTTAGTCTGCGTCACCGAAATATCCAATAAATAAACAATATTAAACAAAATACGAACCTCTTCAAAAGAACGTTGACGATCACCGTACCCACCCATCATTAATATCTCAATTCGTTCTGATTCAGTAAGTTTTACTGCCAATTTCAAATGTGTCAATGTCTAAAATAAGTAAATTTATAGCGATGCAAAAGTTAAACCGCTTTTAAAATTGTCAAATGTGACGGCAAAAAGAATGCAAACACTAAACAACAACTTGTACCTTGTTTTTTCTGTATTAGGACACTTTTTTAATTTTTTAACTGTTTTCTTGTGAATAAAACTAAACATCTTAATACTACCTGAACGTAATTTTTTATTTTGCCTTCAAAAGTGTTAAAAAAATCTGGGCGTTCCGTTTAAAAAAAAAAAGTTGGACGTAGTGCCGATTAAACCGGAAGTGAAAAAACTGTATTGCATAAAATGCATTTATATTAATATACCCCCATACCAAAGTTCAGAAATCATAATTTTCAAATAACAAAGTCATTCGACCGTTCCGGGATTTTTTACTAACGCTGTATATACTGTAATGTGAAATTTGATTTGTAATAAAATTAAGAAAATTTGAGTTTTACTCTTTAAATTAAAATTTGGGGTTTAAATTAAAAAAAAATTAATCTCAGGGGTTTGCGAATTCTTAACTCTACAGCAGGTGTAAAGAGCAGAATACGAAAGCTTATCGTACGTTAAAAAAAATCCCAAGTGAAAAAAAAATTCTGTTACATATAGACATTTTTTTTTTAAGTCAGAAAGATGTTTCACAAAAAAATATATAATTTTATTTTCATCAATAAATCTATAAAAATTTGTTCACACAGTTCAAAATTGCGTGCTAATCACCACAACTAAATTATTACCTATTAAAACCTTTTTTGGTAGTTTTTGAAATTTTTTTTTAGTTGGGAAAAAAAAATTAACTTTGAAACAATTTTTTTTTATTAAAATAAATAAATTTTACCCTTTTAATTTATAGGTATTTATACTAAAAAAAAATTTAATTAATTTATAAATTTTCCGAATATTATTTTTGGACTATTAGTTACTCTAAATTTTAATTTTCATAAAAAATTTTCACACTTAAAATTACTTAAAATTAATTTGCCTTCGTTTACGTGTGTGAGTGTGTGTGTGTGACTTCGAAAGCTTCTGTCTTCGCGCGCCTAGACGGATGGTGGATGGACGACGTCCTCTTCGTAGGTGTAATTAGAATTAAATTAGGTGAAAATCTTGATGTTTAAAGTACTTTTTCGAAGATAATAATATTATTTGGCCCCAACGGTGCACCGTGGCAATTTAATAAATTTTACGTAGAAATAAACGCTCTGTACGACAATCTATGTAAAACAAGGAAGTTTGTTGCTATCGCATTGCTTTTTATAGATGATTCGCAATTGTCCTTAAATTTCTTCAGAAATACCTTTTGATAGTCATCTGTCAATAACGGTAATCAACGGTCGTTGATGGATTAATTTCTACAGGTCCGGTCAAAATTTGTGTTATACAGGGTCACCGATTTTGATGATTTTAATTACCACCGACTTTTTCTTCTTAAAATGCCCCTAACTGGCTGATTTTTCTTCATGTGTGTATTTGGGTACAAAATAAATGATATAAAATTAATTAATTACCTTAAAACATATGATTGTGATTATCGTGGTGCATTTAACATCTTTCTGTCCTTGTGGTTGGCTGGACTTATAATAAGACCTCTGCTGACTAACACCCCCCTTCTACGTCAGATGGCTACTGAGCCAAACCATGACATCGACTCGCACATATGCGAAGAAAATACCGATAATGCCAACTTGAATAGTTGCGCATCCTCTATCATCGGATAGTGTTGAATTAAATTTAGCTGAATGAATTTTGCACAAATACTTCGCATGTGTGCAATCATGTTGATGTTACATATTTTTATAAAATTGAATTAAATTGAATTAAAAGAAATACACATATCAGATAGTTGGTTATAGTTTCATGAATATTAAATTAATTTAGTGCTTTTTTATTTTCCTAGATTTCCTACAGCTGGGGGGTTATTCTCGAATCTGAGAGAATGGAAATTTCAAGAGAATTGTCAAAAAATTCCTACAATTTCAATAATTCCTATTCTGGAGCTGACTTTCTCACTTTTTCGTAACGAGTAGTATCGAGGAGTGAGCGGTGAAAGTTACTCCCTGGGAGTGCTATTTTTCCACTGTTTCGAGAATAACCCCCCTGGATGATCATCTGTCAAATGACCAATGGAGTTGTAAACATTGAATAAAAATGTAAAATAACATTACAATACATTGAAAATTGTAAATACCTTGTAAAAATTATGTTAGTTTTCCTAAATAAAATATAAATGTAAATTTAATTTAACAAGTAACAATTATTCAGAGTTGGCTACATGAATCACTTCGAAGCTCTAAATTATTACCACCTATAACATAATTAGGCGCGACAGTCGTTTTCATTTAGTTAACTGATCTACTGCTAGATGTATCCTTTAGCTTTATCCGTTCTAATTAATAATGTTCTTGATGCCACTACTATTACTTCGAATGTCCCTATTATTGATATTGCCTGTAAACATGTATTTTTAATGGAATTTTTTATTGTATCACTTGATGTGACGAAATATAAATACATGACAAACTATTGAGGAATCTCCTTCACCTTCACCTTCTTTACGGTAATTTTAAAACATTTTTTGGTATTAATTTTTGGGACATTTCGAAATCTCTAAAAGCTAACTGGCAATTCGAGAACGGTAGTACAACTATTAGCGTTAGCAAGTATGTACTACATATATTAATCTAATAAAGCTAATTTATCAATATAAATTAGCTTATGATATATGCGCACATTATTGGTTATATTGATTGTAAAGCTTTATTCCATCTTCATATTAAATCACACAACAAATTAAATTTAAATTATGTATGATTTATCTACATAACAAACCTCATTACAACTCATGTAGTATTCTACTATATTAATTTTATTGTTGGTACCAAGTGAATAAGGTTTTGATTGCAATATTAAAATAGCGTACGAAATCGCTCTTTGTTCAATTTCCTAACGGGTATAATAATTAGTGAGCTGCAAGATCTCTACTTCCATTCTATATGTTTCGAATTTTACGTCGAAATAATCACCACTACGAAATTTACGATTTCATTGTCTGCATTGATGTTGCCTGCAATGGTGGTTCCGGATAATAATATAAGCAGTAAAATAAAAATTTAAATTCGAACCGCATCAAAAGATTTAGTTTTTATTGAACCAGATGTTAATTTAAAAATACAATGTAGGCGATTCATACAATTCTAGAAATGATATTTCAAATGTTACCAAAATTTAACATAGACAAAAATAATTTTATGGAGTTCATAAAACGCTGGAAATGTTTGTGTGTATTATATTTAAATCTCAAACATTATTATAGATTCTATATTGAAATAACAAGGAATTTTATGACCGTAGAGCAGACTATACACAATTTATGTCCATACCAAGTTGCATTCCTTCGAGGTCATACATATGTCTTCAAAATGAGGTCACAAACTTCAAAAATGTGCTAAATACGAGTATGATGCACTGCAACAGTACTGAATGTGTTGACTGATAAAAACTAACTCGAAAAGTTAAAATATTTTCAGGGTTGTACCACTTCCAGCAACACCATTATCTACCGTATTTTAAATGGAACATCCGATATATTACCTCATTTTTGGATCCTCAGGATATTTGATAATGTGTTCCATCTAGTTTCTCTATACCTACTTTCATTCATTTCTTAGATATGTTGATTATTTTGAAATATGTAGCCTTATTTTCAATAGTGCGTCCTTTACCAATTTTCGACTGGTGGTAAGCGCTACTGGGGTAGACGAAAGCAAAGGATGATTTCGAAATCCACATTGACAATTGACTTATCGCATGCAGGGTGTCCAAAATTTTATGACCAATTACACTATTTTCAAAGAGAAAAAGTTCGTTGTTTTAAATGTGACACCCTGTATGTTAATAAATGGTCGATTCACTATGCCTTTCCCTATACCTATTTCCAACGATTTTCTTGTTACTCCATATTTCTTATTAAAAGCCAATGGAACTCCAAAAGTCCAGTGTAATAAGCATTGATTTTGACAAGAATTCGAATAATGTTGTTGGTTCTATGTCAAAGCAGTTTAAGTCCTCAGATTCGTAAGGTATCAATTTAGAGTTCTTGTTACTTTGTTAACTTTTCTCAAGTACAGTTTATACTGGAGAATAGTGAAGAATGTTCCAATAATAATGCAGATTATTTAACGAACGATATCTGGACCAACCAACAATGACTCTCCGGAAAATTCGCAAGGATCAAAGCTTAGTTTATGGTAAGTGGAAGTGTAAGGACAAGTCGAAGTGATGAATAATAACGGTCATTTTCAAGTCAATTAGTAAACAACCAATAGAATTTCCTAATTGTCACACTTGAAGTATAAATTTCTAATCAACTATTGATCTTTTCTTGTCTTTCTAAGTAAGTCTTCCCACATTGCTCACAAGAGGGCATGAGGTTGGAATTAGTGCATTGTCGAAGCGGAAAGGCGATGAAATTATTATTATATTGTTATTCAAGATTCTCTTTCATTTTAAAATATTTTCAAGATCATACTACTTCCGGTTATACCGGAAGTCGCCATTAACTTCCTTATTTTAAGCGCAACACCCGATATATTATTTCATTTTTGGATTCCTGAGAAAATTTCATAGTGGGTTTCATCAGGGTTTCCTATACCTATGTACAGTTTTCTGAGATATCTCGATTTTTTTGAAAATTGTGACAGATGTAGCCCTGTTTTCAGCATTGCGCCCTTTAACCAATTTCGATTGGTGGAAAGCGCTTCTGGGGTAGATGGAAGCACAGGAATGATACTTTTGAATGCCATATTGACAACTGATTTACAACATACAGGGTATCCAAAATTTAATGACCAATTACATCATTTTAAAAGTTGAAAAAGTTCGTTTTTTCAAATGGGACACCCTATATTTTATTGGATGGTCGATTTGCTATAACATTCCCTATACATATTTCCAGTGGTTTCCTTGTTAATCCATATTTTTTATCAAAAGGTGATCACACTCCAAAAGTTCTACCTAGTAAGCCTTGATTTTGACAGGAATTGAAAGAATGTTGATTTAATGTCAAAGCAGTATCATCGTACAGATTCGTGAAGTATCATCTACTTACAGTTCTACGGATTTTGTTAACTTGCTTAAGTACAGTTTATAATGGAGAATGTTGAAGAATATTCCAATAATGATTTGTTAAATTTGTTTTACACGCACGGTGAATATGGACGAATTATTCGACAAACATGCAGACTATTTAATTAACGATATCCGGACCTACCAACAATGACTCCCGGAAAATACGCAAGATTCGTACTTGCTTTATAGCAACTGGAAACGTAAGGGCAACTCAAAATAACCTAAAGCCCGTAACTGATAATGAAGATAACGTGGTGAATGTATTGGCGTTTTTTCAAGCTTATCCGCGCAGTTCAATTTCGACAGCAACGCTGGATTTGGGTATTTCAAAAACGTCAATCCACAGAATATTAAAAAAACATGGAATGCATCCTTTTTGTGAGATAACTGTTCACGGATTACGTCTTGGTGATGAGGCAAGACGTGTCAACTTTTGCGAATTTATGATTTTGAAAATGACTGAAGATCCGGGATTTCTTCATCAGATTATGTGGACTGATGAATCGAAATTCAGCAGGCAAGGAATTACAAATCGCCAAAATACTCACTACTGGGCACAAGATAATCCACATGTCATTAAGGAACATAATCACCAAGACCGGTTTAGTTTCAATGTTTTTTGTTTAATTATGGACAACAGAGTGGCTTATCAAGTGTACGATGAAAATTTAAATGCGGCTAGATATCTGGAGATACTGAGAGGGTTTGTTAGTGATTTTCTAAATGCCCTACCTCCACATGATAGAGGAAACAGTTGGTATCAGCTTGATGATGCTCCAGCACATTCCACTATAGCTGTACACCGGCAATTATCACTGATGTTCGAGGATCGGAGGATTGCCCCGCGGGGACCTTGGAACTGGCCACCCAGATCACCCGATTTCACCCCCTTGGATTTTTACCTCTCGGGTCGTATAAAACAACTAGTGTATTCTAGGCCGGTACAAACTAGATAGGAATTATTGAACCGTGTTCACTAGGCGTTTACTAATATAAGTCCAGATGAACTTGATGTTTATTTGGCTTCGAAAGGCAAGCGATGTTTCGGTTTCTGCCAAAAATCCACATTAAAATAAAAAATCTGGATTCACAAGAAAACCACTGGAAATAGGTATAGGGAATGTTATAGCAAATCGATGCAGAATCAAATTCTGCATCCGACCATCCAATAAAATACAGGGTGTCCCATTTGAAAAAACGAACTTTTTCAACTTTTAAAATGATGTAATTGGTCATTAAATTTTGGATATCCTGTATGCGATAAATCAGTTGTCAATATAGCATTCTAAAGTATCATTCCTGTGCTTCCATCTACCCCAGAAGTGCTTTCCACCAATCGAAATTGGTTAAAGGGCGCAATGCTCAAAAAAGGGCTACATCTGTCAAAATTTTCAAAAAAATCAAGATATCTATGAAAAAATTGAAAATAGATATAGGGAAACCTGATGAAACCCACTATGAAATTTTCTCTCTCAAAATTTCTCTCCAAAAATGAAATAATTTACCGGATGTTCCATTTAAAATAAAGAAGTCAATGGCGACTTCCGGTATAACGGGAAGTAGTATGATCTTAAAAATATTTTAAAATGAAAGCGAATCTTGAATAACCCTGGAATCCAAAATTCCAAAGTTTTTCTAACCACGAAAACTTCTAACGAACGGCTCTCGTGGAATACCCTGATTGGTATTTCTCGACGTTTTCATCAGCTACGCAGGTATTTATATTTACGACTCCTTGAAGACTTATAAACCCTTAGCAGTGCTTAGGAAGCTGTTTAAAAACATGATAGAGAAAATTTTAGAACAAAATTTATCAACCTCAAGTGTATCTTTTGTAATAACCCAGTCTATAGTGCGCTCCGAATTTAAAATGGCCTCTACATTTAATTTTACACACTTACATGTGTGCTAATACAAATAACTAATTTTCGGTATAGATTTTTACGTAACAGTAAATCATTGCGGATTTCGAAACCGTCGTTGCAAGAATAATATTTGAAATACGACGGTGTTCGCCCAATACGTCGAAATCGTAAAATATAGAAACTATTTCTCATAGTCTATCAATATCTGAGCGAAAGACATATATCCTAAGGATTAAGCTCTAGCATTGCATTTCGTTCCAGTACAACTGTAGCATCTCAGAAAGCTCTACGTATTACACGACTGGTAATGATTTGTAGCCCTGCACTGTACCTGTATAATACTAAATCTTACCTGGCACAAGTCTCGGCCCATTTATAGTCGAAAGAGGTCCACTACCATACTTGACGTGACAGGGATCAGCGTTACTTGAGACCACGGCAATCTCATCAAGTTCGTGTCCATCTCCTGAACCCAAAGCGCTACCACCGTGCGAGACAAGTCTGCCGGCCGAGCTGTCGTGTGACTGCTTACGGCCTCTCCAACCCAGAAGGCGTTTCGCTGTGGACATCACGCCATACTCCGATGCACCTACGGAGATGCTATCCGCGAATGAATTGGGATGGGTACCGACGAAAGCCGCGGTCGTCCGGCAACGGCGACGATTTCACGGAGTTTTCTCCAGAACATTGGCAGAATCGTAATTGGAATGCAGTGTGTTGACATTATGTTGAACTGAAAATAAGAAATTTAGATGAAATCAATGGTTTCAAAACAAATTTAGATGTATAAGTTAATGAAGTTAATTTGTAAGAATCAAGAATATTAAGACTTGAGAATATTTACTTAACATAAAAAACAACAAACAAAACTATAGCTACATTTAAGAATTCGTCAAGATTATAGAAGACCAATTTGTTTTTAGTATAAATATTGTTACACATTTAAATTACTGCTGCTAAACTGTGCAAAAGGAAGTCTATTTATTAGGTTTATACAAAGAGTATTTCAGCACAGACTACGATCTGCTAATAGACCTAAAAGCTAATGTTGAAAAAGGGAGGTGATCTTACAAATAATTTATTTATAGCATAAAAAAGTGTTTTGTCCAGGTATGCAAAATAGACGAACATAACGGACTTCACCCGTTTATCAACAATAAATCTTTTTCCTCGAACTGATACTGACATCCTATTCCTTATAGTTAACAAAACAGCCTCTCAATCCTAGAAAACCGTAGCCATAATCTCCATAGCCGATTGTGATACCTTCAACTTCTCAGGAGTTGCTACGTCTTTTTTGCATCACACTTTTTGTTTTGGCTCAGGCTCATGGTAATGAATCAATCAATCGCAAGGTATATAAATTCAAAATATCACACGAACACTGGATGCATTATTGCTTCTCAAGAGTGAGCATTGTCGGCACACATCTTGTACTGAGTTAAGACTTTCCAAGATATTAATGAAGGATGTTCAAAACGGCCGATTATTTCTTCAATTTCTTTTTTCTTGAAGATAATCATCTTGAATAGACTTTTTCTATTCCGGTGCTATAAAGTTTACTTTACGACACGCGTTTTGGTTGCATAAAGTATTAGTAAGGGCGGCAGTGCTTGGCAGTGCCATGGTCGTTGGCATGGTGCAAAAAATATTAAGTTTTAACAGTTTTGTGATTAGTTTATGCTTTTGGTAAGTTTTGATTTGTAAGTTTGAAATCTCAGCCGTGGATATCTCAGCATATCAGCATCAGTGCATATTAAGTTGGCAATGATAGAATAACGTAACAGAAGGCCCGCAATTAATACAAAAATTTGTGTTTGTTACATTAGATGTTAAGCAGTTTAAGGTAAGTGGCAAATGTTAATAGTTAATTTAAGAATGATTACCATGAAATTTTATTGTATACACAGTGTCTAGGAACATTAATGTGGTATATATTTGTCTTAAAACGTATGTACATAAATTATAACATGAATAATTTTAGGTGCCAACCACTGTAACAGTAAAATATACTTCTAACAGTCTTTGGCACGTTGATAACAACCACTGATATTTAGGGTTATTAGTCGTTGGCAGTCCATTATTCTTTATCGAAATTTATCGCTTTTTAACGCGGTGAAAAATGGAATGTTGAAACTAAAAGCGTCGAAATAGTTTGGCGTTCCTAGATCCACAATTCAATTTAGAATGGGAGACAAATTTAAAAACCCTGGGTTTGGTCCTTCCAATTATCTCTCAAAACAAGAAGAAGCAGTTCTAGTGGAGTAAGAAACTTCTTCTCAAAAGTGTTCAACATTTTATTACCACAACAAAGCGAAATACACCTTTCCGTGATAATTAACCTGGTAAAGGGTGGTATAAAGCATTCATCAAACGACTCCCTGAACTTACGTTAGAAGCGGTGACTCGCGCAAGTGTTTGTATAACTGAAAATGATATTAAGAATTGGTTTACGACAATTGAAAATGGGTTAGACAATGATGGTTTAAAGGATATTTTGAAGGAAGGAGATAGGGTCTTCAATGGTAATGAAACCTACTTTCTTTTGTGTTCTAAAAACCGAAAAGTTATAGCATGCAGAGGATCTGTTAATGTTTATGAAGTGGATCAAGGAACAGCCAAATCTTCCATTACAGTCATGTTCACATTTGGGGCCAACGGAAGCATCACGCCACTGATGATTACTTACCCGTATAAAAGAAAACTTCCACCAGAAATTCTAGAAACTGTTTCTGATCGTAAATGGGGAATTGGATATTCGGATAACGGCTGGATGAAGTCGTCTTTGTTTTACGAGTATATCGGCAATGTATTTAACTGGGTATAATATTAATTTGTTTATATCCAAATGCAACAAGAGTGTTACAACCAGCTGATGTTGCTGCATTTAAACCCCTTAAATCAGGGTGGCAAAGTGGAATTTTAGAATGGAGACGACAGCATCCAGACATGCAATTCACAAACGAAAGTTTTGTTCCCTTTTTGCAAAAGGTTCTCTTAAGTCAACTACAATAATAAAAGGCTTCAAAGCAATAGGTTTGTTTCCTTGGAATCCGAATAATATCAATTATTCAAAATGTTTTGGTTCATCTACTGCTATTTCAAACACTACCACATGGGACACACCATCAGATGGGGAAAATAACAAACCAGTAGTTTTTCTAAGTTACGAAGGAAATTCTGGGTAAAGATGTAATAGAATCGCTAACTAGATTTAATCCAGCTGGACATAGTGTATACAAAGAAAAAATACTCTAACTAGCCAAATATTTTCACACAGAACATACTGATGATTTGCCGCTTGACACTGAAAACATGTCAATAGAGTTTGAAACCATAAATCACTCATAAGATATACTTGATACAAATGAAAATGTTCATAAAACGGAGACTGATGTGTCCAACACTAGCGCAATTATTCATGAAGTCGGAGATTATAATTACGCAGATTTAGAAGATTTGGGTGAACTTGAAAATGACGAAAACCCGTCGACAAATTCTGTAGTTCCACTCAATGAGATACACATCAAACATCCTCAAGCAGCTACGGACCTGATATTGAGGAAAACAGATGTAACGTAATATTCAATAACGAAACTACTGCTAACTACTACTAAGATTTTAAACATACTAGCGGTGGCCTATATCTCCTAAAAGACAAAACAAACGGAATATTGAACGAGTACCGTTTGTAATAACTTCTGAAAAATGGAAAAAGATCAAAGAGAACAAAGAAGAGGAGAAACTAAGTAAAAAAAAGAAAAGGAAGAAAGAAAAAAAGCACGAAATAAAAAAAAAAACTGAAGGACCCAAACCCAAGCTTACAGAAAAAGAAAGTGTACCTAAAAGTGAAAATAATAAACAAAAACTTTTACATAATGAAGGAAAGAAAGGCTTAAAAGAAAATAAAAGAAAAACGGCTCCAAAAATAAATGTACTGCAGAATATGAAAATAATACCCTTACAAGTCACAAAAGAAAATATAACAGATACAAAAATTACCAGTTTGAAGGATTCGTCACCTATGGACGAATGTGCTGAAAATAAAAATAAAGAAAATTTTCATAACGGATACAAGAATGTAAGGCAGGTTTCTGAAAGTATGGAATATGCCAAAGAGAAAAATAAGATTGAAAGTATGGAATATGCTGAAAAAAAAAATAAGATTGAAAGTGTGGAATATGCTGAAGACAAAAATAGTGAGCGATTAGATGAAGCGCCATTATCCGAAAAGGCTGCTCTTCGGTTCGGAGCAGCCATCAATAGCGGCCGTGAAAGCCTGAAGACTACATTGTCTTGATAAAGACACTTTTTCTAACCAGTTTGTGTGTAGTAAATGTTTGATACTTTTATAAAAATTTGTGTTAATTTTCAATTCCGAACATATGATTTTTGTTTTACAATAAATAATTTTCTAAAACCTACCTATTTACCTACTTGATATACATAGTTTTTCATTTTTACCTGTTTTTTTTTTGCTTCAAATATACAATACCAATTACTATACATATAAAATGCCAAATACTGTCACCAATCTGCCAACCACTATGATTTTTGGCATATACCTCTGTTTCTGTTTAATTCGCATAGAAAACATTTAAATACTACAGTTTGCATTAGTAACTGTCGAGCACATAATTCCAGCTGTCTCTTTCTTTGGCCTGTTTGGCAAATAACGATATTATGAATTCCGAACGAACTATGATAGAACATAGATGCCAACCACTGTCACCTTTATACTTTATCGCACGCTAATTTTTTTTTTTTTAAGTTGGTAACAACAAAAAATGGAACCAAATCATATGTAATTGTCAAAATATAAGCCTTTAATCTAACAAACAAATGTAAGAAGTTGTACAGAGAATAAAAACACAGTTACGAACATTTTATTTACGCTAATTAACAATATAAGTGGGATGAGAAGTTTTCTGATGTTTCTATTGAATTTTACTTCCCATGTTGAATAGTACAACTGTTATAAACGTTTACTGTAACACTAGAAGATTCGTGTGCATTAATAGAGATTCTAGGCAGATTTTGGGAACACCCTATGTTTTCTATAAATTCTTGTTGATTCATATTGACTGACACATCACTGCCAATTGTATCAGAAGTCGATGAATTGTGAATGATTTTAGTAGATGTATTAGGTACACTAGACAGTATTTGAGCAACCTCAACTTTTGTCATGGTGGAATTATCGATGTAACCTCCCGCCACTGCTGAGAATTTCCATCCTCCATGGTGCTTAATTGTTATTAAGTCACCTCCACTATTAGGTAAGTGTGTCACACTGAAGCGTCTAAACCAATGTCCAGTGAAGAGCTCAGGATTAGGTAAATTTAAGTAAGTAGCAATATTTGTTGGTACTTTTCCTATGGTACGAGGGAGCGTTTTTATATTCGCGGAATGGGGGATAAGGGGTGGAAATAAAAAAACCAAATTATTTTTGTTTTTCAATATATTCACCTGCAAGACGGATACATTTTTCACATCTTTCAATTAATTTATTTATACCCTCATAAAAAAATGATTTCTCTTTATCTGCAAAATACGCCGAAACTGCCTCCTTGACTTCATCATCGGCAGTAAATTTTTTACCCCGCAGCTCTTTTTTCATTTTCGGAAACAGGTAATAATCACTCGGGGCCAGGTCTGGGCTGTAGGGTGGGTGATTCACAATTTCGAAGCCCACCTTATGCAGGGCAGCTAACGCAACGCGGCTCTTGTGGACGGGCGCGTTGTCGTGCAAAAGCAGCACACCTTTCGTCAATTTTCCCCGTATTTTCTCTTTAATGGCTTCTTTTAGTCGCTCTAATATTGAAGCGTAATATTCTCCGGTTATAGAAACACCTTTCTTTTTATAATTAATCAACAATATTCCTTCCGAGTCCCAAAATACCGTTGCCATGAGTTTCCCAGCTCATTGTGACACTTTAAATTTCTTGGGAGGTGCTGTGCCCTTTTATGCCACTGCATGGAGTCTTGTTTGGACTCAGGTTCATAATGATGAACCCAAGTTTCGTCTCCAGTAACAATTCGACTCAATACACCATCCTTGTCTTCATTACAGAGGTCCAAAAATGCACGCGAACACTCTACGCGCTGTTGTTTTTGCGGCGGCGTGAGCATTCTCGGCACCCATCTTGCGCTGACCTTAGACATGCCGAGATGATCGTGTAGGATTTTAAAAATTGTTGTATCGGATATTCCAACCATTTCTGCGAGTTGTTTCTTCTTTAGTCGAGCATCTTCGAGTACAATTTTTCAACTTTTTGGATAAGTACTGGCGTGGTCACCTCAATGCTCCTGCACGGCCTCGGGTCGTCTTCAAGGGATTCCCTTCCTTGTTTAAATAAACTATGCCACTTGTACACCATGGTTTTTCCTGGACAAGAGTCGCCGTAAACCAATGACATCTCATTCATTATGGTCGCGACTGATTTTCCTTGCCTGGTAAGGAATTTTATAACGGCACGATATTCGATTTTTTCCATATTTCACTTTTCACTCCTCATTATGTTACTTGGTTGACGATAGGTCAAAGGCTAAATGTCTAATAACAATGAAACTTCGTATTTATACTAATTATGAGTCGCTGCACAGGCCACGCCCACAATGCGCCTAATCACGCCCCTACAACCCGCTCATTCCGCGAATATAAAAACGCTCACTCGTATTAATACCAATTGGACTACTCACGCAAGATTCATTTCTATATTGCAGGAAGAAGAGTTTATCGGTAACATGGCTGAGACGAAATGAATAATACTTTTTAACCAATTCAATCCATAATCTACTGCCACCATTATGACATCATTTTTAAACTGTATATCATCCGAAATCGTGTCCGTTATTTCCTCACGACGGCAAGCTCCATTATAGCCCATTATAAGGATAATCTAACAGAATATTATTATGACTATTATAACAAAATAATGTAGAAAATTAGTAAAATACAACTACAATGATGTTCTTATTACTTCCTTTCATCGCTAAATATGTTTTGTTATCAGCGTCTATTATAAACTTGTTAATATGATTTATTTCTAAAATCTCGGATTTCTTAGGCTCGTAGCCTTCAGATATTCTTTTTAAAAATGCAAGAAGCCTAGGAAATTTTGAGATATCTATACTTTTATAAATATTTAAACAACAACGCAATATTGAATATGTAGACCACAAAGACGATGCCTTTTTCTATCTTGCTTTCTTTGTCAAAATAAGCAATTACTACATTTTCGGTAATATTCACAATATTATTTTGTTTACACCAACTTAAAAAGAGCTGGTATTGCTTTTCATAAATATGTCGAGACTTTGTTAGCAAAAGATTATCTAAATTGTCTTCTGCTATTTTGCGAATCTCTGGAGGTGTGCAGTTATTTATTTGTTCTATTTTGTTGATAATTTGAAATAATTTATTGCATAAATCAGACTAAATTTTAAATATAATGACATATAAGAGCGCCAATATTCAAATATTTAAATTGTTTTAGTTAAAAATCCGAGTAACCAACTTCAAAGAAAGAAAATTTCTAAAATGTTCGAACAAAACATGTCTCTCAATTTAATCTTTTTTGGACTTTTAATAACGCGTGCGCAAAAATCGTGTCTTATAATAATAATAATAATAATAATAATAATAATAATAATAATAATAATAATAATAATAATAATAATAATAATAATAATAATAATAATAATAATAATAATAATAATAAAGATTTATTGGCAACACTCAATACTATTACAATAACAGAATACAAAGGAATAATATGCATTAAAAGGCATTAAGTGCCCAAAGGGATCACCATCAGTTCGCCAAACGGCTACCTGTTATTAACGGTGAATCCAAAAAAAAGAAAAATCCAAGAAACAACATAATATAAATATAAATGCGTTACAAAGGGGAAAAGAAAATTAAACAAAAGTATACAAGACCGGAGAAAATCTAGTTTGTACCAACAAGATTAATCCACAGATGCTGCTCATCCATTAATAAATTAAATATAGAATGTCTAAAAGCACGGTATGGTAGACGCTTAACATCAAACGGGAGCGAATTGAACAGTGATGGGCAAGTATATCTAAAGCACCTCTTAAACTGTTGCGTTCGATGCTTGGGTATGTCGATCAAATCCTTTCTACGAATATTGATGTTATGGACATCAGTGCGAAATGTGATTTTGTCAAATAAATATGGTGGAGTCCCAGTATTAATAATTTTGTAAATGAAACAAAGAGAATGAAAGGGTCTGCGTCGTACCATGTTGAGCCAACCGGCATCGGCAAGTTTGTGTGAAATTCTTTGCCGTTTCCTAATGCTGAAAATCAATCGAAGGCATGCATTTTGTACACACTGAATCCTACGAATATCTAACTGATCCAGGCAACTGCCGTAAGTCGTGTCACAAAAGTTAAAATGTGATAATACTAATGAGTCACAAAGCAGTTTTTTAGTAGGAATATCCAGGATATGACGATGCGGATATATCAGTTTTAGATTACAATAAGCACGCCTTATGCAAGTGCTCAAAAACCAAAAAATACGATTTGTCAATATTCAAATGTAAGCAGTGCTTTCTAGCTATAGTAAATAATTTATCAAGATCACAATTTATGTCATCAATAGCTCGGTAGGTGTCGTCAATGGGAAAAGATCTGTACAACTGCGAGTCATCAGCATAGAGATGAAAAGTACAAGTGAAGTTATGAAAAAAGAATAAGTTGAATGTATAAATTGAGAACAGCAATGGTCCCAGAATAGATCCTTGTGGAACTCCCGCACGCATGAGTGTAGATGCAGACTCGAAACCATCAACCACCACTCTCTGCCACCTGTCAAGTAAGTAACTGTTGAAGAACCGCACTGCATTGTCATCAAGGCCGATGTAGTGAAGAATAGATAGTAGTAGATTGTGGTTAATTTTATCAAAGGCCTTTGAAAAATCAAGCAATACAAGAACTGTAGCAAGACCCATGTCGTTAGCTGAGATGATATCATCCGTTATGCTAGCCAGAGCCGACGCACAACTGAAGCCTGGTCGAAATCCTGACTGAAAACTGGGCAACTGAAACTTGTATCTTAATATACCATTCTGCCTTGCTTGAATATATAAAATCGTTTACTTTATGATTTACTACTTTATCTAGCAATATCTCAAACGTCACTGGTCACCGATCTCTTTGACACCGCTGACACTTGGTGTGAGTTAGCACAATGGCACTAGATGCTACTTTTAATTTTTCTATTTGTTTTTTCTTCATTTTATCTGAATCGTCCTTTAAAACAAAATTCAGTTAGTTTTTTTTTTTCATAACAACACTTGCCCTTGAATTAAGAAATAAATTAGAATAAAAGTCATATCATCTACGTATGTATACAGCGTTAGTAAAAAGTCCCGGAACGGTCGAATAACTTTGTTATTTGAAAATTATGATTTCTGATATTTGCAATACAGTTTATATTTTTTCACTTCCGGTTTAATCGGCAATACGTCCAACTTTTTTTTAAACGGAACGCCCAGATTTTTTTAACACTTTTGAATGCAAAAAACTACGTTCAGAAAGTATTAAGATGTTTATTTTTATTCACAAGAAAACAGTTAAAAAATTAAAAAAGTGTCCTAATACAGAAAAATCAAGATACCTGTCTATTCAGGTTGCGATTACAATAATTGTTCAAAATGCTCTCCATTTACAATTTGACAAAAATGTAAACGGTCAGTAAAATTTCTTATTGAATTTTGTATTTGTTCTGGAGTGATGCGATTGTCTTCTTAAACTATTCCCTCTTCCAATTGTTCAAGATTATGGGCACGATTTTTGTACACTTGACATTTCAAGTGACCCCAAAAGAGAAAATCTAATGGCGAGAGATCTGGCGAACGTGCTGGCCATGCGATTGCTCCTCTACGTCCGATCCAACGTTCCGGAAAAATTTCATTCAAATAATCGCGGCCATTATGGGTAAAATGGGGGGGAGCTCCATCTTGTTGAAACCAAAAATGTGCATTAGGGTGATCACCTATGTTTGCATTTGGAAAGAGGGCCGCGCAAGTGCTGGAACAACCTCATTTCGCAATAAATTTAAGTAGACGTTGCCAGTTAAATTTCCTCTTATAAAAAATGGTCCTATGATGTTGTTTCCAACAAGACCAGCCCAGAAATTCACCTGTTGAGGACGCTGTGTATGGACTTCTTCAATCCAATGCGGATTTTCAATTGACCAGTAGCGACAATTGTGTCTGTTCACAGTGCCGTTGAGACAAAACGTTGCCTCATCTGAAAAAATGATGTGATCTAAAACATTAGGCTGCTGCTCGATCAATTCCGTCATTATTTCGCAAAAATGTAGTCTACGATCTGGATCATCTTCAGTTAACTCATGGACGGGATACATTTTATAAGCTTTCATTCTTGCTGATTTAATAATCTTATGAGCAGATTTTTGAGAGATCTCATGAATTTGACCTAATTCTTTTGTGGACACGTGATAATTTTCTTCCACTGTAAGTAACACATTCAAGCTAGTTTCTTCATCTGTTGCTGTTAATGGACGTCCCCTTCTAGGTAAATCCTTCACCTGACGAAAGACTTCAAACTTTTAAATTGTTCGGCATACCGTACTTTTACTAATGTGACGATCCGGATAAACAGTATTAAACAAAATACGAACCTCTTCAAAAGAACGTTGACGATCACCGTACCCACGCGGCATCATTAATATCTCAATTCGTTCTGATTCAGTAAGTTTTAACAACTTTTTTCAAAGGTACCTTGTTTTTTCTGTATTAGGACACTTTTTTAAGTTTTTAACTGTTTTTTTGTGAATAAAAATAAACATCTTAATACTTCCTGAACGTAGTTTTTTATTTTGCATTCAAAAGTGCTTAGAAAATCTGGGCGTTCCGTTAAAAAAAAAAAAAGTTGGACGTATTGCCGATTAAACCGGAAGTGAAAAAAATATAAATTGTATTGCATAAAATGCATTTATATTAACTATACCCCCATACCAAATTTCAGAAATCATAATTTTCAAATAACAAAGTTATTCGACCGTTCCGGGACTTTTTACTAACGCTGTATAACTAAATAACTAGAGAAACCTGAAAACTCTCATAGACCTCTGTATCTACATATCTTGTATTGCCACTAGGGCTTTATTTGACATATATTATTATATCTTCCTAAACACTATGATTCATTATGGGAACGACCAAATATGATAAAAAACATTACTCTTGCATCAATTTCTGTGGTAATAAACTGAAATACGCATCTCACGCCATTTAAAATGTATGAAATCTACCCGCAGAGAAACATCGATTGCGTTTCACTTTTGGGGAGGCATGATTTACAGTCGCCGGATTTCGACGTAACGGTCGATTCACTTGGAGACTTGTGCATAGCTTATTTGATTGCCCCGTTTTACTTGGCTTGATTGATTTCTTTATCGCTAGATTATCGTCCTGTTCGTATAACACTTTTTCTTTACCCTTTTCGTATACAAATAATCTCTCAATCAACTCGTCCTTATCTACATACAATGTGTCCTATTGCAAATCTAGACTGTGATTATATAAGGTGTCTGTAAAAGGTCTTTACACACGCCTACCACATATTCCTTAGACCAAAATAAGCCGATTTAAGTAAATTTATCTTAGTCCAAAATTGCTTAGTTTGGGTGCTATGCGGCCTTGAAGTTAAAATTTTGATATCGTTTTTTTGTTATAAATTCAAAATGGCTTATGCGATTCTAATAAGATTTGGCATGGTTAGTTAGTATTATTGGACGAATGTTTTGAGAAAATTTCAAGAAAATACTAATATCGGAAGTGAATAAAACGCGCATGGCCATTATGAAAATTAACATAATTTTTTTTTGCTGTCTGTAGTAGAGACACAAAATATATTTTAGTCGATAGAGTTTTCAAAAACGATCAAATTATGTCTCTTGAAAAATTTTCCTATTTTTATTCGTTTTCGAGAAAAACGGAAAAAAGGGCTTATGGTCGTGCGTTCGAAAAAAAGCATAAAGTAATCCAGTCAGTGATTTCTATCATAAATAAATGAATTTTGCATGGCTAAATCTACTCTTCAAAAATAGACTATAGGTAAAACTTAGTAAAAATTCACGCTCTCGGAGGTTCTGGGTAACTTATATAGTACAAAAACGGCACTCTTTATAAGAATTGATTACTCTAATGGTTTTTGCAAAATTTGTATTTTAATAATTTACAATAGGTTATTTTACACAAAAACTCAAACATGAACACAAGTAATAAATATGTCACAAAAACTGTTGAAAGTGTTTTCCATTTACACGCATCCAAAGATTTATACCACTAAAGAAATTAAACTGTACTCTTTGCAAAATTTCTCCGTCACCTCTAAGGTAATTTATTGTATGTTGAATACGTTGCCATAGTTGTGCTTCATTAGCCACAGGTGTCTTGTAACCCACGAACTTAAGACGTCCCCATAAAAAAAATTAGCTGGACTTAAGTCTGGAAAACGTAGTGGCAAATTTACAGGTACATTATTACCTCTACCTATGCATTTGTTTGATATTTCTCCGAAGTTGTAGAGGTAAATCGTCTAGCAAATCTGGCAGCGTATTTTGTAAAAACTGCAAGTAGATTTCTCCTGTTAATCTTTGTGGAAGAATAACAGGACCAACAATAGAATTGCCAATTATTCCAATCCACACATTAAGTTTAAATTCTTGTTGAAAATGATTTATCTTTATGGCATGCGGGTTTTCAACTGCATAAACGTGTTCGTGGAAATTAGTTACCCCTCTTCTTGTGAAACAAGCTTCATCCGTAAACAAAATAGTGTTGTTAAAGTTTAAATCTGCTTCTCTTTGCCCATTAACAAAGCGACAAAAACCCAGGCGCATTCCGGGATCAAGTTCTAAAAGATCTTGAACTGCTATTTTATGGTATGGATATAGCAACTGTTCTCTAATTACAGCGTGAACAACATCTTTACATATTCCTAGTTCCCTACCTATTCGTCTAGTACTTATTTCTTCAACCCCTTCTAAAATTTCTTCTTCAACTTCGCGAACCCTAAAACGCTGCCTCACATAATCAGCGGTTGCAGGAGCAAAACGACCGGTCTCCCGAAGACGTCGCTCAACGGCAGCAAACGTTGGTATTCGACGATTTGGAAACTTTTCAGAATACACCCTCGAATATTTCCTTCACAAAATCCAAATACCAATAGCATATCGGTATATTCTGCATTGGTGATAGTAAGGCCATGATAAATCACAAAAAGTTGAGCTTTCTAAATTATTAGATCACTTAAGAACTTTTGAACACTAATGACAATTCTGGTATTTTAGATTTGACACTATTATTCTGCCGTGTTAATTCAAAAAGGCGTATCTACATTTTTTTTCAAAAATGGGTTAAATATATTTTCTGATGCCTCTCCATGAATATTTATGTGTATTATTAGTTAGAAAAGGCGTAACTATACTCTATATTACAGCGAAATGGTGTAACTACTGATCTAATTTTCAGATACGCCTGTTTTGTTTAACAGTTGTTCCGCTGTGTTATCAGAACTATATTCGAGGTTATGATTGTGTCAATTCAATTTTGTCATAGCATGAGCAATTGCAATTGATCATAATAAAATGGACAGAGGAAAGCAATTAGTGATTTAAATAAGCTTCAAAAAGAGAAAATAGTAAACCTTAATAAATTGCGTCGAGCTCCTGTTAAACGTAAGATATCAGATCCGAATTTTGAACCCTCAACAAAATCGAATTCCACCAATGCAGAAGAGTCGAATGATTCAGTCGCAACATATGGTAAGTATAAAATAAGTCAATAATAAGCGTTTATTACGTTAGAGTATATATTTTCTAGTTTATTTATTAATCTATTTAATTGTTTTCAGAATCATCCGGTCAAACTATTAAAAAGGTCAATATTATAAGCAATGTTCTTGTATATTCTCCCGTTTCTGCACAAGAAGTTGATAATGATAGAAGTCAATTAGAATTAGCAATAGTTGCGGACAATAATAATAACGATGAATTAAATATTGCAGAAGAAATTCTTAACATAATTCTACACAACGTAGAAGAAACAGTTCTGCATCTACATACGTTAACAAAAGATGGCAAACCCAGAAGACGTAGAAAATACCTACAGTCGGTAGAAGAAAGGAAAAGGATTAAGCGAAAAACTCTTGTAAAGTTACACAAAACTAAAGATACATGCAGTCGTGAAACGTGCTTAAAAAAATGCCAAGAAAAAATTTCAGACAAACAACGTGCAGTAATAAATGAAGAATTTTGGAAAATGGGCAATCAAGATCAAAGAAGTTTTATTTTAAATTCCGTATCTAAAATTGAATCGAAAATCGACGGAAGGAGAATCACGTCGTATGAACACCACGGTCTATTCCTTCAAAGATGAAAATGGATCTAGAACCGAAGTGTGCAAAACCTTTTTTCTAACGACACTTGGCTGTAAGAAATCTAATGACAAATTTGTTCGGAGTATTTTCAGAAAAATATACAGAAATGCTATCATACCAAATAGTGATAGCCGTGGAAAACCTAATAACAAAAAATTTAATCGTGAAATAATTGTCAAACACATTGAATCATTTAATCCTAGTATTACACATATTCGCCGTGAGCACGCTCCACTTAGGAAAGCCTGCCTTCTGACATAACTATAAAATCAATGTACGAAGACTTCAAAAGAAAACATCCTAACATACAATTTTCGTATTACCTCTATAGGGAAGTTGTCAGTAGCCTAAACATTTCTTTGTCAAAATTAGGACACGAGGAATGTTTTACCTGTGAAGTGTTTTTAAAACACTCAAGAGACAGTAGCCATCAAAAAGAAAATCTAAATTCAGAATGTGATGAATGCAGATCTTGGAGTGAACATCATAAAAAATATAAATCTGCAAAGTATCAACAAGATTGTGCTCAATTTGAAATTGTCATTACAGTAGATTT
Source organism: Holotrichia oblita (assembly GCA_023690525.1). NCBI lineage: Eukaryota > Metazoa > Arthropoda > Insecta > Coleoptera > Scarabaeidae > Holotrichia > Holotrichia oblita. The sequence continues at coordinate 157,976,658 of CM043017.1, read as the reverse complement.
GCAGAAAGTAATAATGCTTCACCGCTGTGACACCTTCAAAGAAGTAATTTTTGTTCCAAGATTAGTCGCTTACAACTAAAGCTTTATACCTGGAGGAAAAAGAGGAAAGGCACCAGCTAATGCAGTAGTATGGCATGAAGCCACTGCAGGAAGAAGCAAAAAAGACATCATAAGTGCTTTTTACCAATATTTTTTGCAAATCCGTGATGTTGAACATGTTATATTATGGGCCGACAACTGTTCCGCTCAAAACAAAAACTGGTGCCCTTATAGCTTCTTTGTTTACCTAGTCAATTGTGATGAAATTGCTCTTAAACATTTGGAGCTAAAATATTTCGAAACTGGTCACACTTTTATGGCAGCCGATTCATTTCATCACGCTGTTGAAAATTCTTTAAAAAAAAAAAAAGGTAAAATTTACGACTTGGGGATAAAAAGTTCATATAAGGGTGTTAACGTAACGCAAATAAATGTAAATTCCTTTTATGATTGGGAAGACCTTACTTCTCAGTATAAATTAAATAAAATAACTCCAAGACCATATTTAAATTCTATGGTGCAAGTAAATTTCAAGCGAGGTGAAAGAACAATATCATACTCGCATTCATTTGATGAAGGGCCGTTTACTGAGTTGAACTTTCTAAATCATAAGTCTTTCAAAACCGGGATCTCTACCGAAATGTAGGAAAAACGCTAGAGGTATTTCTAAGATAAGAAAGCAAACTATAATAGCAAAACTTGGACCAATATTTCCTAACAATAGAATGAAATTTTGGGAGCAGTTACTAACTACAGAGGTAGATGAAGAGGTTCCAGACGACAGTGACTAAACATTTTCTAATTGCATAGGTACATAATTTAATCAAAAAAAAAAATTAAAAAAAAACTTTTTTGGTTCATTATAACGTTATATTGTTAACTTTAATTTTTATAAACATTTAATCAATATTTGATTTTTATTACAACACTCCATTTGACTAACAAAAGTCATAGTCACATGAACGTAAGAAAGTTTAACTTATACTCCGAAATTATTGTCATTATATTCAACCCTAGACTTTTAGAACTTTTGTTTTAAGAACGGACTTGATGACATAATTAAAAAGATTAAAACATCATTTCCTCGGCTTTTACGTTGTAGCAGATACGCCCCTTTGAATTAACACGGCAGTATTGTTTAACCATGCAAAATTCATTTGTTTATGATAGAAATCACTGACTAGATTACCTTATGCTTTTTTTCGAATGCATGACCATAAGCACTTTTTTCCGTTTTTCTCGACAAGGAATAAAAATAGGAAAATTTTGCAAGAGACATAATTTGATTGTTTTTGAATACTCTATCGAATAAAATATATTTCGTGTCTCTACTACACACAGCAAAAAAAATATGATAATTTTCATAATGGCCATGCGTGTTTTATTCACTTCCGGTATTAGTATTTTCTTGAAATTTTCTCAAAACGTTCGGCCAATAATACTAACTGACCATATTAAAATCGCATAAACCATTTTGAATTTATAATAAAAAAACGATTTCAAAATTTTAACTTCAAGGTCGTATAGTGCCCAAACTAAGCGACTTTAGACTAAGATAAGTTTTCTTAAATCGGCTTATTTTGGTCTAAGGAATATGTGTGTGTAAAGACCTTTTACAGACACCTTGTTATTTATTTATTTATTTATTTATTTAGATACAAACAGTTGCACATAAAACAACTAATTACATGTATCCTAAACTTAATCTTACACTACTGAATATAATAAGGTGCTCAAGCTATACCTCAAAAGCTTCATAACAATACAGACAGCAGTCAATCAGAAGACACCAACATTAAAATTATGCTACAAATACATATGCCGAAAAAAAAAGAGAAAAAAGAGAAAAAAGAAGAAAAAAAAAGAAAAAAAAAGAGAAAAGAAAAAAAAAGAAAAAAAAAAGAAAAAAAAAGAAAAAAAAAGGCAATTATTTTTAACTATAAGACTCTAAGAATGTGAGAATGTAAGAATGTGAGAGGGACAATCAAGGCCTCAGAAATATAATGCAAAATCAAAGTGGACCTAAGGCGAACAATACACTCTTTACATGCTTACAAAATTCACCCTTGGTTATGCCGAAAATTTCAACGACGTCATAATACTGGTTGTATAATTGGCAAATTAAATTTACAGGACCAAGAACAGACGCTGCAGCGTGCATAGGAGGTCCCGGTCTTATACTATAGTAAGGAATATGTAATTTGAATAAGCATAACAACTTAGCGTTATCAAAGAAGTTATTAAATACTTTGAATAGTGTGTATAAAACAGCAAATTCACGTCGACGCTTCAAAAGAGGCAAACGAAACTCAGCCCACAGACCTTCGAACGATTCAAAAGGAGGATTAACCCCATGTTTTTTTAAATAAATGTATTTCAAAAAAAGATTCTGTATCCTCTCTATGATTTTACTATGTTTAAGAGTATTCGGTGACCATATCACGGATCCAAACTCTAATTTAGAGCGTACAAAAGCATTGTATAGTATCAGAATTGAACGAATATCTCCAAAATCCCCGGTGTTACGCCTTATAAAAGATAAATTTCTGTAAGCATCAGCCGCGATGACATTGATGTGATTATTAAAAGAAAAGGTTGAATTAAAGAGAATGCCAAGATCCCTAAGTTCAGTGATACGAATTAAGTCCAAACTATTTATTTTATACTCAAACATGAAAGGAACTTTTTTTCTTGTAAAACTAATAACGGAGCACTTAGAGATATTCAGTGCTAGCTTATTACGCTGACACCACTGCGACAGATTATTTAAGTCAATCTGCAATTTTGATGAGTCAGACGGAGAACTAATACGCCGATAGATTTTGCAATCATCTGCATATAGCAAGCAGTTGGAGAATTGAAGAATTGACGGGAGATCATTAATAAAAATTAAAAACAGCAAAGGCCCCAGATTACTTCCTTGGGGAACACCAGAACTAACCATATAGGAATGTGAGTATTCACCGCCGTAATACACATACTGTCTTCTGTTACATAAATAGGACGCAAAGAAATTTAATAAAACCTTTGAAAATCCGAACATATGTAATTTATTTAAAAGCACATCGTGATTAACACTGTCAAAGGCCTTAGAGAAATCAGTGTAAACAACGTCCAATTGCGACCTATTATTGATGGCTTGCGCAATATCCTCGCAAATCATAATTAAATTTGATTCAATAGATCTGCCGCAACAAAATCCATGCTGTTCAAGTGCTATCCTATTTTTAATCATCTCAAAGATCTTGGTGTAAAGTATTTGCTCGAATATCCTGGCCACAACCGGAAGAACAGAAATTGGGCGATAATTAATCATCATCTTTCTATCACCTTTCTTAAACACGGGTACTACCCTACCTTAGCCAACTTCCACCGATCAGGAAAATATCCGCTCGCAAGTGACAAATTAAAAATGTGCTTCAAAGGAACCAGAAATAATTCAGCACAACCCTTGTATACATAAGCAGGTATATTATCGAGACCCATAGATCGCTTTGACTTTAATTTTTTAATTGCATTTAGAATATCTCCATTGTCAATTCTACCTACAATGAAGTTCCAATCATTCGTCCCATTACCAAAATCTACACCATATCCCGATGGTTCGATAAACGTAGTACAAAAGTAGTCAGCGAAACCCTGCGCTATGTTATCATTGCCACAGTAAGTCTCGTTATTATAAACCAAGTACTGAGATAATTGTAGACCTCGACGTTTATTGTTTATAAAAGTCCAAAAATTATTCGGATTAGACTTAAGAGATGCTTCAAGATTACCGCAGTAATTCCGATATGCTTGTTCAATTTTAGTTTTTAATTGATTTCTATAGAAACGGAATTTACCCAAATTAAACGGGTTATGTCTTCGTGAGTGATGATATTTCTTCAACTGTACTAGATTGATTATTTCTTTGTTAAACCATACTGGAAAGTTTTTGTTGCAATTGAAACGCTTTACTGAGACGCATTGATTTAGAATATTATACAAAATATCGTAGAAACCATCAACCGATTTATTAACATCACAATGGCTAATTACCGTATCCCAGCTGCAACGATTTAAAGAAGTGTATAAAGCATAAAAATCAGCGTTGGCATAGTTATAATACATTCTCTGATCTAAAGAATTTGTGCAATTACTACGACTTATCGATGCAAACCTCACACATAACGCAGGATGATGCACATCCAGAGGAACAAGCGGGGCAGTGGCCGCCTCCTATATTGTTGCCTCATAGGTAACTATTGTATGCATTAAATATTCAATAACAAAACGAATAAACAGTACTTTTGTAAAAATAAAAATACAAACTTTTATAATTTGATATACGGGGCGTGGTTTTAAAGTAAGTACCGTTTCAAAATATTTAAAAAATTAGGAAACTTTTTATAACAATTTTATTGAAAAGCCACGAAAGCCTGTACTTTAATCTACTTATGCACATAATTACCATCATTATTGAGGTAGTTGTCATATCGAACAACAAGCTTTTATATCTCGTTGTCATCAAAGTTGACCGCTTGATTTGACAGTCACTGATTCACGGTCATTTTGAGTTTATTGTCACCATCATGGTGCTTACCTCCGAGATGCTTCTTAATATTCAGAAAAAGGTTCTTTAGTTAGTTTACTACATTTGTTAAAATCTAGAATCTAACTTTATAAGCGAATTACAAATACTAACTGAAATTAAAACTTTATTTGAAAGTGTTAAAACGAACACAGAAAATATCCAATTGCAACGATTGATTTCTCGAGTCAGACTTTATAGGTACATAATATTGATTTTCGTGTTACTAATACTCGAAAACTTTTTATTTGATTAGGAGAATAATCCCGTAATGTAATAAAAAATATATATAAGGGAATCGAAAAATTGTTTTTTTGTCAATTTTATCCTCGAATAAACTTTCTTATTGTTTTAAGGAACGGAAATTACATTTTTTACGATTTTACTCCGCCTATGATGTTTTCTTTCAATTTATTTGTTTGCACTTGATCGAACGTTCGAAGCGGGGTAATATTTGGTAAATCAGAATACCATCTTTCATATTTTTCTTTCTACTGTGCCGAGGCGCGCAGTGATAACTTTGTGACTTGCTTTACCCTTGTCAATTGGCTGCGGCATCAAAAGTGACAACTTTTATTATATTACGAAACGTGCTACTTCTCCGCTTATTTAGCCGTTTTAAGTTTAAAGTACCGGAAATAAAAATGTAGATAAACCGTTCACCTTTCATGCAAATAGTATCCATGTCAAACGAGTTCTTATACATGTAAGATGACTTTGATACTTATGGTATCTGGCATGTGAAAGCGATACTAGTAAACGCGCATCATATCATCAAAATTAACATTAAATACAGTCTACTTAAAAAAAATATATAAAACTATTGCGTAGAACGTTATTTTATTGATAAACTAAAAAATTTGTTAAATTTCCGATATTGTCTTTTACGCTTCGTCATTGTCTCTTGAAACTTAAGACTAATTCAATTTCTTTCGTTACTAAAAGCGTGAGATATTGTCTAAAGAAATTTAAGACTAAAACAGAGTAATGAAGGGGAAGATGCAATAAATTCAAACTAAATCAGACATCCACTCATTTCCAATAAGTACGCATACAGATAGAAGAGACCCACAGAAACCGCTTAATAGAAAATGGGCCGGAAAATCACCCAAGCTCGACATAACAAAGAGATAATTTTAATTGTTTCGCTAAACATTGAAAGAAGATTCAAAAATTTTTTTATTTGAAAATTTTAAAACAGTATTTTTGATGGAGACCAACGTCGTATTTTTCACCAAGAAAATGTGCCTTTTTGGTGCAGACTTTGCATCGTTTGTCCGTTTCATTACACAGACATGACTTCTTCCATCAAACCTAATGTTTTTCACTCGGCGGCTAAACTACTTTACCTCTAATGAATGGCGTGCCGCAAATTTTTCAGAAGTCCGTGCTGATACACCTTCGAAAGTTAAAAAGACAAGCGACTGGGTAATTGTTTGGTAATAGTTGCTTCATTAGAAGATATGCATTTGTAACCGACACATCTAATAAGTACGAAAAGATTGGCCACCACCATTTTCTTTGACGCATTCGTGTTTGATAAATACTGATCCAGCAAATCAACCCCTCCCATTCCATTATTATAATTAGAGAAAACTTTTGGTTGAGTAACTGTTATTTTTGCCCAATTTTTAAAACCAAACCTAATAGGCTCAACTTTTGATGAATTGCTTTGATTGACAGATTTTCTTGCACTCCACCATGAAATGTGAAAGTATTATTTAGATGTGTGATCAGAGTGTTTTCTAAGTTTGAATAAGCGATTATCGTTATCAATCTCGGAGAATCTCGGCTTGTTCCTTGATATTTAGATACAAAAAACAAATAAATCAATACATTCGCAAAGCATTTTTAAATCTTAAACAGATCTACCCCCACAGACATTGTTTATTACAGCACCTCAAGTAACATCTATGCGAACATTTTGTTCGTTCTCAATTTAATTATTGCGATTCAGTTTATCACCCAGCCATATAAACTGGAGGATCTCCATTGGTTAACTATGACCAACAAGGGAAGATTGCATTACCTAATGTTTTGTCACAGGATCGTGAGGAACAGGGTACCACCTTACCTTTATGAAAAAATACAATTCAGATATGATCTATATGGGCTGAACACTCGACACAAACACAAGAAGATTCTCACATAATATACATATATAAATCATACAATGACTGATACTGACTGACACTATCTTCAAGGTTTGGATGGGAGAACAGCGGCAAAGTTTGTCTTTGGTCACTGAATCAGAGCTTGTGATTGCCTCAAAACTTTTGCATATACATTTCATTTCTTGTGTACATATAGTTCATAGAAATTATTGTTGTTTTATGTAGGAATGTTACTGAAAAGAGGTACAATATTATCAGTGAGGTGTACCTCTTTTCAGTAACATTCCCAATTTGAAAATTGCTAAATACAATCCTAAAAAGATCAGAGACCTGTTCTCCACTTTAAAAGACACTACGCCCTTCTGGCATAATAATAACTTGATTTATAAAGTCAATTGTACTGGTCGATGGCCGCAGTGGTTAGGCGGCTGACTATCGTTGTGAGAGGACGATAGGTGCCGGGGTTCGATTCTCTGGAGGGACTGTGACATTTTTTCAAAGAGTTTAATCCCGGATCGACTTGCCATTCGCTGTTGGGAGCAAAGTGATTAACAGCGCCGCATCATAAAAGGCGATATGATGCTGTCACAAAGTCATTTAAACACAACTTACACACAGCAAACTACACCGCAAGAGTTGCAGTGATAGCCAGACAAGTAATACAGCTTACGGAGTCACTGCAACTAAGCACCCACCACACATTAAAAAAAAAATTGCCTTGACTGTCGTGGGTGTTATGTGGGACAAACGTCACAATAGCTCAAACATCGCATTAGCCAACACAAGAGTGACTGTCGGATAGGTAAAAGATCTTGTGCACTTGCAAACCATACCAAGGAACATGACCACCACTTCAACTTTGTTGATGTTGAAATCCTTCAATTAGAACCATACTACAAAAATAGAATATTTTTGGAAATGTATTACATACAAAATCAAAAAACCAATATTAATTTTATATTTATAATAATTAATATTACTGTAATATTTTAAATAGAATAAATTAACTTAACTTATTACTGTGACATGTTTGCAAACTTTTTGAGCACACTTTGTAACTTCACTTTCTGACCAAACCACGTATATCAATGTTTGTATGTTCATATTTTCTCAGTTCTTAAAGAGATTTTATTAAAGTCCTTGATCTGATACGATTTATATTTCATGTGTAATTTAGATTGTTCATTACAACGCAATGATAAATTCCTTTATCTTTCATTGTTACATCTTGTTCTATAGCTTGTAAAAGCTGTTCCAATGATAAACTGTAAGTAAAGAAATACGCGATGTTACAAGAAACACCATCTAAATATTTTACTTCTATCTTTTATCGCAGAAAATACACTGCATAGGTTTGGTGGATTGATGGAAAGTTTTGTTTACATCCCTCAAACTATCGCGCAATTGCTGGTCCGTTTAAACGGACGTTGTACTCTAATGGGTTAAAGCAGCGTTAAATACCGAAGATCTATCTTTAGAAACTGCATTGAAACAAAAGAAGCTCTTAATGTAAATATTAAGATCGAATTAGAGTCGTCCAAATCTTGACTTTAATATATCGTTGCTGATAAATTGCTTTCCAAGTATGGAATTTTCGAGAGTTTCAATTCCATATTTCACTTCTGCACTTTTTTTGCAAAATTCAACTGGTTTTCTTGTGGTATGAAAATGAATTTATTCAGATTCATATGCTCTATCACTGTCGACAATGTTTCGCCATTTTTCTGGTAAAGCCATGATGCGATCGATGAAGAACTTTTGTAGTTTCTGATTGAAAAAATGAATTAAGTGATTCTCGTAGGCTTAAGTCCATTGAAATAGTTCCGCAGAGTATACAGAACAAGTGATAGTCCGAGAGTGCTATGTCTGAACTATATAGTGCATGCATCAAAATTTCCCAACTTAGCTCTTGCAATCTTTTACGGTCATCAAAGAAGTGTGTGATCAGGTGAAGTGAACCCCTTTCCTGTTATTCAATTCGGGCAATTTTCTTTCAATTGCCTGGCGTCATCTCTTAAAGTGTCTGACTAACTGGAAGTAACTCATAGTGACGAATCCCTTCCAACATTTGCTAAGTATACATTAAGTTTTCTCTTCATATTTTCGAAGATTCTGTGACGTTCATCTACCGTAATTTATTGAATTTCATGTTTAATTGCTCCTTGAAGCTCTTCAGCATTATGGAGCCTGCTCTTAAAAATATCATTTTCAAAAAAAAACCAGGCCTTGGCTAGTAATCCTATTGTCCATTTGCAGATTACATACGTATTTTTTTAGCCGTGCGAAGCGAAAGGAAAAAAAAACAAAACATAATTTTCCCTTTCAATCTAACTAACGTGTATAAATTTTCAATTCTACGATACTGTTTGCGTACCGCCCGTAAATCAATACGTCCGGTGACAAGCCTTTGCGTCTCGTTGGACAATTAAATTAATAAATTGCGACCACCGCCACGCCAATGTCGCCGGCATTTTCAAACACTACAACGATCTTGACTGCACTTGAAATCAATGGAATTGGGAAAAAAACGAGAATTCTCAAATGGCCGTATCCCCTGTATTTACTTTCAATCAACGAACTCGATGCAAATAAATATTTTGAAGTGAAACAACACGCAACCACCAAAACAGCGATAAATTGTTTTCGAAAACCACTCAACCTATTTACCCTGTAAATTAAAATTGGAGCGAAACAAATTAGAAAGATTATCTTTTATAGGATACAATATTATGAGGGGATATAATGAAAGAAGATACTAAATTATCATATAATAGCCAATTAATTTAATTTCACACACAATGGTAATTAAGCCAAAATCTCTTTTCTTAAAACCTGCTACAGTTCACGCTCTTAATTTTAACGATATGTTACTAATGTACATACATACGAACTGAAAGATTCAACCATCAGCTACAATAGATATTTATAACCCCAATACCTAACGCGATAGGCATATTGCTCATATACCACATACCAATTATTCGAGTTAATTAAACAATATTCCATTATTCACTGGAAATGTTAGTATGTAGATTAGTCTCATGAACAAGTTAATGAAATCTGGAAAGACGCTTCGAAATGGAAACCATCTATCTAGCGCTTGGTCTGTATTCATTACGTACACATGCAGTTGATACGTAATATTATTCCGAAAGTTTTATTTTAAATGATGAAACATATCTCTCTAGAAGGTATGTTTTTCTCTATTCATACCGAATATGCCATAACGCCCTTGCGTTTTATCAAGAGTAATGTCGAATAGCTAAAATGGAGAAAATATATAATACTCGAGTGAAAATAATACCCAACTGAAATAAATATTAAAATAATTAAATTTTAGTAGAAGAAAATTAAGGTAGTTATATGAAAAATTATTTAGAAAAATCCAGTCTTAAATTTTGCATTTTGGTTGGAATACTATAACCCATAAGACACTGTGAAAGTCTATGTCCTAGGAGCGCAATTTTTAGATTAGGAAACCAAAAAAAAGTGTTTGGAGCTAGATCTGGTGAGAGAGGAGGGTGAGTAAGCAGTTCAAACCGTAAATCGTGTATTTTCGCCATGGCAACCACTGAGGTGTGAGACGTCTTTAAGAAACAATTTTTTCTGAAAATCTGACAGTTTTTTCAACAATTTCTGCCGTTAACTTGTCAGGTAATGATGCGTAGTATGCTCCTGCAATAGTTTAAAGATAATCGATTAAGATAGGTCCATGACTATCCCAAAAAAAAGTCGTCATTACTTTCACATCCGAAGAAACAGTTTTTGCTTTTTTGCAGCCGATTCACCCTTCACACTCCTGTTTGCCAGACTGTTTTGCCTGTATTGTTGTTTCGGACATACAATGGTGTATTCAAGTTTCATCTACAGTAATTAATCGGCGCCAAAACAAAAAAAAAATATTGCACCTAAACTGCACACAAGTGCCGCATCCAAGGACAGCTTTTCCATGCCTAAATCTTGATTCAATATGTGGCGAACACATTCTTTGGATATGTTTATAACATCTGCTATCTCTCTTTCTATTTAGTGAAATTTTGTTATCGTCAGTGGTTGATTTTGAATTTTGCTGCCCAATATTTCACTGTAAATGTTGGTGCAAAGCCCTCGTCTACAGCTTCCAACTCATCTTTAATTTGCGATGGTGCCTTTCAAAAGTAAATATTTAAGGAGGGCTCTACACTCGATTTTGTCACATTGACTCACTCAAACGATTGTCAAAAAACTCTGAAATTTTGGTGAGTACCTGTCATACGATGCACAATCACATTACCAGCTTTTATTATTATAGGGAACCATTAACAAAGTTCATCCAAATTTCCAAGATAAATTTAATAATGATATATAATGCAAGCGATAAAAGGAAAGTCTAATTGGCCTTGCCTTTAAGCCATCTATCTGTGACAGAAACAATAATAACAGTTTGAATCACTAACTACAGAGTAATAATTTTTTTCTAATACGAAATAGTTTTTAAGTAATAATAAAAATATTATAATAACTAAAGCAGACAAAGGAGAAGAAAGTATAATAATGTACAAAAAAGATTACACAGCCAAAATGCATTCATTATTAAACGATCAAAACACTTACATTACATTACAAAAACAACCGACTAACAAAATTCAAAGTGAAAATAACCAATTAATCACTAGTTGGTTAAATAATAGTAATTATATAGACGAATCCGTTGCAAAAAATTTAAAAATACATAATTCGATAACTCCGCGAATTTACGGCGTCCCTAAAATTCGTAAAACTGATATTCCTTTAAGGTCAATTGTAAATTGTACGAGTACACAATCACCAACATACAATTTATCAAAATTTTTGCCTAAAATTCTCAGTAATGTCATAGGAAAGTACAATGTAAAAAATTCGTGACACATATTAAATGTCAATTTCTTCCACTGAAGAAGTCTTATTAACGAAAACATCATATTATATGTTCTGGAATAAATTGGTTTGTTGTTTTATTGATCTACAAGTGGAAATATTTCAGGAATTGAAACATAAGTACATAAAGGTCCGAAATAGATATATTAATTCTAATACGATAAAATTTGTTGTATTCCGGCCAGAGGAAGCAGAATAATTTATATTTCGTTTTCACAAGAGCGTAACCTTCATAAATACCTGATTACCTGATCCTGCTTGGAAAAAGCGATATATTTCATAATCCAGTATTTCCACTTTATTACACTTGAACAGTGCCAGCTCAGTTTTTCTTCGGAGTTCATAGACGAAAGTAATATAGTATAATGAGTGGAGCGTATATTAAGAGATTAGAAACAATGCTCGCATCCTAAAGGCCCGAAAATGTCAATACAATGTCTCCCTCGGATGAATCTTCGTTTTGGAAATTTGGTCCTGGTCTAAGAGCAATTCATGTAAAATCAACGTTACAAAAGAGTGATTTCAGTTCACTGAGCATCTTCACATTGACTTTAAACTCAAGCAAGGCTCAAGGAGCGATCAAAATTTATAAAGAGAGCCTCTTACCGTCGGGAAAGAAGTGATTTAGTGGTGGTACATTATTATGGATACTACAGGAGGATAATGGTTCTAAACATGGGATCCAAGTGTTAACCCTAACCTTCGTAATCGCCTGGTGTGAACAAGTCGAAAATGTTTGGCTGTAAAAATGTATGTTTCTATTTAATATTTTCGACAAATAACAAAATGTCCTAAAAAAAATCAAACAGCACCCTCTAGCATGCCCGTCACTTATTATATTAGTTCGAATTTGTAAGTATTACATTGGTGCATTTCTTCAAAACAGAATTCCCCCTCCCCCCCCCCCTTCTCACCTCCTATTTGACAAAATAGGAGAATAAAAATATTTAAAAGATTGAGTGTCAAGTTTTTGAGAAATTTTTATTTTTTCATATATTAAATTCAAAAATAGTTTTATTGATCAGTAATCTATCAAGAGATTATCATGCTAATGAGCAAGTTCTAGCATATCTGACCTTGATTTCTGCGTCATAATCCTTACCACACTCCCCTTAGGAATAACCGTAGACTCAAAACTTCTGTGGAACAGATAGAACTGACAATGAATAAGGCAACAAGAGCCTTAATGATATGCCGGAACCTGGCAGGTAAAACGTGGAGCTGTAACCCAAGTATACTACGATGGCTGTACATCAGTATAGTAAGACCTATGGTAACGTACGGGGCAATAACCTGGTTCCAGAAGATCACTAAAGTTACAATCAGATATACCCTTGACAAGTTGCAACGGCTGGCATGTGTATGCATCACAGGAGCTATGAGAACATGCCCAACTGCGGCCCTAGAGGTAATTTTAGACCTCACCCCCTTAAACATAGTGGGGGAGGAAGCGGCCCTTGCGGCTATGCACAGACTGACCAGGGCGGGGACTGAAAAGGGCGAGACTCCGTACTAGAGAGCATGGACATCTCAAGCCGGGCTCTCCCCACTTCTAAGCCTACCGAATGATGAAATGGTCAAGGAATACAGCTTTGAAAGGGATTTCCTCACCAAGCTAAGCAACAAGAGAGAGTGGGTAGGAGAACACTCCACGTACTCCTTAAAAGAAAACACTATCAAGTGGTATGTGGACGGTTCTAAAACCAATAAAGGAACAGGTGCAGGCGTATTTGGGCCAGGAACCAAATATTTCGAGCTAATGGGAATATACCCCAGCTACTTCCAAGCGGAGATCAATGCATTGGAAGATGTGCTCAACTGAACCTTGACAGGAACTATCGGAAGCAGAGTATTGCAATTTTCTCCGATAGTCAAGCAGCCCTAATGGCGCTGAGCTCTAACACTATCAGCTCGAAATTAGTCTGGGAATGTCTTAATAGATGAAACAACCTGGGCACGAAAAATAGAGTTGCATTATACTGGGTACCAGGACACACTGGAATCAGAGGCAACGAAAAAGCTAATTCACTAGCAAGGAAGGCCGCCACAACTCCGTTTGTGGGACCTGAACCGTTCTGTGGTATAGGGACAAACACCTACAAAAAAGAACTTAAAAATCGAGAAGAGAGGCTCAGAGCATCCCTCTGGTCTGAGACACTCCAAGATTTTCCTTGGAAGCTACAATAAGCATAGAGCAAAAACTTTGCTGGAACTTAGCAGGAATAGACTGCGCATCCTTACAGGGTTCCTTACAGCGCACTGTCACCTTGGTGAACACATGACAAGGATAGGTCTAAAACAGAATAGCCACTGCAGGTTCTGCGGGGCTGAGGATGAAAATCCGGAACACCTGACATCTTACTGCACCGCCATCACAGAAACCCGAGCCAACCATCTCGGTGAAGACGTTATAGACGAAGAAGATATTCCTTCTCTGAAACGATCACAGCTAATGCAGTTTATCAAAGCTCTTGGACTGGATGGGGAGCTTTACGAGTGGGCATACTCCAGCAGCTTACAGCTCATGCAAGGGGGCACAATAAATCAATAGGTCGCAGTGCAATATCACCCTCATTTTAAATCTGCAAATCTACACTCCCCTTTCTTCTCTAGAACCAATCAAATCAAGGAATGGATAAATCTGTACGTATGTCTACATATGACATTGCAGACGAGTTATGCTACTCAAATGAAGAAAATTTATGATAGTACGGCTAGTCAATGTATTTTATATTCGCAATGTCGACCCCGTACGAAGAATGATTCAAGACGACAATCGAGTCAAGTATAGGATTATTAGGAGCACCTACCGTAGGTATTGGCATCACTGCAATTAACACCGGCGTGAACTTGGCAACGCGCTATCCCAGCAACGCTTCCTATACCAGTGGCAACCAAACTGTTGACGCAACGTTAGCGAAAAAAATTCGTGCGGCCTAAATTACGCGTTTTCACAACCATTTGATTAAGCACAAATGTTCCCTATATGATAGGCTCCCTAAACTATCCAGTCAATCCAATGTCACCCCCGTCGTAGCGGAGTGGGAAGGGGAGAAATAGCATAATACGGTATGTACGCATAAGAAAAAAATTCGCGTTGACGAAACTAAGTGTTGTCATATGAATTTGATCAAGCAGAAATGTTCCCTATATGATAGACTTTCTAAACTATCAAGTCAATCCAATGTCACCCCCGTCGTAGCGGAGTGGGAAGGGAAGAAATAGCATAATATGGTATGTACGCGCAAGCAAAAAACATCGTGTTGCCGAAACGAACTGTTGTCACATGCACCACCAGCATGCTACCAATTCTCCACCTTGACGCCACAGGCACCATTGTCCGAATTTTGTATTATGCGGCTGTAGTAAACATTGAAGGATGTATCCTACCCATTCTAGGAATGCACACTTGTGACCGCGACAACCATTGGTACGTGGCTGTTGTAGCCTTTTGACATAACCTACTTTTTAAATAATACGTGGCGTAAGTACATTCTTCAGACAAAGCCACATCCAAGATGGTCGGCACTATGACTCTGGTAAACATGTGTTAGCCATTACTTTAAAGCAGAAATGTAGTCGGGTGGTGAGGAAAATAAGAGCAAGTGTGCAAGTGCTACAATTGACTTAGCAGACGAAACTTGGCAGAAGAAACTGCCAATTAAACAGACAAGCTTGCCGGCAGTCACTTGAAAAGATTACTAAATTCATTAACGGCTTGTAAAGCATCCGAAGAAGCAGCTTCTCTTCAACCGACTAGTGACGCAGCCTTGGAAATATTTCCGAACAAATTAGTGAATTCAATAGACCACTATATAGAAATGTCGGACTACGGTGACTGTACAATCAGACTATACAACACGAACACATACTATAAAGAAATTCGTTTTAGGGACTTGGATTCACTGTCCGGTAGCCACTGGTTGGCCACTTTTTTGGGCTTTTGTTGACATTGAGAGAGTATAATGTGAATGAAGAAAACTACATAATCTTTACACCGGATCAGGCATGTGCCTGCTTCTATATGACAGACTAGTTAGAAATGAAATACTTTTCAGATCTATTGCGAATAAACAATACAACGGCTATTTTTTCTGTTGCACGTTAATAACCGAACTCATCAATACAATTGATACGTACAATGCGATATCGAAAAAGTGTGTGCGCGATGGTCCTATAAACCTCTGAAATATATTAAACAAGAAAATTCCTACAACTCCGGACACTTCATGATATATTTCTTCCAGCAATATATAAAACAAAGTCCTTTCACAGATATTAAAGATATGACACTGTTCAGGAAAGAAGTAAAATTGCTCTACCTTAAGCATTCAAATGACACCTCACATATTTGTCTCAACGACGGGAGTGTCATTGGATTGACTGTGTAGTTCAGAAAGCCTATCATATACGTTTACATACCATATTAAGCTATTTCTCCCCTTTCCACTCCGCTACGACGGCGGTGACATTGAATTGTCTAGATAGTTTAGAAAGCTTATCATATAGGGCACATTTCTGCTTAATCAAATTCATGTGACAACACTTCGTTTCGGCAACGCGAATTTTTTTCTTACGCGTACATAGCCTATTAAACTATTTCTCCCCTTCCCACTCCGCTACGACGGTGGTGACATTGGATTGACTAGATAGTTTAGAAAGCCTATCATATAGGGAACATTTCTGCTTAATCAAATTCGTGTGACAACACTTAGTTTCGGCAACACGATTTTTTTTCTTACGCGTACATACCCTATTAAGCTATTTCTCCCCTTCCCACTCCGCTACGACGGGAGTGACGTTGGATTGACTAGATAGTTTAGAAAGCCTATCATATAGGGAACATTTCTACTTAATCAAATTCATGTGACAGCACTTAGTTTCGGCAACACGATTTTTTTTCTTACGCGTACATGCCATATTAAGCTATTTCTCCCCTTCCCACTCCGCTACGACGGGAGTGACATTGGATTGACTAGATACTTTACAAAGCCTATCACATAGGAAACATTTCTGCTTAATCAAATTTATGTGACAACACTTAGTTTCGGCAACGCGAATTTTTTTCTTACGCGTACATACCGTATTATGCTATTTCTCCCCTTCCCACTCCGCTACGACGGGAGTGACATTGGATTGACTAGATAGTTTAGAAAGCCTATCATATAGGGAACATTTCTACTTAATCAAATTCATGTGACAACACTTAGTTTCGGCAACACGATTTTTTTTCTTACGCGTACATGCCATATTAAGCTATTTCTCCCCTTCCCACTCCGCTACGACGGGATTGACTAGATACTTTAGAAAGCCTATCATATAGGGAACATTTGTGCTTAATCAAATGGTTGTGAAAACCCGTAATTTAGGCCGCACGAATTTTTTTCGCGAATGTTGCGCCAACAGTTTGGTTGCCACTGGTATAGGAAGCGTTGCTGGGATAGCGCGTTGCCAAGTTCACGCCGGTGCAATTAACAACATTTTACATAATAATTTGGGTGTGAGAAAAGTCTGTTGTCGGTAGATCTGTCATAATTTAACATAGGAGCAAAAACAATGGAATGGTGAAAAAAACTCCCAGAAATATAGAGAGATAGGTCCAAAGTACTTTACATTACTGGTGATGAAAGCTGGATATGTGCATTTGAACCGGAATCAAAACGAGAGTCGACTCAATAGGTGTTTCCAACAGAACCTAATCCAGTCAAAGTGAAAACATCTCGTTGGCAATGTTGGACAGAAAATGGTAGCCAGTTTTTTCTCAAAATCAGGACCTATCACAACAGTAGTGCTTGAAACTAAACGTACTGTTACGCAGAGTGCTACACTACAGTATGCCTGCTAGATATTGTTCAATATTGTCCTTCATCAGGATAAAACGTCAAACAAATGAACTTTTAAAAGCTTCCGGATTAAAATTATTAGATCATCCGCCATATAGTCCGGACCCCCATAAAGATGCAGTTGAGACTGACTATTGTTGGACGTTGATTTTGTATTATTCTGGATCCTAATTTAAAGAAAATCATCAATTAAAAAAATTTGCTCTATATAATCAATCATTACTTATCAATCTCAAAAATTTTGTACTGTAAGTACATGGATAAAATGCACGTAATGTTAAAAGAATATCTGAAGCATGATTACAACTGCGGTTCTATAAGATTATATTTCTATATTTTCATTCATTTCACATTTATGTACATGTCTGTGACGCTTGTAGCATATCATCTGAAACTTTTAATGGGATCTGCACAAAATTTTATAACAACCTTCATTCACTAAACCAGCATTGAGATCCTTTACAACATAAATGTACGTCTATATATGATAAAGCCATTTATTCTGATCTCAATACAACATTTCAGATGCTGTATCGACAAGTAAGTTTCATTATAACTTTAAGAAAGAAGAATATTTATAGCGAGCGATTTAATAACAAACTCAGAAAGTTTGTACGAGTTCTTTTTGTGCAAATTTTCTCATACATGTTAGGAACTTGTGTGTATGTATAAAGTTTCAGGAATTATAGCCTCACATAATCCACTATCCAAGATAATGAAGGATCACGAAACTGTCCGAATTAGTAGCAAATCGTAGAGCGTACGATTTACGCTTCGTTTGATCTGCTAATTATAGCTATTACATATGATGATAAATAACACAAATATATATATGTACTATTAATGAAATTTATCATTTTCAAGTAAATTCTATTTAGATATTAATGTGCCTGAAAAAAAATAAACTCAAATATAGATTTATTTATTCATGGGAAAGCTCATAAATTTTCGGCATCCTCTGCAGATGCCTGCTTTGCAACGCGTATTTGAATAGCGACAAATTTTAATAATGTCACGATCGGGAGGTGGTCTTTATGTGAGTCAATAAAAGTCGATTCCTGGAAATCTGTAACTGATGTTAAACAAAACACCGTTCGTTAATAAACTGCCAAACTTTTCGTGGCAACGTTTAGTACCGAAATTTTTTGTCGTTTTTTCGAATGTATTAATGCTTGTTAATTTCAACAACATAGCATAGAAACAGTATCTTTCTATTTCAGTCCGAATCAAAAATGGTCGAACATTTTCAGTAGTAAATCGAATTGGAAAAATAAAAATTAGCAGTGGATCGAAATGAAATATTCATTCGTATTAGCAATAATTCATACTAACGTATTGATATTATTCCCATAATTGCATGATTGATAATTAATGCACTTCAAACTATGCCAATATTGCAAATTATTCGAAGTTATAAATATTAATATTCATGTTTTATACGCAGCTAAATATAGATATTGTAATATTATATCATAATAATATCCTACTTACATAAATTAAATTAAAGTAAAAATGCCAGGAGGAACTTTTACACTAGGTCAAATATTTTTTCCGATACTAGTCTGCTCTGAAGTTAACAATAAGTGCAGAGGAATAAACACTCACAGACGCGGAAAATTCAAATCACTTTTAGGGTGCCTCATTTGTATCGCCTGTTTGCGCACAGAACTGTATATTGCGCTAATTTCGAAACGACCGTTATTATTGTTCAATTGCTTATAACGGTCAGACACAAGTGTACAACAATAACAGTTTGTAGTATATGCACTGATGTCCAGAAGCTATTATGATAACATGCGAAAGTGTCCCAGGTTATCGTTCAACTAATTTTCTCTAAATGTCACGATCTTCTTGCTTAATTTAGTATTATATATATATATTAACCACGTTTTTGACATGCTAGATCGAAATAAAAAATAAAAAAATAAAAAATAAATTCATAACCACTTGTAATGAAAAAAAATACGAGTATATATATCTGTAAATATTGCGAAACAACGTTGTCAATTTTGAAGATTGTACATGTTTTCAAATTTCAAAATTGACAAAATTGTTTCGCAATATTTTTCGAGGTGCCTTGTTTTTCGAAAAACAATTAATCTTGTGTAAGTTTGTCATATTGTTTCTTAGTTTAAAAAAGTTAAGTTTTATTATAAGGTACCGGGTGTCAACGAGATCATGTATCAGTCCGCCATTTATTTATTAGTTAAAAATAACGGGTCGATGGCCGCAGTGGTTAGGCGGCTGACTATTGTTGTGAGAGGACGATAGGTGCCGGGGTTCAATTCTCTGGAGGGACGGTGACATTTTTTCAGAGAGTTTAATCCCGGATCGACTTGCCATTCGCTGTTGGGAGCAAAGTGATTAACAGCGCGGCATCATAAAAGGCGATACGATGCTGTCACAAAGCCATTTAAACACAACTTACACACACTAAACTACACCGCAAGAGTTGCAGTGATAGCCAGACAAGTAATACAGCTTACGGAGTCACTGCAACTAAGCACCCACCACAGCTTTTCTATAGCACTTCCGGTCCAACCGGAAGTGACGTTAATTTTGTTGTTAATTTTTTTAATACAACATGTATTATTTCTGTTCATATTCTGTTTCCTCTAAAAATTTGCCATCTAGTGCAGGTCAACTTTTGACATTTCTCTCAAAGATGGCGGTATCTGTTAAATTTATCCATTAAAGTGAAACTGCTTCGCAGCAATTGTCGAAATGTAACAACTATCAAAGTTAGCTTTGAAAACAATTAAGAAACGTATTTTTCACAAAACTACTCTGATACCGAACATTTTCTCTCTTATTTTGTACTATGGAAACGATGTATCTGATGTCAATAAAGTTTAGGGTTGTTAAAATTAAGTTCTTTCCCCGAGCTACTTTCCTCAGCATAAGAATCATCATGTATCGCCATATGTTCTAAGAAACTTGCAGGAGTTGGTAAAGGAATGCCTGGACAATAAACAATAGAGCGCATTGCGGATGGGAGATTTAAATACGAAATTACTCTTCTGTTTTTCAAGTTATATCTCTCAGCAATGGTCAGGAAATCATCAATATAATTTTGGGACTGCCTCCAGACCATTGGCACTCCAAAATAAAAAGATTTCTTTTTATCCTGGGATCACTATCGAAGTTCTGCGTGCGAAGCTCATGTCTTATAATAATCACTCAGTCTTACATCTAAATATGCAAAATGAACGTTCTTAACGAAGACAATAACGTTTTTCTGTATTTTCACTAACAAGGGCAATACCGCCAACTGTCACACTCCGATTTCGATGAAACTTCACAGATCGAAAGAGTACCTTAATATAAGAAATATGTATTTTTCTGTTTCGGCGGAAACGCCCGATTTTTGGGTACAGCTCCCTCCAAAGTTTGGACGATTTTTAATTTTTGCAAATATTTCCTAAACTATAAGAGATATTAAATTTTCTTCTGAATATAATTTGCAGCATATTACATGGTCCCAAGGATGGTGTCATCTGTATTCGCAAAAAGTTAGTAACGGAGGACGGGGAACCCCATACCCCCCATTTTTTTTAATTCCTTATTTTCTTATTCATCGAAAAAAGGCCGCTTTGACATAGAAAACGACGATGTAACAAATTTCGAAAATTATTAATAGTAATAAACAAGAATAGAAAAATAAAAAATCAATAAACTTTTCTACTGATATATGTAAATCAAACTAAAACAGGTATATTTTTTTTCCTTTAACATAATTTGCACCATAGTGCCCGGGCCCAAGGATGACAGGGGATGGGGTACCCCATACCCCTCCCCCACTTTTTAAAAAATTTCTTATTTTATTATTCATCGAAAAAAGGCTGCTTTTACATAGAAAACGGTAATAATATAATAAATTTTGAGAATTAATAGCAAAAATAACAACGGAGTAAGAACTATTTTTGTTATTGTTTCGAAATTGTATCTACACGGCAGGCTACGTATTTTCAAACGTTTCTATGTCTAACTTATACTATATGTATACATACAGGGTGAGTATTTTTGAATGTTTAGCATTGGGATCTCAGAAACTACTGGAGATAGAAAAACGCTTAAATGGTGAAAGATGCGCAGTTTTACGAGTTTGATTTAAAACTGCTTTTGTTTCTCCGATAACTTTCATGGGATATTAGATATTCAAAGAAAACTAAATTTTACGATTTTCTTTAAACATGCTTAGCATCGTTAACAGTAATTTTAGAGAAAAAGTGTTCAGACAAAAGTTTTAGATAATTTTACGCCAAATAAAACTATGTAGCAATTTTTTTTTTCGTTCATCATTATCGAGTTATGACACAAACTTGTGTTTCTTTTCACGAAAACTATAGTTGACTTTCACATCATTAAAAAGCTTATTTTTTGCTGATTACAATGATATAAGGTTTGATATGGTTATTTTAAAAAATAAAGAGGATATAGACATTTCTATGATTGTTCACTTTATAAAAACTTTAAAGAAAATGTTTGGTGTTTTGTAATTCAAAAAACGGAAAATCTGAGTTACAATAGTGTTCGTTGGAGCAGTCGAGATAAATCTACTAACATTGCTTTCACGTTAAGTCACAGAAGTGAGAGCCGTTAATTTTTACTTTTAAGTCAAGTTAATTATCAAACATTGACAATTAACTATTAATTAATTTAATTGTAACTATAAGAGGTGCACGCACCGTTAATCATAAGTTTGCATTGGCTATGGAATTTTCTAAGGTAGAAAAGCGTGATATGGTTGATTGTTACATTCAGTGCCAGAAAAATTCTACTAGAGCTGCTGAAGTTTATTTTGAAAATTATTTTGATCGACGTCAGCCGTTGCTACCTACTTTTAAGAGATTATGGGATAGTTTAGCAGATTATGGTTCGTTCGTTAAACCAAAATAAAAAGGGATGGATGGAAATAGAGAAATAAACATATTACCAAGTGTCGCTCGGAATCCATCTACATCAACCCGACAAATTTCAACAGAAATGGGCTCCTCTGGGCGCTCTAATGGGCGCATTATTGTCAGAGTATTGAAGAAGCATAAATTTCATCCCTACAAATTATCACTATCACAAACTTTACATAAAGATGATAACATCAGACGAATAGCTTTTTGTAGATGGTTTAAAGATCAGTGTCAAAACGATCCACACTTTTAAATGAAAACATTATGGACTGATGAATCTGGTTTCAGCACATATGGTCTCAAACAAATCCACTTCACGTTGAACATAGGAGACCACAAATTAAATTTGGGTTTAATGTTTGGTGTGGTGTTATAGGATCAACTGTTCTTCCTCCTTTTATTTCTGATGGATCACTAACTGGCAATCGTTATCTTAATTTTTTACAACAAGATTTCCAGGAAATGTTAGATAATTTAAATTTAAGAACCCGAGCAATGCTCTAATGGTTTCAACATGACGGAGCGCCTCCGCACAATCAACTGAATGTTAGAAATTATTTAAATTTGAACTTCCCTAATCAATGGATAGGACGAAATGCACCCATTGCTACAAATTCTGTTGTGAAGAGATGCAATTTGTGTATTAATAATAATGGAGGTATCTTTGAACATTAATAATGTTGTGTGCCCTCAATAAAAGTTCTTATAGTTTTCATTTTATTACTACATAAGATTTCAAAATGAGTTTTCGTTTGGTTTGTATTTTATCACTTCGAAATTCAATTGTTTTCCATAAAAACCATAAAAATCTCTATATCCTGTTTATTTTTTAAATTGTAATTGTAATCAGCAAAAAATAGGCTTTTTAATGATGTCAAAACCAACTATGGTTTCCATTAAAAAAAAACACAAGTTTGTGTCACAACTCGATAATGATGAGCGAAAAAAAAAATATTAGCTAGATAGTTTTATTTGGCGTAAAATTATCTAAAATTTTTATCTGAACTCTTTTTCTCTAAAATTATTATTAACGATGCTGCATGTTTAAAGAAAATCGTAAAATTTAGTTTTGTTTGAATATCTAATAAGCCATCAAAGTTATCGGAGAAACAAAAGCAGTTTTAAATCAAACTCATAAAACTGCGCATCTTTTCCCATTTAAGCGTGTTTCTATCTCCAGTAGTTTCTGAGATCCCAATGCTAAACATTCAAAAAAACTCACCCTGTATGTACTATACGACACTTTCATCGGTTGTAGAAATATAAATCGTTTTATCAACTGTAGTTAGTTACTTTGCGTTTGATCTATTTTCTTAATAAAATGGTGCAAATTATGTTAAAGGAAAAAAAATATACCTGTTGTAGTTTGCTTTACATATATCAATAGACAAGTTTATTGATTTTGAAGCGCCATTATAATTTTTCTATTATTACTATCAATAATTTTCGAAATTTGTTATACATCATCGTTTTCTATGTGAAAGCACCCTTTTTTCGATGAATAAGAAAATAAGGAATTAAAGGGGGGTATGGAGTACGCCGTCCTCCGTTACTAACTTTTTGCGAATACAGATGGCACCCTCCTTAGGACCATGTAATATGCTGCAAATTATATTCAGAAGAAAATGTAATATCTCTTATAGTTTAGGAAATATTTGCAAAAATTAAAAAATCATCCGAACTTTGGTGGGGGCTGTACCCAAAAATCGGATGTTTCCACTGAAACAGAAAAATACATATTTCTTATATATTAAGGTACTCTTTCGATCTGTGAAGTTTTATCGAAATCGGAGTGTGACAGTTGCCGGTGTTGCCCTTGTTAGTGAAAATAAAGAAAAACATTATAGTCTTCGTTAAGAACGTTCATTTTGAATATTTAGATGTAAGAGTGATCATTATAAGGCATGAGCGCCGCACACAAAACTTCGATAGTGATTCAAGGATAAAAATAAATCTCTTTTTTTTGGAGTGCCAATGGCCTTGAGGCAGTCCCAAAATTATATTGATGATTGCCTGACCAATGCTGAGACATATAACAGAAGAGTAATTTCGTATCTAAATCTCCCATCCGGAATGCGCTCTATTGTTCATTGTCCTGGCATCCCTTTACCAACTCCTGCAAGTTTATTATAACATATGGCGACACATGATGATTCTTATATTGCAAAAAGTATCTGTGGTGAAGCACTTATTGATTTTAGCAACGACCCTCAACTTTATTGGCATCAGCTACATTGTTTTATAGTACAAAATAAGAGAGAACATTTTCAGTATCAGTTGCTCATATTGTCCATTTAAAAGAAACTTACGAGTACCATTTTGTCCAAGTTAAAATACAAGGACCATATACAGAGATTTGAAAATGTTTGCATACTTCTGGGACAGCAAGGAGGTTACGCCAAATAACTCTACCTATTTCTTGTGCGAGTGGGACAGTCGAAACAAAACCCAGCACTGGATAAAAAGCTAGTAGAAGAAGAGATGTAATTTGGAAATTGAGATAAAGAACGTTGCGAAGGAAAATCTTGTGGAGCCAAAGAACGCAATTCTGTCTTCACTTCACATCAAACTTGGAACAATAAGGCAGTTTGTAAAAACTCTCTTCTAAACAAAAATAAATAAATAAATAAAAGGGCAACAGTACATACAGATGGATAACAAGATTTATAGAAGACATAGCTTTATATAAACTACTTCGACTGTATTGCACATAATGTTAGCGCGACTCAATATCTCGCTGTGGGCTAAACGATTTCTGATACTCATAATTTACATAGACAATCAATAAACTCGAAACAGTTGTTCTATCCAGGGCAATCTCCTAAACCGATTTTAGCTTTCTACTCAATTTGAAAAGTACATATCCAACACATTAGCAACATTTATTTAATTAATTATCTTTAATACATATTTTAATTTTAAACAACTGAAAACTAGGCATTTTACAGCTTTACTTTTAGTTCTGCTCCGTGACTGCAAGAAGGCAAGAAATACAGGTCCACACCTCTACCCTCGAGATTTCGCTTGGTCGCATATGTACACAACTACACAAGATTTTATCCGCTCAAGTTATTCATAAGGGAGGAAAAATAAAGTTCAATGTTTGCTTCGACTATTCCAGTTTATCTTAAGATTTAAAACGTATAAGAACTACATACTTGTGCAGTTTTACTTTAATAAATTCGCTTTCATAAAAACTCAGATTTTATTTGCGCATACCCCGTTACATTCTAATGGTTTGTATACATAAATGTTGTCTCGATTTACATAATGTATGCCTATAAAAGCGTCTAGAGATTTCTGGAAATTTTCTCAAATAGACGTTGTTACTCTCCTGCTTTGCAAACCGTTTAAAGTAAGCTTTCGTGGAGTACAGAAACAATCATTATAATTGCTACATTACTAATGAATAAGATGGATTGCATTATCGTTTATAGTTATCTAAATTTATTAAAAGACTAAAGTTCTACTTATATCTCAATCTCATATTTCCGAATCTTATACAAACTCCCCCCTAAGCTAACCTTGGACTGGCTACACAGCCTCAAAACTCTGACACAAAGAAACATAGTTCTACTGATGTAGGTACCAGATCACTGGTGATGTGAGGCTAATAAGACTGCCAATGACCACTAATGCCACTAAGGTGAAATCCCTGCTAGTGTGTACCTCATTTTATTCCGGTAACTACAGCATTGAATCTACCAAATAAAAGTCGTTACCTCAAGGTTGCAACCTTTTAGCCACATCCAGTACATTACACTTCAATCGCCATGATGCAGATATGTCACCTTAAGGTCACCGCCAATACTAACATTTAACTAAATAATCTATAAAGGTATTATTTAGCGATGGATTACTCCATCTAAATTTACACTATTCCACGTAAACGAAGTATTTTTAACATTTTCTAAAATGTCCGCCCTTTTTTTAAACATGATATTTATGGATTCCTATAAATAGATCCATTTAAAACCATGCTTCGAGCACCCTCGACGGATTGAAATCCTAACGTCGATTATATACGATCCCCTTTAGCGGTACAAATATTCGCAATTTAGTTCGCAAAAGGTAGCCTGTAGCACCCTCGCTTAATTACCTAAAAGAGACGGGACTAGGTTACACCATTTTAAGCTTATTAGGCGGATCATTGAAATTAGATAAGGTGGTCTTACAGCGGACGGCAAGGGAAAGCTACAAGGTCGATTGTCGGAGTAAAGTAACCCAGAACAGAAATAATGGCGTTCAGGTGTAATTAAAAGTAATTCATTTGAAAGGTCAGTATTAATCCTGTCGAAAGGAAAAACAATATTAGTTGTCCATGAAAATGGTGGATTATAGTGAATGATGGTTTTACATTTTCGTAGCTTGTAAATCACCTTCATGAATTAAGTAAAATATTAACGCTCTTTGATCTTAAATTATGGATGGCCACCTTTCAGGTATCAATAACGCAAGCTCTAAGAAATTAAGGTTCATTCGACTGAATTTTAGCTTAACAAAACAATGCTGAAATACTGTCATGTTATGTCATTTCGATCATGTCAAAACTACACGTACACACATGCTACTGCTATTTAAAAAAAAATGGACGTCAAGAAAAACTAGAAAAAAAGAAGAACGTTTTGAGAGTGAATTGAAAAAGATAGAAAAGTCAGGTGAAGGAGAAAAGTTCTTTTTAAAAAGAACAAGAGACATTAATAATATAGAAAGTCAAAAGTTTTGAAAGAAGAAAAGACATTAAAAAAGAGAAGGACAAAAGGAGACGAAAAGAAAAGAGAAGAAAAAGTAAAAAGGTTTCTTCCTGAAGAAGATATAAAAGCTTTAAAACATTTAAAGTGTAAAAGTGCTTAACGGCCCCTGACAAGGTGATTACGGAGACAGGAAAAACAGAGCAACAGTTTTTTTTTATTTACACAATAGTTTAAAGTAAGAGAGGGTGGGTGTGGTGATCTGATTTTTGACATAACAATACATATCATTTCTTATTAAATGTCAAAACTTGAAACTAGCGGCTTTTCACTCCTCTAAATTTTATAACTTTGGCACGTATTTCAGTCGTAGAGCAGTATTAAAGAGATGAGTTAATTTTTCGTTTATAGCTTTACTGGGAACCTGTTTGAATTCTTCTTTTTCTATGTGCAGCTAAAATGCGTCTTCTAGGTATTTCGCAAACACGCCAACCTTGTTAGTTGCTTTTGATCCATACTCCACGAAGCAGTTGGTAGAAGCATCCCTTTTTGTTTTAGAACCCTCAGTATCAACTCACTCAGCAAGCTGCTTTTTAGAATATTTTTACATTTTCGATATCTACATCCAACTGGTCGGGATTCTTAGTAAATACGTTGAACTTAATATTCTCTTCTAAATTTATTGTTAATTCCCATTCTGTACTAATTATTATACCCTGAATTAAATGGCCTGGGTCGGAGAGGTCCAAAGCAACTTGTGTTGCATATTCTATAACTATTTCTAGACATACATTACTTGTATTGCAGGTACCTTCAGAGATAAGGGTATATTACAGATTCCGGTAAAGTCTACAATAATTAACTTTATAGTAGGCGTCGCAAAATGGCACTGAATCTAACAGACGCAGGACATTCTGCCACGTTGAGTTTTACAAACGCTAAGGTTAATAATTTTGTGAAGTTGTTTGTGGAAATAATTGATAGTTCTTGGTGCAAATTGATTAGAATACTTACTAACAAGGAAACACAGGCAAGTGGTGGTGACCGGTGGGTTTGTAGACTGATACAGTGTAAGAACAACAGTAACTTCCACAGATGCTAAATCGCCCGTTTTCGGGGGGTGGGGCATTCTAAAGCCAATGCTACCCTTCGCTATTTGCTTTAATATCTCCAAAACTCCAAAAAAGTTAAGACAAATATATAACTATTTTATGAGTACTAAAAGATAGCGACAATAGTTTGCCTGTCATAGTTCTTGTTTTCCAGAAACAACCCCCACCCTAATAATTTTTTTAAACTATATATTTGTATTTTTAATATGTCTTATAGTTTTGGAGATATTAAAGCAAATAGCGAAGGGTAGCGTTGGCTTTAGGGCACGCCACCCCCAAAAATGGGCAATTTAGCATCTATGGAAGTTACCGTTGTTCTTACACTGCATTAGTCTACAAACCCACCAAATTTCATTTAAATCGGTAACCACCACTTGCCTGTGTTTCCTTGTAAGTTTAATATGAGTACTTCTGATCCGTATGTAAAGGAGGTAGATTGTCTTCTCCAACTTTATGAAGAACTACACACAAATGAGGAAGATGTAGATGAGGGAGATGACTTGGATGCTTACAGACAGTGAACAAGAACTTGAGGATGTTGAAATAACAGAATGTGAACAACAAGCAGATACATATAGACGAAAAGATGGCATGAAATGGACAACTGCTTGTCCCCGTAAAAATGTTCACACGCGAAGTTATAATATTATCAGTCATTTGCCAGGTGTTAGAAGAAACGCTCGTACTGCTAAGACGCCATTATAATGTTGGAACTGTTTAGTTAACGAAAATATGATAAACATTATTGTTACTAATACGAACATATGTATATATGTATAAGTTAACAAACGAGGAGATCAACAAATAAACTATAAAGCAACAGACACGACTGCCAAAGAAATCAAATTAGTTTTTGGCTTGCTATACATAGCCGGTGTTTTACATGACGGACAAATGCATTTAGAAGAATATTGACGAGGGATGGCACAGGTTGTAGTATATTTCCAGCGACTTGAGCATAAACCGTTTCCGTTTTCTGTTGGCCTCCATAAGATTAGAGGCTATTCATACAAGAATGGAGAGGCACAAATATGACAAACTAACTGCTGTAAAACAAGTCTGTAATACATTTGTATTGCATGTTATGTCAATGTAGAATATGCCACCCTTGATGAAATGTTGTGAGCATTTGGCGGTAGATGTGGTTTTAGAAGAAGCAAATAAGCCAGCTAGATACGGCTTGAAAAATTTTGAAATAGCTGATTCGGGAACACTACACAGTAAACATGGAAATTTATGCAAGTTGTAGACTGCTCCTTTATATGGAAGGAGCCCCAATATAACCATGGATAACTGGTTTACAAGTATAGAAATTGCTAAAGAAGTTGACCACACATTAACAATTGTCGGGATTATCCGTAAGACAAATCCCCCGGAATTTTTACAAACCAAGAATAGAGTTGTTAGTACAATGTTTGGATTTACTGAAAGTATTAGGTTAGCTTCCTATTAAAAAAAATAAATGCGTAGTACTGCTATTGATCCTTCACCATGATAAA
Organism: Holotrichia oblita; assembly: GCA_023690525.1. NCBI lineage: Eukaryota > Metazoa > Arthropoda > Insecta > Coleoptera > Scarabaeidae > Holotrichia > Holotrichia oblita. Next base: position 157,946,987 of record CM043017.1, on the reverse strand, counting down.
AACATAGATCAGGACACTGTACATTGTAAGAAGCCCGAAATAAATACATTTTATGACATTACGAAAAGAGGAGTTGACACTGTGGACCATGGTCATTCTAAATGGAGTTTTGAACATTGCAGGTATTAATTCCTTTGTTATATGTACATCACAGGAACGGTGAAAATACAAACACTATACATCGAAAAACATTTTTAAAGAAATTAGGATTTGAACTGGACGAGAACAGATAGTGACTCGAACAGAAAATAAATATCTTCCTGCTAAAATTCAAAGTGTATGCATCGATACTAACAAAAGGCGAAACTGTAAATATTGTAAAGATACGAAGACTAAATACAGTTGCCAAAAATGCCATTGTTACGTGTGTATGGAACATTCTCATTTTCTTTATAGTGAGTGTACTACCAAATACCTAACATAATGTTTTTATATGTTTCTTGCATTACATATTAGTATCTACATATGTGTATAATTTTGGAAAAACTTTGTTCATTTTCAAATATAATGTATATAGGTCTTATTGTGTAATTTAGGTCAAAAATGAACTACTGTTTTCATAATTTTTCTATTCTTGGAATTCCTTAAGTGGGTCTAATAGATCCAGCGCAATTTCTTAATGTAACTTTTCAAGGGCATTCAGCGAGGGATTAAGATAGATCTCCTACCTTTTTTAATAAGTTTCTCATATAGTGTAAGTATATTAACCAGCTGTCAGAGTTTACTTCGCAATTAGTATCTTTTTAGTTGTTAGTAGGAATTCCTTTCTTTTTTTGGGTGTCAGATTAGATCCCCAAACCAAATTTTTTGCATTCGTATCACCTATAAAATAAATGTTCACGCAAACCTTTTGTTGTAGTGATTTTGACAGTTATTTTATATTTTTCATGCTAGAGTTTATAGTCTTCAACTTGCTTAATATGTTGTCTAATAAGCAGATGGATAGCAGTGTAAGATCCTAAGTTGAAGTGGTCTTTTGTCAAATGTATCTCAGAAATCTGACACATCAATTTTTGGTTGCATTTCATCAATGAATCATTGATGAACCATTGACGTACCAATTCATTATTCTAAGTGCACCATATCTTTTAGCTTGTTGACTAGCTTTTCAAGTTTATTAAGTTCTGATTTTATATTTTTCGGTTCTTTGTATTGTTGTTTTAATTTTTCTAAGATCGCTCAATTCGTCAATGATATCAATTGAGTTTCCTTCTGATTTATCAACATATGTCTGCTTTGTTTGTGAGTTTGCTTGTTGAACAACAGAATCTATAATTTTGGGCTATGTGACTTTTTTACCGGTATTCCTGATTTTACACGCATTCTTTACATTATTTTGACACTTCACAGCTTCTGTAGTTGGCTGGATGTAGTTTACTGTAGTTGAAGCACTTTGGTACATAACTTTTCTTAGGCTTTTCACTGGCAAACAACTCATGAACATAGCTCATATTTACAATTCATGCTTAAGATTGTGCCGATGTTTGGGCAAGGTATCTTGATATAATAATAATAATAATAATAATAATAATAATAATAATAATAATATATCTTTATTGCGTTACAAGTTGTATACAGCAAACGTCATTTACAAAATTCACAGAAAGTGTGCAAAACTATAGCTAGTACAACAGATAATCACTTAGAGTGTACGGTTCAAGATTTATTAAAAACTTAGACACATGTGATTTAAATAAAGACAAATTCTTTATTTGCTTTAATTGGGATGGTAACTTATTGTAAAATTTTAAGCTAGTGTATGCAGGACCGCCTTCACTCAAGCTTAATCTATGTTTAGGAAAACAGTATTTATCCTTGTTTCTGGTACTATAATCGTGCTCGAAGCAGTATTGGTTAAACAGATGTTTATTTTTAAAATAAAATACTAAAATTTCATATATAAATTCCAAACACAGTTAACATATTATTATCTCTAAAATGGTTTCTGCAAGACTGATTAAAATTTAAGTGTAACATGACCCGTAAAATTCTCTTTTGACACACAAAGACACGATTGATGTCGCTACTACTCCCCCAAACCACAATCCCATACCTGATTTGTGAGTAACAGCATGCATAATATACAGTACGAAGCGTATTTTCGTCCACAATATCCCTTAGTTGTCTAATAGCAAAGGAAGTACTACTTAATTTATTACACAATACATCAACATGTTTCCCCCATTTAAGGTATTGGTCAATTGTTACCCCGAGCAGCTTAGCGCTCGACACTAAAGGATAACGACAGTTGTTAAATTCCACATGCTCAGCATTATTACTGGGTTTAGTTTTAAATGAAATTACATTTGTTTTCTGATGATTTATTCGTAGGTGATTGTCCTTCAGCCATGTTTCAATATTCTGAACGTAGGATCCACCGCGTGTCGTTAGATCTTCAGATGAATTCGCGTCTATTAAGAGCGTGGTGTCGTCCGCGTAATTAATAAGTAAATGATTGTCACCAATGCTTTTATCAGTATGAATGTCATTAAAGTATATAATAAATAGGAACGGACCCAGCACACTTCCTTGAGGCACACCCTGTTCTAGTAATCTCACTGATGAGTGAACACAGGTGTTGTTGTTAACTAAACGCACAATTTGTTGCCTTCCGGATAGGTAGCTGGCAAACCAAGACAGCGCCGCACCTCGAACACCATAACATTGCAATTTTTGCAGTAATCTGTTATGATTAATGCTATCGAATGCTTTCGATAAATCTAGAAGTATACCATACGCCAATTTCTTACTTTCAAGTGCCGCAAGAGCAGCTTCTATGAAATCGAAAAGCGCAGTTTCAATACTTTTACCCTGAATAAAACGGTGTTGGAATTTACTTATTAGTTGGTGTTTCTTAAAGAATGCAAATAAACGATTGAATACAAGTTTCTCAAACAATTTCGAAAATCCAGTTAATAAACTGATTGGTCTGTAGTTATTGATGTCATCACTGGGACCCTTCTTATAAAGTGGTACAACAATAGCCGTCTTAAGGTAAGCGGGGTAGACAGAAGTTTCAAATGATCTATTTATTATATGTACCAATGGTACAAGAAAAGATTCAGAACAACGTTTCAGAAAGTCCAACGGAATTCCATCAACGCCCGCTGACGACGAAGCGTTAAATGTTCGAATTATTGCTTTGAGTTCCTCTGCGCATGTGGGACTCATAAAGAAAGAGTTTGGGTTGTTGTGTATATCAATATCTTTACTCGCATCCCCGCTCGCGTGGGTGATAGACCCGAAATAGCTATTGAATTGCTCAGCAAGATGTTCCATATCGTCTGCAGCCGGCAGGATATGTTTTTTCTTTTTACCCATATTAGAATTGATGATACGCCACATCTCTTTATTTTTGTTTGTAGAATTTGACAACCGAAAATTATTATGTTCTTTCTTGTACGAATTAATACAGCAATTATACATGTTCTTATAGAAGTTATAAGTAGCACTATAACTAAAATCATAACGAGATACAATACGTAACAATGATACAGTATTCTTAATTTCTAAAATATATGCTGGAATGGTAGGTGTTGAAACATCTTTGATTGGAACTTTCCTTATAGGAAAATTAGCATTAAAATGTCTTAAAAATATGTTGATAAATAGCATGTACTGTTCATTTACCGTATACTTGTCATTTAAGACATCGCACCAGTTTTCTTGCGAAATTGCACGATTAAATGCCGCAGTATTCGAATGACTGAATACTCGTTTTTCTTTATACACCTTCACATTAGTGTTATTAATTTTGCAGTCAATAGTTACTACTTGAGCTTTGTGGTCCGAGTAGTGTGTAGCAAACACAGACACATCACGAAAAGTCAGTGACTGATTACGCCATTTGTTTATAACAATAATGTTATCCAAACACGATGCACAGAAGTTCGTTTCCCTAGTAGGGACATTCACTAAAACCTCCGCACCAAACGAGTCTAAGATGTTAAAAATGTGTTGGCTTTTAAAATCATTGCTTAAAAGATCAACGTTAAAATCTCCCGCAATTATAGTTACACAACTAGAGTTGGCTACCACTGACAGAAGAAACTCCAAACGAACACAAAAATCTTCAAAACCTGCAGCGGGTGATCTGTATACACAAATAACGGTGAACTGTACATTCTTGTAACGCACAATTGCACAGCAGCACTCGAACACCAAGTCAACAGCTTCCGCACACAGACCGCCATTCTGGGCACCGCTCACTTCATCAGATATATAAATGGCCGATCCACCGTGAATTGACTTCTGGCGACAATAAGATGCAACAAGACTGTAACCCGGAATTGAGACAGAAATCAAATTAGAATACTTTAGCCAGTGCTCAGTAATAAACAAAATTTTGCATTTGGATAAAATGTTCAGTTCCATAGTTAAACCTGGTAACGCAGTTGTAAGGCATTGCACATTTTGGTGGCATATGAGGAAACTGTCATCAGCTTCTAAACCTCCCCTGCTACAGGTTTGCGCTTCCAGAAAAAAAATGATTAATGAGAGCACCCTCTGGCCAAAGTTCTGGATCTTTTAAACTCTCCACACGGTGGGAAGGAACCCCTATGCGGAAAGAGGAGTATATCTCCGCATGTTTTGGATTCATTTTATCACATATTACTTCTGAAAATTTGTTTCGCTTGAGGTAATTTAGAATGTCCTCCGCCGTCATTTCCTTATCTAATCTGGTAACATACAAATAAGAATATTTTGAGACAGCCTTCAATTGCACATTCTGCGCCGACCCCATAATTACTTTATGTTTGTTGAAAGCTCTACGACTTTTTACTAGTTGAAATTGATTTTGTTCATTCATCTTCGGTGGAATCATAGTACCAATATTTAAATCTTTTGTGTCATTGACTTTATACGTATTTTTTAATGCATTTGCATAATCTCTAGTAGGTGAAATCTCTATAGTGTCAATGTTTACGTTTTTAAAGGAGTCAATATTATTGTCCACGATTTGATTTTGTGTGGTATCTATTTTTGTAATGTTAGTATACGTATCAGTTAAGGTCAACGACTTCTCAGTCGCAACATTCGTTTTTCCGGTTTGGGATAAGTTTTTGTTGTTAGAATTGCCTGAGTTTTTCCTATATCTCTTTACTGCATCTTTTTGGTTAACTGCGACCTCTCGTGATGCATTGGTGTCCTGCTCGGAAGACTTACGTACAATTAACAGTGCTTTCATTTCAGTAATCTGTTTACTAAGCTTCTTATTTTCACCGACTAATTTGTCTATTTCTAGTTGCAAGCTTGTAATTACTGTAGCAGTAATATTTTTAACCGCTGTATCAATTTTTTCGGATATATATGATTTTAAATTGTCAAGATTACTCACGGTATCATTGTCTGTAGATTTAATGTTTGTACAGCTGGTACATAACCATTCTTTGATGGATCCATCAGTTTTCATTTTCACAAGTTCCTCCACAGATATGGACTGACAAGCAATATGATAATTTTTATTACAACCATTATTGCAACAGATATATTCGTCGTACCTCGACATGCTTTTCGCACAACACGCGCACGCGATCGCCATCTTGATACTATAAATGTCATGTGTCAAAATCGCGTGTTCAAGCATCGGCATTAACTATAAATCTAGACCTTAATGGAAAACCAGCTTCTAGTTACTTTTATTACACTACACCTATCATAAGGATGTGGATTCTTTAATATTGCACTGAAATTTAACATCGAATTTCTTAGTTTCAAATATGAAAAACTAGTTTTATAAACATTTACACTGAAGACGCTTCATAACCGAAACACAAGGTGTTAAAATTACTCAGTCTTGTTGTTATGAAGACTGTTGTGTTGAATTTTTGCTTCGTCGATGCCTCTAAACGCCGAAGGATTTGCAAAAACTTATGCTTTTGTTGAAAATGGTCGATTTTTGCGTTATGTTGGTAGAATTCATCACTGTTCTCATACTGGAATTAAAAAATGTGCGGAAAGTTTAGACAAACTGACAGAAGCATACGAAGATGAGAATTTGATAGGAACCGATGGAAAACCGCTGCTGATAATCAATGTGTGAACAATTCAGAGGTAGTTTGATGGAAGCGGAATAGAAGTGTTTTGATCACCACCAAAATTATTACCACATAATCCAACATCGAAGTTGCAATTTCCTCGTAATCATTTGTCATGGGAAATGGCGCACTGGAGTAATAGTGCTATTCGTTGAATCTAGATTTTGTCTAAATTCCTCAGATTGTAGACCACTGGTAAGGACAAGAACCAGTAAACGATATGCACCTTGCACTTTTATTTTACAAGAAGAGGCCTAAATTAATATTTGTTTTAATATAGAACATAACTAGCTCGCTTTATCTTTGAAAAGTATAATACAATTAGGTGAAAATTTTATATTGCACCTGAGTGTATTATTTAATTGAATTGCTGCAGATTTTATTACAAACGTTAGTAGAACAATTCTTACTGTAATACAAATAAACTGATTGAAGAAGAAACTAGAATAAACAATTCTAAAATAAATTATCAGTATCCGCACTGAGAAGATAGAAAACAACGGTGGCGATATCGATTAATGTCCAGTTTATGCAAACTACGTGTCCACCTATCTTCGTCAATATCGCGTCGCATATGACGGGCATTGTACGCGTTTAATAATACGGAAGGTCAAAAGGGAGACGAGTGAGGTTGTAGGTAGATGGAAGAACCCATTTGCACGCTTAACGGAATTCTTTTGGAGCTGTGAAATTCACCATGAGAGAGTGAACTAATGACCGGCTGCACGTCATGGCTCTCATATTCGTAGGTGGAAGACGTACCGAGAAGAGCGTTGGCGGAATTTGAGCGTGAAGTGTAACGGTTTTCGTACTGTCCCAGATATACATATGTATACACGTGTAACAGCCACATAATTTAATGTAGTATTCTAAAAAAATTAAAATGAAATTGTACTATGTGGTGTTTTAATGTTGGTATTAAGGATATCTGCTGGGTAACGTTGAAAGTACATCGTGCTTTTGTTATCAAACTCGATGTCAGGCTAAATTAGTTTATTTTAGGCCAAAGGAGTGTGGCGATAAACTGTCCTAGGACAATCTAGTTCGTTCTAAAAACTTTAAGCACACATTGTTTATAAAACCAAATTAATTTAATTCTTCGAATGCAGTTTCGTGTTACTTTTATATTGTCATTAGAGGGAACCATCTAGTGCGCAAGTTTATACCTTAGAATGGAGAAATCCATTTTGAAGTGAAATATTACAAAGTAAAAACATAAAATATTCTCATTTTAATGTTTTAACAAAGGATAAATACTTAGATGTTATATTACAAGTGGAAGAGGCTGAAAAAACTAAAATCAACGCCAATCACCTAAGGTTCTATCCAGAACACTTCTAACCGGAATGAGGGAAACATAATGTATTATATTCTATTTATTTATTCTATCTACTTATCTATATATGTAACATATCAACAAAAGAAGACAAACAGCAATAAAAAAGAAGGCTAATTTCTAAGTCGATTGTACTTTCACAAACAAACCCCATCGATTTTCAAACTCGCCCTGGTGACAAATTCGTGTAAATCACTTTCAACTTTTTCATCAAGGATATATTCCCATATTAAAGTTGAGTATGTCATCATAGGCGAATTTTCCCTAATTATACGACTTGAAATGTTTCTGGAATCGGCAAGAGATGGCGCACGAAGGTTGGAGTAGATTCATTGGTCGACAAAGGCAACCTTTTTTATAACAACTGTCAAAATTTCAGTCGTCTACTGTCAATAGTTGGTTTTTAAGAGTGTGATTTGTGTAGCAAGTCAGGCGATTTCGCAAAAATTGATAAAATCGAATTTCATGCAGTGATAAAACACTTTTGGATGGCTGAAAAAACGGCCACGGAAATTCAAAATATTTTGCTAGAGGTTCATGGCGGATCTACTCCATCATTTTCGACCATCAGTTTCTGGGTGAGGGAGTTCAAACGTTGCCGCACAAACACAAGTGACGAACCACGCAGTGGACGCCCAAAAACCGCTACCAACGATGAAATGCTCGACAAGATTCATGATGTCGTGTTAGTCGATCGCCGATTGAAGCTGAAAGAAATAGCAGAGACAACAGGCATCTCAGAGTAACGCGTTGGCCATATCCTACACGAAATTTTGGGCATGAAAAAGGTTCGACGCGATGGGTAACGCGTTTGCTCACACCACAGCAAAAACGAAATCGGGTGACCGTTTCGAAAGAGTGTCAGGATTCAACGCAATCCAAGGGATTTCTTTATGCGTTTCGTAACCATAGATGAGTCGAAGCAGTGGACTTTTCCGGGCGAATCAGCTCCAAAGAAAGCAAAGACCGTTTCGGCCGGAAAGGTCATGGCCACCATTTTATGGGATTCCCAAGATGTGATCGTCATAGACTATCTGCAGAATGGAAGGACGATCACGGGGCAATACTACAGCAATTTATTGACCCGATTCGATGCAGTATTGAAAGAGAAACGACCTCGTTTGCAGCGGAAAAAGTGCTTTTCCACCACGACAATGCACCGACTCATTCATCCCGCATGGTCGTGTCCCTAACGACTTTTTCCTATTCCCAAACCTGAAAAATATCTGGCAGAAAAAAGACTTGCCTGAAATGAGGAAGTCATCGCCGCTAAAGTGATTATTTTGTGACCTCGAAACATCCTAACTTTCCGATGGCTTGAAGAGACGAGACCGTTTGAGAAAGTGTATTGATCTTGGAGGAGACTACATCGAAAAATACAAAAAAAACGCCCAATACCGTGTTTTTTTTCTTGTCGATTCCGGAAACATTTCAGGTCGCGCTCGTATTTAAATATACAAAAATTATTCACTTTTATTTGAATCTTTGTTTTCGTTATTTTTGTTGAATGTTGATTTTTTCTTAACTGACTCTGTCATTATTTTTGTAAAATGTTGCAAGAACTATATGTCAACCAATTGACACGTTTGCCACCATGTTCACACATATTTATTTATGTTTTTACAAAAATGATGTCGGTGAATGAAATGAATTTCCTTTGATATTACTTATTAAATGACTTCTTGATTTTAAATTTTATTTTATTTAATTGGAATTGGAATTGGATGATCTATAAAAAAATAAAGCCTTTTAAAAATAATGATTGCTAAATAAAACATTATCTCAAATCAATTTTTTATTAAATTCTTCTACCAACTGCATTTGTTTTTACACTCGTACACTATTCCTAAATTGATCAATCATTCAGCAGATAAAAGTTCTAATGGGAGTTTCTTTTTTTAGGAACTCCGGAAAATCTTAAGTACGTTTAAGCGAAGTTTCTTTTCAACGTTCTCTTTCTATTCTTCAACTTTTGCGGTAATATTTTTACCAGTTCGGGTCTTCATAACCAGCTAAGTTTTTCAAAAACATTATCATTAATAGCAGTTCTGACATTGTCCATTAAATCTATTTTCTTGTTACTTAATCGGTTCGGTATATATAATGCCATCCATCTCATTCTTCTCATTTAATGCCTTCAATTCACACCGAACGAAGGTGAATATGGTACTTGGCCTTGTTTGCTTTGATTGTGTAATGAAAAATAACAGCAAAACGTTCCAGGTAACCAAACTGTTGAAACAATATTGCGTTTTTTAAGAGTTTTGACAACGAAGTTTTAAGCTGAATTGTGGTAATACGAGGGCAGCACCGATTATTTCTGCAAACTAATAAAACAAGATGTTATAGTCATAAATTATTTTTATTATTGTTTTTCCAAATATTCGCCCTTAAACTCAATGCGTTTAGACATATAAGGTTTTTGAAGCTCTCCACTCCATCTTCTGGGCTTGCAAATCGTACACCACGCATTTTATCCTTTAGTCTGGAAAACAAAAAGAAATCTGAAGGTGTTCGGTCCTGAGTATATGTCTATATATGTAAATTCGTTTGACGAGCAATGTGACTTGAAGCATTGTCGTGATGAAGGACAATCTCCGATCTAGAGCGTCGTAAACGAGCCTTTTAAAAAAAATCTGTCATACTGTCGTGTACCACTCTGGGGTAACCGTACATTTATTTTTAAGCACGACTGTTGTGATAGGTCCTGATTTTGAGAATAAACTGGCTACCATTTTGTCTCCAACACTTCGAAATTTGTTCACTATAACTGGAGTAGGTTCTATTGGAAACACCTATTGAGCCGAATCTCGTTTTGATTCCGGTTCAAATGAAGATATCCAGCTTTCACCACCAGTAGTGATGTTGTAAACTGCTTTAGACCAACCTCCATCATATTTCTTAAGCATTTTTTGCACCATTCCACTTCGTATTGTTTTTGTTCTTGTGTTAAATTATGATGTATCCAACGGCAACAGACTTTCCTCGCACCCAAATTATTATGTAAAATCTTGTTTATTGCAGTCATGCCAATACCAAAGGTGTTCCTAACAATCCTATACGTTACTCGATTGTCGTCTTGGATCATTCTTCCTACGTCGTCTACATTTGTTTCAGTAACGGCTAAGATTGGCCTTCCTTCGCGAAAATACTAAGTGAAACCCTTTGAATATATCAAATATTACTTGTGCAATTAACTGTAATCCATCTCATTTTGCAATAAATTACTTTAGAAATATCTACAGCCCCAGAAACCTTAATTATAGATAAAACAGAGTTACACTTATCGGTTAATGAGTAATCAATATCTCGCGAGCAAAGGTTGTGAGTGGAATTATCATCTGTTAGTATTTAAGATGTTACTAGTTGCCTGTATAAGTTTGCACCATAATCTTGGCAGCATAAAGCAATAAATAATTGCATATTCATTACTATTTAAAGCTATCCAATTAAGACAATAGCCTACTAATTACGAGTATAATAGACCAAAATACTAGATATTATTTAGAAATTTTCTTAGTTAGTGTAACATATAAAATGGAGACTAGACCTATTATATATAGAAGAATGTGTGTTTTGTATTATGCTAGACAAACTGAACCGCTATCGTTAGATATAAAAATGCAATCGATGTAAAATACAGCAAGCAAAATAACAATAGACAAGCATTCACTTGAAAAGTGTAAATTAATGAAACGAAACCAATCTGTAGATCGAAACAATTTCGTAAACTTGACGTCTATAATTGTTGAGATGTGCAAGTCCTCTAAACATGTCACAATTTGGATATGATAGACACGAGGTTGATAAATGAAGTATTCCATGCATTAGTGCCAAACACACAATCAACTACATTAACACGTGTTTTTCTTTCCTTAAAATCGCGATTTCTCGACATACGAGCTGAATGCTTTTCTACTCTGAAAAGGGGAATCGATCGGTGTGGCTCCGACAGTCTGACTTTTCGGTTCATCGTTACACTACGGCGCATTATAAGGACACTGACACTCACACTCGTACACTGACGTCAACAACGACTAGGATGAGAGCTTTCGTCGCCCCTTATTGTGTATATATTTGTTCTATATTCGTACATATATGCTTGCATGCATGTATAATTATCCATTGCATATATGGATAGCATATAACGCACAGAAGTATTTATATAAATACATACGTTATAACAAAAACGGTGGCTTTATATTGAAAATTTTTCAATTTTGTTTGTTCCATTTTTCTTGTTGATTTTACCTGCGAACGTAGTGTGCGAAGAAATATGACAAACGATTGAGAATCTCCAATATCATAACGGATATGCTTTCTGCACCATTAATTCGAGCAATATAATGCACAGTATAATAATACAACTCAGGACGTTTTCATGTTTTATGTGTGAACGCACTGATAAAAACCGCAACGAAGCCATGCAAATATTTCTCGAAGATGTAACCAAAGAGCATTCGCGAGAATTTATCGTTGACAATAAGGGACGAAGAGTTCTTTTCATTTGAAAGATACGTATTACAAACGATTGAAGCGGATACTAAAATTAGTTCCAGATAAATAGGTGCAAAGTTATAGGGATTCAACGGAGCTACAACAGTAAAGCCATTGGAATGCAAAAATATAACAGCCTATATCGTATCCAATAGATTTAAATCCAATTCGAAGTCCGATTCCACCTTATTAAAATTTTTTTCAACTTATACCTTATACCACAATTGTCGCAGCGTTGTGGTGCGTATCGCTAGAGAAACAATTAACAACGCAGTGTTACTTACGACAAAGTAATGTTCTAAAAGAGCTTTGAAAACATATTTACACACACTAGATAGACACCAAGAGCTGCAGTAGCAATCCGATAAGCAATATTTTATTTAATTGTACCTAGCCAAACAGGTGCTAGTGAATCCCACTATGCTTAAACAAGGGTGGGATGTGAAGTTGTGCGAATAGAGATGTAATACTACTGATTCAACGATGTTCCACCTCCTCAGAAACAGCTGTTTTAACTTAGTCACCACAGTGGAATATTTTTCCAGCCAAAAAATTCTTCAAGTTTGAAAATAGGTGTCCTAAGATGCTAAATCTGGCGAATAAAGTGGATGACTAAAGATACTAAATCGAAGATCAGCAAGTTTTTAACTTGTTATACAGCATTGTCGGCTTTACCAGAACGTTTCTAGAACGTTGGTATAATATGCTCCGATGATGATTTCGATTCTCGGAACGAAATCAATAAGTAACATTCCTTTGGCATCCCAGAAAATGGAAGCCATCATATTTCTCCAGTAGGTGCGACAATTTTAAAGTACTTCAGAGCTGGATTATCATGCTTAACTCACTGCTTTGACTGTTGTATCGTTCTCTGCTGATGACAAATGCAACACCCAGTTTTTTTGTATTTTGGCATTTTAAAATATCTTCAATTAAGTGACTAAAATAACTACACATTAAAAATAAGAGTATTTTCTACATTTTCTATTAATTCAGAGCAGAATTCAGATAAGCTGAAATTAATAGATGGTCGACAAAAAAATAGTGCAGAACATTGTGCTTTTTGATGCAATGCAGGTGCAACAGAATTTTATTTTGCTAAAAACCAAAAACAAAATGCCTATAATAGGCGTTCATGGTATATTGTTGGAATTTACTCTGCCAACGAATGGAATGAAAATAGAAGCAGACCATGTTGTTTCGACCTTCCAGATCTCATCAGCGCAACTTCGAATGCAAGATCTAAGTTCATCGCCTTTCACCTCACAACTTATTTGTATAATACCTCCTCTAGTGAGCAAGGTAGAAAGTAACACAAGTCGGTACAGCAGATACCGATCTAGCTCGGACAATTCGTGGATTGTCATTCCCGCTAGATGTCTCGATCTGCTAGCAGTCAATGGTGAGTTCCATATACTGCTTATTATGACGTAACCTATGAAAACGTCGAGAAATGCCAATATAAAAACCATTGAACCACTGAACCAATTCTCTGAATTCCAACAATATACCATGAGCGCATATTACAAGTATTTTTTTGGTTTTTATGTTGGTATTTCTCGATGTTTTCATATAATAATGCTATAAATAAAGAAAATAAAAACTAGCTACTAATAATAGTTAATAAAATAAGGTGAAAGAATCAAAATCAGTACGAAAAATATAATTTTTTGATCAAACAAAGGATAGGCCCAATACTACAGTTTTTTATCAATATAAAGACGACCGGTTTCGCAAAGAAGATCACATCTTCAGGCTTCAGAATACAACAGCAAAAATCTGTCACATAAATTAATGAATAGTAAGATCCACAGCATAATGTCGAAACTTACAATTAAAAGTTGGAAAAGCGCAAGTAGTCTTTTAAATGTTCTAAATTGTTATATGAAAATTGACATATTTGATTTGGAAACTTTAGAATTTGAGGTTGGTTACACTGATTTTTAAAATGACATTTAAAGAATTTGAAAACGATAAGTAAATCTGAAATATTCACTTCACTTTGTTTAAGAATTTATGTTTACTATTAATAACGCAAACTAATCCACGATAACATCTTTGTGGGGGATTGCAGACTACCATGGAGTGACACCGCCGTCTACTTTAAAGTTACGCTTGATAAACGACTAATATTCAAACAACATCTAGAGAAAACCATTCAAAAGTTCCTAATGACGAGGTCAATAATATTGCTTTTGCTAGGGCGCATTATCTTGGGCTAGCCTAGCTAAGACGCACCTGAAAAAACTCGAACTCCTACAAAATAAAATACTAAAGATGATAGTCAGTGCACCCTGGTACATGGGAGTACCTTCTCTTGGTGAACGTCTGACAGCTCTAGCCAGCAAGACCTTAAAGAAGACCTACCGGACTGGACTCGGGCTACAATCACCCAGAGTGCAAACCAGAAGAGTCTTGACCATGGTAGACCAATAGCACCCTGAGAAAAATTAGTATCCGCCTGGAATGGAACGGGACTTAGAGCTACCACCTTCTTGCCATATATCTAGAGCCAGATATAGCCAGTGTATAATTGAGATAAAAGGGCTTAGGGAAAAAAGGGAAAAAATAGAATTAGAAAATAGCATACAGGGTACGAAATTTGGTCAATAGACTTCTCTGCAAGGTTCGTGTTAAAGACACCTATTAACTTTAATGGGAATGATTCTATTATAATCTCGGAATCAATCTAGTAAAAATTGCAGATTCATTGTTAGATTAAAAATGTCGGTTATATGGGTAAATAAAAATAAAACTAGAAAAGTGTTGGTCATGAAATGCAAGGTATATGAAGACCTGATTCGCTGCGTGTACAGCAGACGATGACGGGTCGCCAATACATAGAGATCATCTGCTATACAGGGTGTCCCAGTTGACGCGGTGTCTTTGATAATTTCTTTATTTTACAGTATAGAGAAAATAGTTTCAAATAAAAGTTGTCCCTATTTAGATGACGCATAGCTAGAAAATATTTTCAAATATACAAGGTGCCCCAATTATAGAAAAAGCGTACGTAACTTTATTATGTTAAACGGATCACCCTATATATTATATATTTTTTAAATTCTACATAATATTTTAAATAACATTTATTAAGACATTCCTAGACCTATGTGCTTTTGTTTTCGAGAAAATAAATATGTTGTCAAAAATTTTGCCATTGCAATGCTCTCGCTAATGAGCTGTAGCATCAAAACTAAAAAAGGTAGAAAATTTTTATTTGGGCAAATTGATACGTCTTGAATTGCTTTACTATTTCCAATGTTAACATGTATGGATCCTTTTGTTGACATGCAGTTACTGGTGCCAACATTTGGAAACATTTAAATTATGACATTACTTCAATTTTATCTTTATTAGCACGAAAATTTGAAACCATTGTTCAATCCTTGTTTACAACTTCCCGGCACAAATTCATTTCTATTGAGCTTACTATACGAAACTGGAAAATTTACAACAACTCCAATTCTACTACTGCAATACGCAAGAAATCTGTCAAGTGCAGTTTGTAAGAGTGAATACAGAATATTACAAAGCAACCGAAACAGGTTTCCTTCAAGTAGCACTAGACGTAAACGTAAGAAAGTCGCATTTCCTTCAATGCAACAATACTCTCCATTGAATATAATTTAAGAGATGTTAACAATATAAGGCTCTTCACGACAATCGCCAGATTCCATTTACATGTTTGACAAAGGATTCATCTTCAATTCCTGTTAAGAAAGCAGTGGATTACAAAGCATTCGGTTGTTCATGTAAAGATACACATGACGGTTAGCAAATGTGAAACTGCCAGGATATACTCAATCATTCTCCGTTTTGCTTTGGATGTTTTTATTCTCTTTCTTCTGTTAGCGATCTTAGATAACAAAATCCCAATTTAATTTTATTTGAACTCCTTTTACTTCCTTTCCAATCGTACATTCAATACACCAGATGTTAAAAGGAATACTTTTATTTTATTTTCTTTACAACATACAGGATATCACAAAAAAATGAAAGATAAAAGTTTATAGATTTATTTGAACATTCTTTCCGGTACAAAAGTGTACTAAAATAAAGTTATTATCTTTTTAACTAAACATTCGGGGATTAAAATTCACATAAGAATGTTACGATATCTGTAATGTCACATTGTATCGGTCTACGCGTAACACAATCACATATTTTACTATTTTTTACTATGTCAGTCCGTTTTTTATATTGATACAACCGTAATCAGGCATGATACGAAAACTATACATATGCAAAGTATGCTTCAGTTCCATCAGGCAAACGAGTAAAAGTAATGTAATTTACATACGTATAGTGTTTGCATTTCCCCTGATTAGAACTTCCATTTGATTTTAAGTTTAACTATAGTTGAATCCCACAGGTTTCATTTCGCTACCCAGTGATTACAATTTGTTAATTATTATCTAAATACCAGGAATTAAATACACTTCTGGAAAAAAGTGACGAGCACACCTACAAATATAGTCTGAGCGTGAGATTTGCAATAAAATTTGCTATCTGGAGAGCGACGTTGCCCCGCTGGGAGGGGATGCAGCAGTCCAGAGTATCGCTCTAGAGCAGCGCGTACCATCGCTACAAAACCAGGCATGGAGTCAATAAGTCGTTGTATACCAGCGAGAAGGATAGCCAATCAACGTTATCTGAAGGAGCCGGATAACATCGAAGTGTCCGACCAATCATATTCCAGACATGTTCGTTCAGATTCAGACCCTGATAACGAGCCAACCATGGAAGCATTCGCATGTGGTGCTCTTCCACGAAGATCTGTACAACGTGCGCGACGTACAGTATAGCAGATTTGGGCGCCGCCGAGCGTAGGGAAGCATACGCCCTTTTATCTTAATTATGAGCTCTTGTGGCTCAAAATATGTGGTAACAAGATGATAGCTCTAAGTCTCGCTTCATTCCGCGTGAATATGGTTGTTCGTCTTCCTCAAGGTCCAATTGATCTACCATGATCAAAACTCTTCTGACCTTCAGAATCTAGGTGGTGGTTGGATCTGGTCCAATTCCGTTAGGTGTGATATTAGCGGGTTCGGATGTGTCATTGTCCTCTCCAAGGTCTTGGTGGCTAGAACTGACAATGTTCCACAAGAGAAGGAACTCCTGCATCTGCTCGGTGCTGGACATTTCGCACATACCAGGGGGCACCGACTATCATCGTCATATACAGTAGGACTTTGAGTTTCAGGGGTAGGGAACTTTTTGAACAGAGCAAAGGCAATATTATTGACCTAGATATGGTTTTCTCTATACGTTGTTAGAATGTTAGTCGTTTGTCAAAAGTAACCCCAAGATAGAGGGCGGTGTCACTCCAAGGTAGTCTGAAATTTCGCAGAAATATGTTATCGCAGAGAATTTTGCGTTCCTTTGTAAATCGAACAACAATATATTTGGTCTTGTTTACTTTTAAGTTCCACCTCGATCCCCTCTGGATGGAGTCTATCTGTTCTTGCAAGCACCAACACATTCTCTTCAACTCCTCACTTCTAGACGAAGTATAATAGCAAGTTGTACTTCGGGGACTTAGGGTACGTCGTGCATATAGACTAGCAATACAGTGGGGTCGAGGAGCGTGCCCTGTGGGACGCTTACATTGCGGCAATTGGTTTCAGGATGGAGATCTGTCAAGTTTGTCCGAGAAAGTACGAGTTGTAGACAACTCTGGTTATTCCCGAATTAATGCCTGCGGAGATCATCTTATGAATTAGACCAGTTAAAGGCCCTCTCTGTTAACCTAAACAGCTGGAACTCCGTAGAAAAGCCTTCCCTGAGGGCAAACTGTTCATTGTTCTTCTTTCAGTCTGCTCAGAATATCCGCCTCGGCTAAATAGTTTTGAGAGACAAGATCAGAGCGACAGGGCGGTAATTCTGAGGAAAAGATAGATTTTGACCTTTTTTCGGAATGGCCACTACGTATGAATGTTTCTAGATTTTCGGGAAATGATGTAGACGCTGTGTTGATGACTTGCCAAACAATATGAGATCGTTTATTATCGATTAAGAATACATAAATATTTATCTGATTTCAAGTTCCTAATAACCCCTTCCCTACTCCGCTACTCCCTCGGTCCTCTCCTGTCTCCCAATTCAGATTTAATCTCCCTAAGCACCTAATTGTTAAGCGCTTCACCGCCACACTTTTTTGGGGGTAAGGACACTATAGTGATCCCCACTGTGTCGCGCAGAGCATTCATAATCTAGCAGCAAAATATTTTCTTCAAAAACAATTGTTAAACTATAAGAGCAGCTATTAACTTGCTCCAAAATAACATTTAAATATCCGTAAAAATAGCAAACATACTCCCAATCGATACCATAAGAGACACTCGACGAAAATATCAATACAATTGTAACGTCACTTCAGGGACAACTCTCCAATACTCACTAGTGTATACTCTGAGAACCATTTTCATTATTTATCGGATATACTGTATACGTAACTAAAAGACCGTAAAAGAAAAAAAATATATGTAAAGATGGTTATCTTATAAACCCAAATTTACGAGTTCCAAGACAATATACGGCACAAGAAGTTCAACAAATAAACATCAAATATATACCTGCATATTTACATTAAATTGTATTTTCATAAAACAACAGATTATGTAATTTGTTCTCCAATAAATTACCTTTGACCGACGATAAACTGCTTTATGATGAGGGTTTATTGGTGATATATTGGGAAATTCTGCAACATTAAAGGTACTTCTAGTCACCTGCGTTATGATATATGGGCTAAATCACGCTAATAAACCTACATACATTGTACGCAGAAACCTTTATTCAAAGCATCACTTGAAACAATACAAAGCTCGCTTTATTACGTTTAATCATTTGATAGATTAATAAACCTTAACCCGCTTTATTCATTCCATGTCAAATTTAATTTTGAATTAATCAAATTTCATAACTTCACGAAAAGATAATCAATCCACCCACTGTTTTTTTTTTGTTTTCGCATTAAAGCTCTCACGCGAGAACTTTCGCTTAAGCTGCGATATTTTCACACTTTGCTGAACAATATTTCTGAGAAATGTTAATTTTATTACAGCATAGATTAAGTCCTAAGAGAAAGATTAGCGGCATTCGTTAGCATACAAATAGTGGTAAACTCTAAACAACTTTTAACAGAGCTTTTCTCACCGCTCGCTGGAAAACTAGTGTCGGAATGCACGCAAGACAGCTCTATAGTTGAATAGATTACCTGCATAAATCGTAAAAGTTGCAAACAGTGTGAATATCATTATACTACAGTACAGCGCGATAATAAAATCTTAAGCAACACCAAATAGATCTGCCACGAGAATTTTAATTGAATAACTATGTATAAAGACATTTATTTTTTTAAATTAAAATAAAATCAAATTCTACAACTAACGCAATTTGCCGTTACTCGTTGAACAAGTTTCAAATTCTACAATACTATGCTATTATCAAACCCATAATAATTCCCTTTTATCTTATTTAATTGTATTCCAACAACGAAAGATAGCTAAACTAAAAAAAATATGGCACATCGTTGAATTTGTAATAAAAAATGGAATCAGATACCGGGTGTACTTTTTTTCGGGCCATATAAAAAAATAAAGTTGATGATGGTTTCTCGAAAACAAAACGTCGGATATAAAATCTAAAAATACCGTCATGTAGTACCTTAAAAGTGCCAATGAGAAAGTGTTATTAGTTTTTTGTTATCTCTTCAAATAAAGTCAGAAAGAAATAACATCCATATTGTCAAATTCCCGTTTCTCCCAAATATCTCAGCAGGCCATGAAAATTTTTCAAGTTTCTAAACGGCACGTAAATAAGCTTCAAAAAACGCAACTTTTTCCTAATTTAACCTAAGCTGTATCTCCAACAGGTACTGAGATTCCCATGCTTAGGATTCTTATCTTGGACACACTGTATACCATCGATGTAGTTTTCTAGACAACTTGTACAGATGAATACAACTAAGGTATCGAGTGAAGATTTAAAATCAATAAATTCTTCTTCAAATATGTAACGCTATCGTAGAAAATTAAACTTCGCAGTCGAGAGCGTCGACAATGTAATATTTTGCCACATTCGATTCGAGCGTCTTGAGACACATGAAACTCGGGCACTACATTTTATCAGTCACACGCGTGGGTTATCGAGGGACCAAAAACTAACTGAGGACTGAATCTGCACTCAAGTAACTTGCGATAGGATTTGTTATTATATATTTATCGCAGGTCTACTAACCAATACACTAGCAGTTCTGCGCCAGTACATTTGCCTCTTTCGTAAGCTTGAGTTGCTGGGATTCTTCAAATTCTTTAATTTTCATAAGCTATTGAGATGCTACAATATGAATTCTTATCATACAGCTACCAACTTGATCTGACGATGTAATTGTGACATTGCAACCACAACAAACCAAATTCTGCCAGTATAATATATTATACCGGTATATATCTATATAGGAAGTAGTACATTATCTACTTTATTATACACATTAGCTAATATCCTAAGAAGTATGTTAGAAAATACGAATATATAAGCAGTCAACCGCCCGGAAACAAATAATAGAATTACGTGAATACGTCCTAGTAGCACTTAATATTGTGGCGGAGGTGCCGGATATTTACGACTCACAGGTAGTTATGGAAGCTAGATTAATAACAACAGTTATATTAATAGCATTAAGAGCAAAAAAAAATAAAACACCGAAACACGTGTGTCATTAATTGCCTCAAAGAACATTAAAAAAAGCAACAACAAAAAATGCTATTTTCCATACAAACTTTGTCATTTCCTTTTAGTCCTTAGGGGTAGAATTAAAAATAAATTCTTAAATGACGCCTAGAATATAAAACCAACATTATCTGGAAATTTCTTAGTGGACCATCTCCGAATCTTGCAAGAATTAGGAGTACTAGCTAAGCTAAAAGATAACATGGCATGGAGGTTCGATTTCAATAAACAGTTTGAAGTGGTAATTCAAGACAGCCAAACACAGGAGTTCTAAACTACAGAGGCTGTCCGTGCGCTGCTAAACAAAATGCAAGGTTTCGGTGGCGCTGAGTACGAGTTCCACAATTTTTCAGGCAGAAGTATTTGCTATCGCACAATGTGCCCATGAATGTCTGAAAACTGCAAATCTCCTACTGGGCTAACATCCCAAAAGTAAGTCAATCAAGAAAGTGTATTACTTTTTCGACCAACAAGGCAAAATCTCTGCTGGACCTCAACAGAAGAAACCTCAGCATCATCACAACTTTCTTCACTGGCTATGATCCTCTGAGGTATCACCTGAAGAAAATGGGCAGGGTGGAGTGTGATAAATGCCGATTCTGTTCGATGCATTGTGAGACAACGAAACATATTATGTGCAAACTGCTAGGCGGTGGCCCAGCAAAGGCATCACTACCTCGAACAGGCAAACGTAGAACTGGCTGACGGTAGAACTATAGCCCTCAAAAAATTCTAGACTCACAATAGGCCGCAGTGAAGAAAGACAGTATAATATCTAAATTTCAATTTTTCAAATTTTTTTATTAAGAAAATTATAAAACAATTTCAAGCCTGCAGTAGCACGTTTAATTTCTACATATTGTAAATTAGAGCAAAATAACAAATCTTCTTGAGGAAAACCACAAATATTTAAAGTGCAACCACAAGTGTGACAATTTGCTATGTTAAGCAACATTTTTAGCATTAACAACTTTCGCTCAGGCAACTACTGGATCCATTAAATACGTTAATATTAATTATTTAAACCAAAGTTTTTCTTGATTCGATATACAAAAAAAATTATCAAAAAATCACCAGTGCTCATAATTGTGTTTAGTAATTTTGATTCTATTTTAGCTACCACTACATTTTTCTCTAGGATCACGGCAGCTTCGTATTTTATGACGTCACTCACAACAGCTATAATGATTTCTCTAAATAGTTCTGCCTCCTTTGTAATGCCTTTTATGCCTTTAATTACTGGAATAACAACACCTTCATAAATCCATCTTCCGAAAACTATTTTAAATATTTCACTACATTCTTACCATCAACATAATAACTGCCACGAAAGACACCTTCAATTTCTTCGTTATGTTTTTTCGCTCGTTTCCCTCACTTCTTACCCTATTATTCCTGTATCTTCGCAAATGCCTGCTAGTATAGTGTCTTTTTATTTTTTATTTCCGTTTAGAACCACAACAACTGATACATCTGTATCTGGAGAGGGTCTGATCTGTTTCTAACCGGTCGATATTTGATACAGCGACAAAAAAGTACCGTTTTGTAATAATATTCTCAACCAAGCTGTCATAATAGTACCTATGCAACAGTAAAAAATGGAAGTTCCGTATGAAGTTGTGTTCGCCTCCATTGATGAAACAATAACAATTCTAAACTATTTCTTGAAATAAGTGCCTTTATAAGATATAACAACGAAAACATCTCGGAGTGTATTGCTTGAGCAATCAAAGTCGATTAAGATAAAATATGTACTATTAATGTTTTCGCCGTGATAAAAATTTAAAACTAGTTTACGTGTGAAGCTACAAATTATAATTGCATGCGAAAAAGAAATCACAACAACACATTGCGGCAACGTAATCGTATTAAACTCACGCATATTTTTCTGTGATTTGTTGGTTTACTAGAGAGACGTATGTCCATACATGGAACATGTAAACGTATTCCTGTGTATCCGAATAGCGTCGGAAATTCAAACAATGTGCTTTTAAATCATTAATCGGCGTTGTAATTGGATTCAATTGTTAATACTTCCCTTTCAAAAACACGCCAAAAAAAATTACATTTTTGAAGTATTGTCCTAAAAACTCAACTAGCTTTTGCTGTTTATCGTATATAACGCGATCTGTATATAAAGTAATTATTTCGGTACACCGGCATCTGCCTGCAATCAACAGTTAATTCCAACCTGAATATTCATTTGTTTTTGATTTAAAGAACTAACAAGGAATCACAGAGAAGTGTCCCTCACCGATTTAAGTTTGTAGACTAATGCAGTGTAAGAATAACGGTAACTTTGATAGATGCTAAATCGCCCGTTTTCGGGGCTGAAGCGTCTAAAGGCTACGCTATTTGCTTTAATATCTCCAAAACTATGACACATCCAAAAAAGGGTTAAGACGAATATATAACTGTTTTATGAGTACAAGGATAGCGACAATAGTTTTCCTGTAATAGTTCTTGTTTTCCAGAAACAACCCCCATTTATTTTTTGAAAGTTTTAAAATTTTTATTTGCCGGAAAAATATATTTTTTATAAATTGAGTTATTTTATAGCATGTTTAATATACAGGGTGTAACAATAGTGCGATATTCTTCCATATCTCTATTTTCACGCAAAATACAGCAAATATTTTAATACAAAAGTTGCTTAGTTTTACGAAATTTATAACGTAAAATTATTCTACGATATACAGGGTGTTTAGTTTGCCTGTAACCATCAGCATCTTTACATTTTTAAATGGAACACCCTATATGTGATCACATCTTTGAATTGCCTGAGGAATTTTAAGGCAACTTTATAGAGGATCATATTCAATTATTTTAATTAGTTTACAAGATATTGACATTTGTTTGAAAATTTTGACATTTTGCTCTCTTCAGAAAAATGCCATTATTTTTTGACTAACTTTTACTACATACATGCTTTATTCAAACTAATAGATAATTAAATTTCCTTTTCAACTAACCCATAAAAATATAGTGTTTCAATTTGAAAAAATGAAGATTTTCGCATTTCAATTATTTCAAAAAGACACTGATTTCTAGAACACTCTGTATAACGTATTTAAGTCTACATCTGTTTACTGTCATCATAGGAGATGCTTCTAACGTTATGTTAAGTTACATAATGTTACATTTTTGCGTTAACGAAATAATGGCATTTTTCTGAAGAGAGCAAAATGTCAAAATTTTCAAACAAATGTCAATATCTTGTAAACTAATGAAAATAATTGAATATGATCTTGTATAAAGTTGCCTTAAAATTCCTCAGGCAATTCAAAAATGTGATCATATATAGGGTGTTCTATTTAAGGCAAACTAGACACCCTGTATATCGTAGAATAATTTTACATTATAAATTTCGTAAAACTAAACAACTTTTGTATTAAAATATTTGCTGTATTCTGCATGAAAATGAAGATATGGAAGAATATCGCACTATTGTTACACCCAGTATATGGGGAATTCTTCATAACTTTGTGTATTTCTCCAGCAAATAAAAATTTTAAAATTTTTAGAAAATACGGGAATGAGGGTTGTTTATGGAAAACAAGGACTATAACAGGCAAACTATTATCGCTATCCTTTCGTACTCATAAAACAGTTATATATTTGTCTTAATTTTTTTATGTGCCCACCCCCCGAAAACGGGCGATTTAGCATCAATGAAAGTTACCGTTGTTCTTACACGGCATCAGTCTACAAACCCACCAAGTTTCATTCCCTGTGTTTCCTTGTAAGTTATTCAAATAAAGTAAATAATAACAGTCACCTATATTTTGTTCTTCAAACATAATTATTATATTTAATAGTTTGTATTTGTTGCAGATCAGATCCAGTAAAATTATTTGGAAAACTTAAATACAACTTTAAATCAACATCAAATTTAATACCAGTATAGAGCAGCAGGGTATCGGATAGCAGAAAATGCGTTATGTGTTATTAGCCTCAATCAGAATAGGAACAACCCAGAATCAACACTTAAAAAGAACAAACACCAATAATATAAAATATTCGAATGACATCAAAATAAATATACAAACATTAAATACGTCTGTATAAATATAGAACACATTCGAGTAACACAGGTGGCTCTCTACGTAAGAGAAATAAAAGTAATCAGTATATCTTAAGCTTGTGGAGGTTGCGGAGGTTGGTGGGGGGAGTGGCATGAAATTCTCTCCATACACAATGGTAAAATATTTTAAAATTTCGATGCATTCTCAAAAGTTACAGCTACAGTAATTTCGTTTTATCACTAATTTTTGTAACTTTTCAGAAATCTTGCATCGAATTTTTAAAAAATATTACCATTGTCGTATATCGACAGAAATTCGCGCCACTCCCCATTGACGGCGCAAGTTTAAATGACTACCAAGATTCAATCCAAAAAATCTATTTTTTTGAAGATCAGATTTCCGTCACAATTCACATGCAAGCTGCTATCAAAAATAAAGTCCGCCCTAACTGTATAAAACGATGTAAGCATATTTTTATCAAATTCTTTAAAATAGCAAGAAATGGAAAGTAGCTGCAGCACTGCCCAAATTCTTCCTGACGAATAAGCTAAGTAAGGATTTAAGTTCTTAATTGATTCATAGTTGTAAACGATGTTGGTAAATCTCATCGCTTGATGCTGATTCCAAGTTAGCGATATGATTTGTACACCTTTTTCATTTTAATCAACTTTAGACCCTATAAAACGTACACAGAACAAGATTTATCTAATGCAGTGCAAGTTGTTAGAGTGGGGAGAATGTCACAGGCACAAGCTTCAAAGGTTGGAAAATACCTTAGGAACTATTCAAAATAGACTAGTTCAGAGGCATGAGGGACGTATAGGTCATCCCATCGTCCATAAACAGGAGGGAGACGCTAATATCGGAGACCATCAACCAGGTAACCAAATTGGGGTTTTACCGTTACTACTCGTATTAGTGATACTATTATTAGTTTGGGTGCTACTTTGACACCTACTTCGTTATTTTTTTTTTCTCGAAAACGATTTATCGTAAAAAATCTTATGGCAGATTTTGGATATGACCTATATTGCCACCCCTGATCTTTTCGATTCGATTATAAATACAGCGTCTAGATAAAAAGTACCACTAACCTGCGCAATATAACCCCGTTTTACGGTACCTATTTCGATTATAAAATCATTCCCCGATATACATTAATTTATGTATAATGAAGTAGATGCACAAAAGTTGAAAGAAAAAGAGAGGAATATGAATAATAAAAACTGCTGCTTGATAGATTAATAAATTTGTTTCAACATCTAGAAAACAAGTCGAAAGGATGATAAAATATTTTAAACAATTTTTCTAGCTTACATTTGTGACGTTTTATATTTAGTGAAGTGAATTCTAGTAAAAATATTGTCACACGTTTATATCAAAGGCAGTTCTGCCTAACTATTAAGTTCCATTAGAAAACCTTGTAAGTTTTCGTCTTCGCTAATGCCTTTCATATAGCGCTGGTATAACAATATCTGGAACATGGAAACGTGATTTTCTGTAATATTTTTTTAATCCTTGAATGCGCTCGGTCAATTCGTTTACTGTCGCAGGGTGGAAACAAAAGAAAACGGAAAGAAAGCAAAAACGAAATATGGGAAATTTATCCGGAAATTTTGAAATATGTTTTTATATTTTTATTTGATTTGGGCAATTTGCCAGTCATCTACGTCGCATTTTATTTACCTACGGGTTGGTACGAAGGTAAATACAACAAATTTCAGCCTGACTGCCGAAGAAACAGCGTAGACCCGCATTTAAATTTAATTTTTTAATATAACTCTTCCCAAATTTAAAGCATTACTATAAAAAGCTGCAATCATTCAACACACATGACGATACGAGGGAGCGTTTTTATATTCGCGGAATGGGGGATAAGGGGTGGAAATAAAAAAACCAAATTATTTTTCTTTTTCAATATATTCACCTGCAAGACGGATACATTTTTCACATCTTTCAATTAATTTATTTATACCCTCATACAAAATGATTTCTCTTTATCTGCAAAATACGCCGAAACTGCCTCCTTGACTTCATCATCGGCAGTAAATTTTTTACCCCGCAGCTCTTTTTTCACTTTCGGAAACAGGTAATAATCACTCGGGGCCAGGTCTGGGCTGTAGGGTGGGTGATTCACAATTTCGAAGCCCACCTTATGCAGGGCAGCTAACGCAACGCGGTTCTTGTGGACGGGCGCGTTGTCGTGCAAAAGCAGCACACCTTTCGTCAATTTTCCCCGTCTTTTCTCTTTAATGGCTTCTTTTAGTCGCTCTAATATTGAAGCGTAATATTCTCCGGTTATAGAAATACTTTTCTCTTTATAATCAATCAACAATATTCCTTCCGGGTCCCAAAATACCGTTGCCATGAGTTTCCCAGCTGATTGTGACACTTTAAATTTCTTGGGAGGTGCTGTGCCCTTTCTATGCCACTGCATGGAGTCTTGTTTGGACTGAGGTTCATAATGATGAACCCAAGTTACGTCTCCAGTAACAATTCGACTCAATACACCATCCTTGTCTTCATTACAGAGGTCCAAAAATGCACGCGAACACTCTACGCGCTGTTGTTCTTGCGGCGGCGCCGCGGCGTGAGCATTCTCGGCACCCATCTTGCGCTGACCTTAGACATGCCGAGATGATCGTGTAGGATTTTAAAAATTGTTGTATCGGATATTCCAACCATTTCTGCGAGTTGTTTCTTCTTTAGTCGAGCATCTTCGAGTACAATTTTTTCAACTTTTTGGATAAGTGCTGGCGTGGTCACCTCAATGCTCCTGCCCGGCCTCGGGTCGTCTTCAAGGGATTCCCTTCCTTGTTTAAATAAACTATGCCACTTGTACACCATGGTTTTTGCTGGACAAGAGTCGCCGTAAACCAATGACATCTCATTCATTATAGTCGCGACTGATTTTCCTTGCCTGGTAAGGAACTTTATAACGGCACGATATTCGATTTTTTCCATATTTCACTTTTCACTCCTGATTATGTTACTTGGTTGATGATAGCTCAAAGACTAACTGTCTAATAACAATGAAACTTCGTAATAATACTAATTATGAGTCGCTGCACAGGCCACGCCCCCAATGCGCCTAATCGCCCCCCTACACCCGCTCAGCGAATATAAAAACGCTCCCTCGTACATATCTCTCTATGTCTAAAGAATATTTTTCAGCGAGCCTCATAAATAATTAAATACCTTCAACTATTTTATTAGAAGATCCGTTTTCAGATTTTTTGATGTCCTAAAAGGTATTTTTAATTCAGTACATATGTATGTATATGCTTGAATTTATTAATACTACTAGACTCTGCGTTTTGTAACTATAATACAGAGTTAAGCCTTAATAGCTATCGACATCATTCTCTCTTAAAATTAAATTTATATTATTTATATCTTACTTAAACTCTGAATTTTAAGATGTTAATTTTACATTTTACTAATTTGATACTTATATATAATAAGTATATACTTATTTCTGTAATATGGAACGTGATCACTACCTCAGCTATGGACGTGTGTCAACATTAAGTCAATTTGAAATGATTCTACTGAAAGATAAATTTAATTAGGTTTAACACTTATAATATATTATATATAAAACCAGATGTGTTACAGTGAAATCAATATCTGTCAGCGGAGAAGATATTTATAGCACAACAGGAGTGATGGTTGTTGTTTGAGTCGATTTTCATTAAGGAGAAGTGCTTGTTGTAGTTAATTATTATTGAAAATCGAATTTTACAAAATATTTATTCAATTAAAGTTGTCTAGAATATTTACATAGCTAACCAATGTTTAGTATCTGTAAACATACATATTGTTCCATTTAATGGCACTCGTATATTGTCTCGGACTGAATATATGAGTTCATAAAATGTCAAAATATACTCATCTATACAGGGCTTTTACGCTGTCTAATACATACACAATAACACAGGCAAAGAATGTATACATATATGTATATCTGTATATGATGGTCTTTGAATGTATCCTCGTTTTCCTTCCATTCAACCACCCTCAAATATTGCGATAACTATTGGAATTTGAAGAGCACAATTTGTTATATTTGTAGAGAATGATCAAGTACAATGTGTAGATTTAAAGAGATACGAGATTTAGAAGGGATTTAAAGGTCAAATAATCGTTAAATGTGAGATTCTGCAAGAATGAAACACAGTTCCGAATGAGATTGGATAGGCTTTTAAATAAAAAAGGTTTCATTTTTGTATTGCCGATACATTTTAAATCCACAACAAACCCCAAACAGATGTGCATGTTTCATATTTACAGGATTATTCACGGAAGTGGTTCGTTAACTTTTGATTGGTGGTTTTGTGGTGGTTACATTTTCAATACTAGTTCTGATAAGTAGGCTTGAATAACAACAAATTCGTCGTTGTTCACACAAAATTGTACGGCATGTGTTTTTGTCAGAGTTCAAGATAGCTCCGCTGAATCTACTCTAGTCAGGCAAGCTCCTCAGAAAATCATTGGATTTTGCAATCCTGCTTGCTGAAGTCTAAAAGGATGTTTCAGTTAAGAACAAGCCCCTATGAGGTTTGTAGCTGCAATGTTTTGACAATAAAAAAAGAAACCTGTTCGAAAACTAGTCTTTATAATCTTTGAAGAAGCCGTTAATATGCCTATAATTTTCTAATTTATTGTGCCCCCCTTTTTATATAAAAGTGTAATAACTGTATTTTTTAGTACTGACGGCAATTGTATCAAAACATTTTTCAATAATACCCAGAGGAATTTCATCAATTGCACCTTCAAAACTATCGGATTCAGCTCAGACACCAATTCACCAACAAAGCTCACACTGCTATATAAGGCAACTCCACCATGCTCGTCGAAGTCACGACAATAACTTGCAGCCAGGGCGTATCTAGCAATTGGAAGAAGCTGTAGCTGTTCCGAACATTGCCAATGTTCGGACACACACAAAATCACAAGTAACAGATATTTTGCTTCGAGTGAATTTCTTATAGTCGAGTTCAGTTATTGCCTCTTATTTCAAGGACAGATTTATCAAAAAACGATTTATACAAATGTTTTTCGACCAAATTAGAGGGTCCTTCAGTTTATCAGCCTGTTCAGAAGACACGGATAATTTGAATGAAGAATGTGCATTACAATTTAACGTTAATTACCCGATTCATAGGCTGACCCTTATAAAACGAAGCCAGAAGTATGCTTGTATTAAATTATTTACGTAATAATATAACAAGTATATATAACGGTTCAATCTTCAAAAATATATTAAAGAAATTCGTAGACTAGATCTATAGTCATATAGTTGAGACGAGTACACATTTATTTAGGCAATATCTAAGTATTTTTAATTAATTTCCTTTCATTTTTGTTTTATAGATACGATTTCAGTTTTGTATATGATGCATTACGGAATATTGATTATTATTATTTCTGTACAAAATGCAAATGTATCATGAGCTCCTTCAAATTATTGATCTTTTTGAACTATGGTTGTTTTTAAATTATTGTTAATAACATTATTCTCGAAAAAAATTTTGAACTATGTGAATATGTTACTTTAGTTGCTTTTACATTTAATTTAGAAGCAATAAAATGTCAAAGAATATCAATTTAGGATCAAAAACATTTAATAACAATATATTAATAATGACTAATTCTCAAAACATACATTTGTAATGCACTGACAATCCTTGGTATTTTCGCAAACTGCCTTACAGCCTTTCAAAGCTACTATATAAATACCCGTGTCATGACATGTCATTATAACAACAGTATTCTTGAACCGTTTATCAACGAAGTTCATGATGACAAACTCAAACAAAATTAGATACCATATGTTGCGCAACTTATTCTAGGACATCTTCGAGATTTTTCTCCAATAACAGACCTATTAGTAACAACGTCTTTTCTCTGAAACCGTGCAATGCAACAACTTTAAATTTTTTTGTGTCGAACTTTTACCAAATTCTTTCATTTTTCGATTTATTTGCGATTTTTGTTCTTAAAATATAAGCCTGAAACATAACTATGTGGAATTTCCATGTTTTGCTACCAATTTTAATGCGTTTATTGCCAATAATGAAGCTACATGTAGTAGACATAAATACCAAGGTACATTACGATAATAAAATACGAGCAAAAAGCAACACTCTTAGTTTGCAACAAGCTCTCTGGTCTTACGGGTGAGCCACAAAT
>CM043017.1:157152694-157278681 GCA_023690525.1 Holotrichia oblita | reverse complement strand
CTAGGGCTGCAATGCTGAAATTTAGCCTGCTATGATTGATTGTTGAGAATGGATATCGTGACAGCGTTTTACTTGTTGACATCACAACATGCATCAGCCAGGCAACTAACTTAGTGGTCGTGCTGTTTTGCACGTTCTTGGTAGTGGCATAATATCAACAACGCAATTGGCACAATTTTAGATAACTGCAATATCAGTGCACTAAATCGTAAGCAGGTGATGGCAAATTTTGTCTTTTTAGAGATTTATAGATCTAATGCAAGCTTACATTACTTAACATTATAATAAAACACAACTACAGTATTTTGATTTTAAATTTAGTAATCGCAAGATAGTCCAATTTTTGCCAGATTGCTCTACTTTTTCTGCCTACCCTCTAAGACATGCATGTCTGTGAGTGGAAACAGCATTCAAATAAATCGACTATTAAAAAAATATCCGATTTATTATCTTGATAAATATAGAATGTGTACACGTAGAAGAATTATTTTAAAATTGAAGTACTTTGTAGATTACATACCATCTATTTCAAATTAATTTTTTTTCAGAAGGAAATTTCCATTTAGTAAATAAAGACTTTGCCCTAAATTCGAGCTTTCTCGAAAAAGAATATTGTTTTGATGACCTTTTAAGCTTTAAAGAAAACGTTTATTTACTAAATAGACATTCTCCAATGAAACATTCGCTTTTAATTTGAAAACGATGGATAGTAGATACGTATGTAATTTAAACGATAAAAACAATACTAAACTTTATTAAGTAAAACAAAAAAATGTTAAACCAGTAATTTTTGTTTCTCTCAACGTATATCTACTTTTTTTATTATACGAAACAAACATTTTCCTTAACGATTCAACGGCACGACATGAGAATTATCTCTTTTTTATCAATCAAGCACCGACAAGCGCTCGTTTTTATTGTGACGTGGTTAATATTAGATCTTTTGTAAACCACCCGGCAATACGCTTCCTCGTATAAAAAGCTTTCTCTACGTTTGTTAGAGTACGTGTCAATTTCGGGATACGAATACCAGCCTACGCACATTGTTTAGAAATGTGTGTCTTCTTCTACCTCGAGTGTGTATAAAATCAAACATGCTCACGTTCAAACGCGATAATATAACACGTACTTGTGCATGTTTGATTTTGCCATCCAACTTTCAGTGCAACATTTAACAACGTCATGATGAATTTTCTGTAATTTTCACAGATAACTCGGCCGTATGTGAGTAGGCAAATTACATTTAAAATTCGTTTCCCGATTTTACTATTTGTGTTTATCCAAGTTTAGCCTGTTTAATTATGGCTTGTGTTTGTTCCCTTTATAAGTTTTAATCTGACTGTTTTTTTTTCTTTTGTCTGCTGCAGCTCGACAGATTAACTGCAAAAGCTTCAACTGAAAAATTGGTGCACTTTCTGATATCAATAATGCAGACGAGTTCTTCCATTTGTAGTTATTATCAACAGCTACGTTTGAATTCAAGCATTGGGATAGTTTTTGCTTTAATTCAGTATTTTCCTGCCCCCTTTTTTATAAATGAAAAAATCTTAATTTTTGAAATTATTATTATTATTTATTATTAATTTTAAATGTTTATGTCAATCTAAAGGGAATCATATTTTAAAAATGTTAATAATTAGATTTCTTGGACTTCCTGAACAGTTCACTCGAAAAGTCAAAATTTTCGAATAATTTCCTTTTTGCAAACCCACTTACACCTTTGATGTGTTTGCAATTGTATTTTAATATATTAAGGATTCATTTGTAATATGAAAACTAAGACAACTTCAAAAACGTAATCTTCTTAAAAGAAACGCCATATACATTTTTTTTTCAGGGAGGACATTCAATCCGTATGATAAAGAACTTTCATTTTTGTTAAGTATTTTCTACGTTTATTTTTTAAGGTATTCTGATTTTTACGAGGGATAAGCTACAATTGTTGAAAATTGAAAAATCCATCTTCTGTTATCGAAAATAGAATTATCACGAGAGAACTTTCGGATAATGATTTACTATGATTTCAAAAAGCTTGAGCGCATATGAGTGTGACGAATTTCCAAATCGGCATTTGGGGAACTCGTACCATCATTGGTCACTGTTTATAGATGGTATAAAAAATTTGAAGAAGGTTGCAAGTCTGTGGTACACAGAAAAGTAGCCTCTTTTTAACTGTTGTTAACCCCGAAAACATTGCTGCGGTGAAGAAGACCGTGAAGAGGACATTACTTATGCAATAATACAGTCCAATCTGAAGATTGATCCTCGCAACTGAGATCAATATTGCACGAACATTTACAACTCGGTTTGTACCTCATCATCTGACAGATTTACAATCAAACAGCAATGAACGAGTTAGAATTTGCCAACAAACTTTAGATATGTTGAATAATATTAATAATAATAATAATAATAATTCATGCTGAAGACCATCAAATTATTTCGCCTAAAATTTTAACCTTTCCGGCGATGAAACGTACATCCCGTTTTTTGATTTTCCCACTCGTCAAGAAAGCCGAATCTGGATACATGAAGATGAGGAAACCACTATGGTGGTAAAAAACCACGAGCAATGGAAAAAGTTATGTAGGTACGCAGTATTTTTCAGAAGTACGGGTTTGGTGGCCGCAATTAAATTAGAAAATCAGAAGACAATTACCGCCAAATGGTATGTTGAAAATTGTTTGCCTACTGTGTTCAGTAAAGTGCCAAGAAAGGGAATCATGTTACATCATGATAACACGTCATCCCATACAGCAGGGACAACTGTTCAGTATTTAGCAGAAAACAAAGTCAAAATTATAGAACATCCTTTTTACTCACCGGATTTAGCGATGTGTGACTTCTGGCTATTTCTTTGAGCTCAAAAAACATTTGAGAGGGAAAAGATTCCAATCAGAAGAAGAGATTGACATCGCCGTTAAGTGTTTTTTTGATAGTATCCCTAAAGACAGCTGGTTGAACGCTTTTAAAATATTGAAGGAGAGAATGGTTAAGTGCATTATTGTAAATGGCAATTACTTCGAACATATTTAAAATAGAAATTCTAAAAAACTCGTATCAATCTCTCTATTCTCAATAATTGTAGCTTGTCCTTGTATTATTCTGAACTTGTGAAGCTTTCGAAGGAAGAATTACTTCATATGATGTTACTCAATATGCTTAAAACGAATCTGATGGGAACTGCTTTTTGGCATCTCAAATTAACGCACGAAAATTTATAATCATTGAAAGAAAATCTAATTTGACTTCCATCGAAAAATTTAAAGGGAACAGCTAAGCATGTTAAGGCATAAGTTATTATTATTATTATATCATTAGCAACATATGCCTAAATTATAAGCTGTAAGTACTTATCTATAGATCAAATGAAACAGCAATTAATTAATTAATATCAATTTATTTCAATCATATCCCGAACTGATCATTTGCCTTAATCTGCAATATAATGTCATTACTAATCCACTAGATTTTCTGATAGGACAATTTAATTCCTATCGTAAAAAGACTAAAAAATTAAGATGCACCCGTTTAAAGTTGTCTTAGTTTAAATATTGGAAACATATAAATGAATTGTAAACATAACGAAATCTGTAGCTACATAAGTGTGTGCTAAGATTTTAAAATATTATTGCAATATTTTACGTTTTTTTTGTTGTTGAAGGTTTACCAATAATTTCCAAAATATAATAATCCAAACAGAAATTCTATAGCCCCTCTCCAAAAATGTCAAATACGTCAACAATTTGTTTTTGGGGGAATGTAGTAACTGATTTCTTTCATTTAATCCGAGTCCGTCATAGGACATAATCAACTAAAGTCTTTGAACCCTGCAAAAAATTGTTATACAAAATTAAAATCAGAACTCAAAACGATGTTTTAAAACTATATTCTAACGAAGAAACTAATTTCTCTTAATTAAACAAAAAATGGCAAAGAAAACTTTTTAAACTCTTTCAAGATAATATTGGCTAAAAATATGGATGTTATTATGAATGATGGAGTATCAAGGGATTTCATCAACCTCCAAGGAAACTTGAATCAATGGAAAAATAAATGAAAGAGCTGCATTAAATTTTTGTAGACTTACTATTTTCCAAAAGGATTCGATTTGACAAAAACCAATTCATTCAACTCAAATAACGTTTACATAACGGATAAAGGCCCACGCTCTTCTATGGCACGTAATTTAGCTCTTAATGGATCATCAGTCTTTGAACAGTATCAACGTCGACTTCGAGAAGTTTCTAAAAGATTTAGCGCCTTAACTGGTCCTCATTTTGAGTTTGCCAACCCCCATGATATACTTTTCTGCTCAAATGAGACTAAAATTCCTCAATGGACCTTGTCTGAGGAATATTTAGAGAATTATCTGTCTTCAGAACAAAATTGATTTCGTTTGTGGCTAACCAGTCTCTTGTTCTTCTGGTGTAATGGCACGAGGCTAAGTCAGGCCAAACCATTATTTGGTCGTTGAAATGGTGTGTATTTATAAAATTCCGAAATTTCGTGAGGCGCTTTCATATGTAAACCTCTGCATCGACGGTTTCACCTTGAACACGTCCAACATGCGATCGTGAAACATCAGTCTCTGATATGGTACACCACACCGAAATATTATCTTCAAACTTGACTGCTTTTGAATTTAACATTGTCAGAAGCGTCTTCTACATTTATCATGAAATTGAATGCGTTTAAAAGTACGGCAACACCTGGAATTTCTTTCCAATTGAGCGGCCTTTCTTCTTTTACGATGTTAGATTATTTCTGGGTCAAGATAAGTTACGCATTGACATCAAGGTTGACAAGGTTATTGAGCTTGCATGTTTGCTTGATATGTCATATTAAACGTCAAACAATTTACTCTGTTTCATTTCCAACGGCAACCAGATCAAATCAAATTAATTTTATTGAATACTTAAAAAATATTTGTGTCCTTTCATGGACTTCATCATTAACAACGTAATGATAGAATGTCTGTATGGATAATAAAATTTGATAGCCTTTTTTTCAACATTGACTGCAGTAACAAAACTAATTAATATCCGAACACAATAGCAATGTACAATTTAAGCATTGTATCAATTTACAAATTGATGCTATTTATTTTGTTTACCAAAATTTCATTGCAACGAGAATGAACTAAATTAATTTGCCATTATTGATATCAGAAAGATTATAAAACAGATACAGAAAAAGCAGTCATTTTATTTGAGGATAGTGCCTAACAAACACAGTGCTTTTACCATGTTATTCTATATGTTCGCACCCCAAACCGCTTTGTAATACATATTATGAAATATTCCAATTTATACGTTTATCAGCTACTTTACA
The DNA here is from genome assembly GCA_023690525.1 of Holotrichia oblita. Classification (NCBI taxonomy): domain Eukaryota; kingdom Metazoa; phylum Arthropoda; class Insecta; order Coleoptera; family Scarabaeidae; genus Holotrichia; species Holotrichia oblita. Next base: position 157,273,347 of record CM043017.1, on the reverse strand, counting down.
CTATTACCTTTATTCTAGAAGGAGATGTTTACCCTCCTATATAGCATGGTTCATTTTATTAAAGTAAAACCCAAGTAATTAAATTACAAAGCATTAAATTATTAAACTTGTATGAACTAAAATGCTTACATAAACTAGGAATCTTAATACAATATTTATTTGATATGTTGTATGTTTCCAACATCGCTTTCAATTTCCTTAACTCTCTTTAGATAATAGGGCTTAAATTATTATATTTTTAGATTTTTATTAGATACACTTTTTATTAAAATAAATAATATACAATATTTATGGAAGAACATGCACTTATCATTTGGATTACAAGTGATCGAGTGTCCTCAAGATTGGAATAAGTAGCAAGTCTGGTTGTTCGAGAACTCTTCAGGCCCTAACCTTGGTCTATTGATTAAATTACGTTGAGAAGTTAAAGAGGATCGAAGTGGGTACTTTGCAAATTTTGAACATAAGAGGAGCTGCAAACATTCGCAATATGAAAGCTTAACGAAAATCGTTATTATCATAAGAATTTAATAATTATTTCATTGATATAATTTAGATTTACTTACTATGTGATTTACAAATTGAAAAGTTGTTATAACTAAAGGTGAGTTTCAGTAATTAAAGCACAAAGAAACCAAAATTAAAATAGTGATATTCTCGTACTCTATTAGAAGCTTTAATGCGAGCACCAAAGTTCATCAACGACATGAAAGATGAAAATCGATGAGGTTAGATAAGAGGGAGGAGAAAAAGAAAGAATGATAAATTAATAGCTAAGAGACATTAATCTTCCAAAGAGGATTTTAATATTTAAACTCAAAACGATAATAGATAATTTAGAATTAGGTAGCAACTGTTCCTATTAAAATATAGTTTCGCAAATTTATCATTCTTTAAACTAATGCAAAAGTTAATTACATAGTTTTAATTGTTGGTACGTATTATGCACATATATTCTTCAATAGAATTTTATTGAATTATGAACTATGTTTCGACGTCATAAGAAAATATGTAGCCTTAAGAAAATATGCAACAAATAAATACCACCTTTTTTTTAATTTGGAACAATCCAAAATAATTGCTAAAGGACATAATAATAACAAAAACCTGTGCAATGATAGATATAGTGGGTAATTCTATCAGAAACGTTAGATTTCTCTCAACTCCAGACCTTCGCTATAGCCAAAAATATGATGTTTTGAAAATATTAAACTTTATTTCAGTTATTATTTCAGCTATTCAATATCGTTCAAGATTACTCAAGTTTGACTGAATCCTCTGGCAATTATCAAGGCTTCCAACCTTAGAATACAACTTAAGATCACCTGCATATAATGAGAAATGAGAATGTTTTAAAATGAATAAAATGATTGAAGAGGCTCTAAAACAACAAATAACGATATTAAGGCTTCTACCTTACTTCAGTCATCTTCTTCAACCTTTGGATGCATCTGTTTTTAAATCGATTAAGGACAGATGGAATACCAAATTATAAAATAGCAATGTGAACATCATGGGAAGAAAACCTTCCAAAATACAACATAGGTTTAGAAAAACCAGCATCTACATCTTCAATAACCACGTTGTAGAACCAAAAAAATTTCATCCATCCGGTTCGTCAAACACGTCATTTAATAGCAGCATTCTTGACAGGAGAGAAGTAATAACTGAAGATATGGAAAGTCGTCCTCGATACCCATTACCTAGGATCAAATCTTAGTCACAACTTTTGAAGCAGACAAACAACAAAGACAGTCTGGAAAAAAAGAACCAACAAGAGGGTGGCAGATACAAGGTGGCGCAAAAGTGATGTCATAATTTGAATTGGCTGCAATTTTCGCAGATGGCACCAAATGTCATTGTGCTTTGACATTTATGATTTAGATATACAGATAATTAATTGTTATCAAGCCATGGAGCGATAACACTTCAAGAACGTGAATTTCGTTGTCGTTTTCCTCGTCGTTGTATTCCATGTGCTCGAACAATTAAGCATTGGAGCGCCTCAAACTGGGTCCACTACAGTAGTGCTTGTTCGAATGAGAACATCGCTGCTGTTGCCGACGACGTCAGAGAGAATCCACAAACATCAACAAGACGACGATGCACACAATTAGGCATCAGCAGACATTCGTTGCAACAAATTTTGGTGAAAGATTTGAAAATATTCCATACTAACTGGAAACTGTTCACGATTTGCTTCCTACTGACCGTCAGACAAGGTTAACTTACTGTCATATTCTGTTGAACATGGTGCAAGAGGATGATTAAGTGGTTATATTAACAAACAAAATTTGCGTTTCTGTGGCTCAGGGAATCCACATGAAATACCAGAAGAGCCATTGCATCCCCTCAAAGTGATTGCTTGGTGCAGCATTTGCAATGAAAAAGTGATTGGCCCTAATTTTTTTGCAAACGACGATGACACCATCGTAACCGTAAATGGCGAGCGTTACAGGCAGATGCTAAACGAGTTTTTTTACCCCAAATTGCTGCGTTGGGTCTCGATCATTGTTGGTTTCAACAGGACGGAGCAACCGCTCACACAGCTCGGGCAACTATGGAGATATTGAGACACCAATTTCCAGGTCGAGTGATCTCCCGATTTGGAGATTTAAACTGACCGTCCAGATCGCCAGATCGAACCTTGCAAGTCTTGAAAGCTAACATTGAAGGAGAAATCAACAATTTGGAACCAGATGTGTTGGGAGCAACAATTTAAAATGCCGTAAAACGAGGACAATTATGCATCAGATCGAGAGGTGGCCATTTGAGCTATATAATTTTTTCCAATTAATGTCATCAATTTTACACTTTCAAATAAACTTTTTATGAAAATAGAGCTCTTTTTTTCATTTATAACAAAATGACAGCCAATTCAAATTATTAATAAATAAGAGACAGCAACAGTTAGTAATGAGACAAAGGCTGGGAAATTTTTTCGACAAAGATCGGTATTATCATCTTTACTAGAAGCAAATGTCAAATAAAAAACCAAATAAAACTAGCCAATATGCCCATACTATATAGGGTATTTCATAATATATGCGCAGGACTTCATGATGTGATATCTTGTCCAACTTACCCTCTAAAATGCACCATTTTCGAGATACAGGGTGCTGAAATTTAATTTAAAAAAATCGTTTTTTGGAAATATCTCCGGAACCGTTTATCGTAAAGAAAACACCTTTTGTAACCATTTTCTACTTATAATAAGCTAAGTTGTGTGCGAGAAAAAAAAATTTTTAAGTCATAATTGGTGAAGATTTTGAAGGGGTAGTGGTTGTTTTTCTCCCCAACTTCTACGCCACTAGAAAAAGTACCGTTTTGAGACGCCCATTTAAACCGCCAATGTTTTCTATACAAAAAAGGTACTTTTGGTCATGAGCTCCGACCAACTTTTATGTTGAAAAACATGGTAAATTTTTTTTAATAAAAGTTTTATTTTACTAAAACATTAGAACAAGTAAGAAAAGCAAACGTTAACAACATAAAAGTTGATTTTTCTCGAAAACGGTCGACTTTAGAGCTCATGACCAACAGTACCTTTTTTGTGTAGAAAACATTGGCGGTTCAAATGGGCGTGTCAAAACGGTACTTTTTCCAGTGGCGTAGAAGTTGGGGAGAAAAGCAACCACTACCCCTTCAAAATCTTTCTAGAAGAAAATTGATCTTGACATTACCTTTTTAAATTTTGTATTTTAATAGTTGTTCTAATAGTTCCAAAATTTTGAAATTGAAACTGGAATGCAATGGAATAAAATACATATATAACAAAAAAATAGAATTTTGCGAGCCACCCTCCATTGTTTTGGAAAATTGAAGTATTTGTCGTCATTCTAGATGCTTTGAACACTATAGAGTAATACAGAAAAATCTAGAATATGGAACTGAAAAAAGAGGAACGAATACGAACTGTTGACTATGTAAACTATTACAGTTAATTATGTTTTTCCCCAAGATTAGTTTTTGATATGTATAAGTTGTTGTAACATTATTACTACGTCCTTAAAAATAGTAATATTCAATTGACAGTTTTAGAAATTATTTTACAAGTACACCATTTCGAAAAACTTTGTTAATTGTTTAATTATTTATAATTGCTCTAGTCTCTCAATATAAAAATACATCAGGATCTCCTGCGAAGAAATAGAAATGTTTTTTTTTGATTGGGCATCCTAGTTCATTTTTCTTCTTTTGCTTACTGATTAAATTCAGTCCATAAGAACAATTAATTGGTTAAAGCTGTTATCAGTTTAACTGCCCAGGTAGCATGTAACGTTTGTAAAACGTTTTAAAAAGGTATCCTAAGCGTTAGCAAAAACGTTTATATAACGTTTAGTAAACGTCTTAATGTCACAAAAATAAAACGTTATAATTTAACGTTCCATAAACGTTCTGTAAACGTTACACGAGAAACATTTTATTAACGTATGAAAATGCGAAAATATTTTTATAAAGGAATACAATTCATTAAATTTTGACGCCACTTAAATATTTCTGATAACGATGAAACTCTGAAATAAAATAATTATTATTATTAGCTATTAAAAAGTTTATACATATCAAACATGTGTTAACACGTTATGTTTTCACCGTCAAAATAACCAAATATAACGATATCTTGTTAACGTTACATTAACGTTTATAAACGTTGAACATTGCAAGTTTAAAACCTTTATTTAACCTTTTAAAAATGTTTTCATGCTACCTCGGTAATACGGTATATTAACACACCTAATGAATATTAGAAAACAAGGAGTTAATTAACCTATTCCTCGATTAATTCCAAGACAACCCTCAAACAAACATTTGAGAATAGAGGACGCTTTTTGTTTATTCCATTTAATAGTAAACGTCATAAAACGTAATGCTAACAAAGCGACTTGTTCACTGTTAAAGAAGTTTATCTACCGCATAGATGAACAACAACAATTATGAATCAATTAAGGTATTTTGTTTCCATTATGGAGGTAGTAGCAAAGCCGACCACGGTTATTCCTGCTGTAGTATGTTAGAACCGCTTTAACGTTGACGCGGTAAGATTAGAAGGCTGCCCTGAATGATGCTCTAATTAATTCCCTTTAATACAGAGAAGTTCCGACGAAATTTGTCTCCTTACGCCGTTGCAACACTGTGGTAATTTTAGCGTTGCTTCTTCGCCCTCGTGTAATGAGACTCTACGCTATATAAGTATGTGCTGGAAGGTAATCGTTATGTTCGACTTTAACGCGTTAGTAGAATCATTTATGTAGAATTAATTATCATTTCCAGATACGAAGGTTTTGTAAGTCAAATGCTGTTATACCAATCGATCATTTTGAACTGGCCTGGCCACTTTGTATTTTATTCAACATACATTCGCAATTGTTATTTATATCATTAATCATATGCAATATCGTTTTTGTACATATACATAGGCAAGATACATTTGAATTTTGAACTTATTATGTACAGTTTCTGTAATAAACAGCAGTATGTGTAATCGTTTATTAAAATTTCATGTACCTCGTATTGCTTTTGTACAGGTTTTATAAATCATAAATGGAAAGTAATTAAAAAAGCAATGACATATTTTTTCCAATATTACCTATGCATTAATCACGCTCGAAAAGGTTTAATAACGAACGTTGTGACATCTGTTACAGTGAGTTATTTACTTTTGATTAGGAAAAAACATCACGATAGTTTGTAAAATTTGACTACCTACTGATAAATTACTGCCACTGATGCTGTTATTGTTATTAAATTAAACGACATCTAACTTTTACTACTAATTTATTTAAGACAACAAACGAGGATAAATTAAATTCAATTTATCTAAATATAATTATTTTATCTATGTCCGTGATATATATGGGGAAAATTCAATAATATTCAATATTAGCGTACACAAATGCGTTCAGCAGACTTAGCATTCTATCCTTATCGGACTAACGTCACTCGCGTTCTCCGTCTGCATTATTCGCGATCCGCGGTGCACGTTTTATAAATTCCTTTCAATCCCGATCGCTTTATTTTGCAGAAAATATTGGAAATATTATTTCCAGACATTGTAATCGCGGACATGTTTATGGGAGAATTTATTAAATTGGTAAGCAAGGTAATTTCTCGTACACGTCGTTCTTCGTAAAATAGAGGGAATTATCGTCAACTTTACGAACAAGAATAGCAATGAGAAATGCTGATAATACAGCGCAATTCCTGTATACACATCTATTATAATTCCTGCAATATTTGCAAACAAACTGAGTAAAGTATGTATCTATGAAACAAACTTCTAAGTTTGCGAGGATAGTGTACAGCATAGCTTCCTTTGAATGCATTTTTGATTACTATGCGCTTCGTATAAATTTGATGTAGTAACTTGGTAGTCGAGGTAGTTATGCCATGCAACGTTTATATTTAATATAATTACGAGGGAGAGTTTTTATATTCGCGGAATAGGGGATAAGGGGTGGAAATAAAAAAACCAAATTATTTTTCTTTTTCAATATATTCACCTGCAAGACGGATACATTTTTCACATCTTTCAATTAATTTATTTATACCCTCATGATTTCTCTTTATCTGCAAAATACGCCGAAACTGCCTCCTTGACTTCATCATTGGCAGTAAATTTTTTTACCCCGCAGCTCTTTTCATTTTCGAAAACAGGTAATAATCACTCGGGGCCAGGTCTGGGCTGTAGGGTGGGTGATTCACAATTTCGAAGCCCATCTTATGCAGGGCAGCTAACGCAACGCGGCTCTTGTGGACAGGCGCGTTGTCGTGCAAAAGCAGCACACCTTTCGTCAATTTTCCCCGTCTCTTCTCTTTAATGGCTTCTTTTAGTCGCTCTAATATTCAAGCGTAATATTCTCCGGTTATAGAAACACCTTTATCTTTATCAATCAATCAACAATATTCCTTCCGAGTCCCAAAATACCATTGCCACGAGTTTCCCAGCTGATTGTGACACTTTAAATTTCTTAGGAGGTGCTGTGCCTTTTTTATGCCACTGCATGGAGTCTTGTTTGGACTCAGGTTCATAATGATGAATCCAAGTTTCGTCTCCAGTAACAATTCGACTCAATACACCATCCTTGTCTTCATTATAGAGATCCAAAAATGCACGCGAACACTCTACGCGCTGTTGTTTTTGCGGCGGCGTGAGCATTCTCGGCACCCATCTTGCGCTGACTTTAGACTTGCCGAGATGATCGTGTAGGATTTTAAAAATTGTTGTATCGGATACTCCAACCATTTCTGCGAGTTGTTTCTTCTTTAGTCGAGCATCTTCGAGTACAATTTTTTCAACTTTTTGGATAAGTGCTGGTGTGGTCACCTCAATGCTCCTGCCCGGCCTCGGGTCGTCTTCAAGGGATTCCCATCCTTGTTTAAATAAACTATGCCACTTGTACACCATGGTTTTTCCTGGACAAGAGTCGCCGTAAACCAATGACATCTCATTCATTATGGTCGCGACTGATTTTCCTTGCCTGGTAAGGAACTTTATAACGGCACGATATTCGATTTTTTCCATATTTCACTTTTCACTCCTGATTATGTTACTTGGTTGACGATAGCTCAAAGACTAACTCTCTAATAACAATGAAACTTCGTATTTATACTAATTATGAGTCGCTGCACAGACCACGCCCCCAATGCGCCTAATCACCCCCCTACAACCCGCTCATTCCGCGCTCCATCGTATAACTTCAATGCTTACGAGGTGTAATGAAGATACAAGAAAACTGCAACGTATTCGCTAAAATCTATGAGACTTCATACTGTATCAAGGGCAAGTTCATGTTAAAATATTACTTTCATTTGGTTTATATCCTCAGGGTAGTTATTGAATGAACCGGTAATATTATACAGAGTGGTTCTTCGAGTTCGTCGAGAAATTTTAAGGTGCGATTCCTTTGGTAACCTCGAGAGAAAAAGTTCCTATAAACATATGTCCTAAAGTGATCCGCTATAGAGATACAGAGGCTGATTTATTACACAAAAAATTTTTTCAAAAATTTAGAAAACGTTTTAGGGAACTGTTGTGTTGGTTGTCATGTTTATAGCATTTACGTAACTGTCATAAGTATTGTCAAACATTAATTAATTTGAAAGTTCGTACCTACAGATCTTTTTTTTTGTAATTATGGTTTATACAAAACCTGAAATTTCAGATATGAATTTGGATGCAGTAAAAATGTCAATAGTTAAACAGCAAGTGCGTATTTACCAACAAAAATTCCTACTTACTGGAACTTGATTAATTTAGTGACATTTTTTAAATCTATAATTTGGATAATCTGTCATCTATTTGTCATAAACGATATTATATATTTAACAATATGTCAATTATTATTTAGTCCTCAGTTACAAAAACATTTGGTGATTTTTCAAACTTGTGCGGAAAATTAAATATCGTTGGGAAGAAGAAGGTCCATGATTTCAAGAAATGGTTCGTAAAAAACTATTTTTGGTGTTATTTGGAATATTGATACAAATTTAAACAGTGAAGATATCTCATTTTCAATAATGTTATGTTACCTTCTGTTAATATATTTTAAGCAGTGCGTACAGCACAAAAATATCAGTAATGGTTTGTACAATAACATTGAAGTCTTATTGGCCATCACAAGTCCTTTTAAATCCAATAGAAAATATTTGGGGATTGTTAACTAAAAGATTACAAAATTTGATATTCATCCTCAAAATGTCCAGTTATGGGAAACTGTAGAAAATTTTTGGGAAGGGTTGCGAGAAAATGTAGAATTAACAAGAAATTTAATAGAATCAATACCAAACAGATTAAAGGAAGTTATAACAAAAGAAGGAGCCCCTACTAAATATTAATAAAAATTATTAAGTATAACGTGCCATCGAAAAAAAACATAATTGGTGTAGGCTATGTAAACGTTTTTGATCGTTGCTTCAGCCACTACCACATAATGACATTTATTATGACATTTTATTGTAACCAAAGTTTATAACCTCAAATTAAATGTCAAGGAATAAATGTCATTATATGAAAGTGGCTAAAGTAACAATCCATTCACATAGCCTACTCTAATTACGATTTTTTTCGATGTGTCTATATTAAACATGTATTATGCTGTCAAGTTGACATTTTTAACCTCATTTTGAAAAGTACGTTTAAATAAATCGAAAAAACATGAAAATTGGCATAGGACTTGTACGCAGATTTATTGCAAGCATACAGCAGTACAGTTTGATACATTTGAGAGAAATAAAAATACTCCGGGAACACCTCAAACTATAAGAACACGCGAATTAGAGGAAGCTGTTCTGCAGCTAATCGATGAACATCCAGAAACCAGCACAAGAAAGATTGGTGTTACGGTAAACGCAAGCCATCAAACCATCTTAAGGATATTACACCATCAACAGTTATAGAGAATATTCCATATTCTCTTCTTCCCCGTGACTATCCGCAACGCTTAGTCCTTTGTTATTGGTTCCGACAAAAAAATGCCCAAAATGGGCAATTTCTATCCTACATTCTATTTACTGACGAGGCGAACTTCTTCAGAAATTTTCACAACAACCATTTATGGTCAGATGAAAATCCGCATGCCATAAGAGAGATGCATTTTCAAGAGCAATTTTCTTTAAATTTATGGGCGGGGATAACTAATAATTATTTAATTGGTCCCTTTTTCCTTCCTGTTCGACTTAATGGTGCATCATATCGGCTTCTTCTTGAAAACGAGTTGCCTGGCCATTTAGAAGAAATTTCACTTTTGATCCGAAATGAAGTTTGGTTTATGCATGATGGCGCTCCAGCACACTTTAGTTTACAAGCTCGGCAATTTTTAAATAGGACATATCCGAACAGATGGATAGGTCGAGGAGTGGATATTCCGAATCAGCCGCGGCCACCAAGGTCACCTGATTTGAACCCTCTCTAGACATTTTCCCTTGGGGATTGTTGGATGCGAAACAATTCGAAACACTCCCGGACTTCTTCAGCATGCGAGTATGCAATTGAACAGGAGGATAGAAGCCTGCATATTAGCTTAGTAGCTTAGTAACTTCTTCTTCTAGTTTTTGAAATAATTTTTTTTTGTGCGAAATAAATCAGCCTGTATATCTACAACGGAGAACTTTAGGACATATGTTTATAGGAGAGATTACTTTAGGAATCGCACCTTAAAATTTCTCGACGAACTTAAGGACCAGCCTGTGTATAAGATGTTAACCAGCATAACAGCAAATAAACATTTTCTTCTGAAATACATATACTAATAAAACATACAAGGATAGTGTTTACCACAAATAAACAGAGAGAATATTGAAGGTTAGTATAATAATGGTTATCACAAAAATATTTGATTTATAAATAACTGATAAAGCAAGTGGCATTGAAAGTAAATTTAAATAAAAGAAATGTTAAATTGAACCCTAAATTAGACAGTTTTTTCTCTTGTATAAAAAGTTTAAATATATGAGACGTATTTTTTGTAGCGTTCGATTTGTGGTGTAATGGGGGCTCAAAGTTACCCCCAATAACACATTTTTTACAATATTTCAGAAATAACCGGAGATATCGTGATCCAACAAAGATCAGGGAAAAAAGGCAGTTGCGCATTGATAGGGTTATATATTATAAATTTATTTTCTTTCTTTTTCTGTCTTTAAACTAGAGGGGAAAAACAAGTTACTTATTTTTAGAGTTTTGTCTAAATGTCCAGTTAGGAAGTTATCGTCATTTTTATGTACTTCTGCCCAAAAATATTTGTGTCTATACTCAGGCAAAGACAGTTATCTTAAATGTACTTACTTGAAACGACAAATATACTTTCATAACATTTCAATAGATGGTGTGTCCAATTATATACGAAAAGTAAATTTAATATTTGTAGTGTAATTATATTAAATTCTGTTGCGTAGTGATAGCTCTGAAATAGTTATTTACATACCAAGTTCGGGAAGACAATTTTACCAGCATTTATTAGCGCGAATGTTCTTCACGACAAACGTGTTTGCACAATATTTTTGTAACGACCAAAATTTTGACGATTTTATTAATAAACAATATATTTATATCGGTACTACTTTTTTGTGGAGTAATCCAAAAAAGAACGATTCTGTCACTGTCAAGTATATTATTATTATATTATTATATAAAGTGTATTAAATAATTTATCCACATATTTTTTGTTATTATCGTATTTAAATCAATTCATATTTCTTCTAGACTATATTTCTGCAAAAAAATTCCACATATACTAACTTAGTAAATATTTAAGTTACGCAGATGCTGATTCTGATTAAGATAGATATCAATTAAGAAATTTGACGTTTCATTTCATTTATACCTTATTTCAAAAAAAGAGCGACAAAGTTCTGAATAGACCCAGATACTTGTGTCTTATTGGCTGAAAGCAGGGGAAAATCACATTGTGCAAGGTTCTGTTAGTTCTGTTCATTATCAAACACTCTGACATTGTTTATACCACAGGCACAGGTGTAGTTTTACTATACTTGCTTATTACATTAGTTTATCTATTTTTCGGTGTAGATTAGTTCTCTTTTACCTTACTTATCAGAGAATGTCACATAAAATTTATTTTGCAAAGTATATATTGCAGTTTGGGCTGGGGGTCTATTCGGAATGTGGTCTCTCTCTCGCAAATCATGTACAATTGTTGTAGCCGTAGTTGCCTTGTTGATTGTTGATTGCTATCAAGGCAGGGCAGTCTCTAATTATCCCTAACACTGCGGCCCACTTAGCCTATTGTGTTATTCCTGCCTTGATTCAGTTTTACTCAAACAGGTTAGTTCCCTCGATCAGGTTTAGAAGCCTATTTGGTAAATCTTTCTCCACTGGTAGATCAAATGCGCTTTGCAAAGTAATCCTACGTTGACTTAGTGCCACGCATTCGAAGATGATATGAAAGGCTGTTTCCTCCTCCTCATTGCAGAGTCTGCATAGGGGTTCAGCCGTAGTTGCCTTACTATATTTGATTGGTGTTTTGTGGTCTAGACTTTTGAAATTAAATTTAATGTTGCATTGTAATTGAACTAAAAATTGTTTCTTATATTAGCATATAATAAAATGTAATATAATACATATAAACAATATGCTATAGAATGTCGTGATTTAATTTACTTTCATGACATCCTGACGAAAAGGTGTAATTATTGTTACCAGTGTACGTCAGTGATTTACAAATAGGGGAACAAAACTACTTAATTAGAGATAGTTTCCTGGCTTGTAATTTAATAAAAGGTTAGAAAATATTTAGTAATAATCAAGAAGATTAAGAAGACTTTGTGCATATTTGACATATTTGACTAACTAGTGAATTACATGTAGCTTTTAATTCTGAACAAATTTTTCTTTTCGGTTTTGATCTAAAACAATCACCGGAGATAATGATCGTATTAATTTAGTTTTATCTTAATCTACACTCTGTATAGACGCAGTAATAAATAAGGAAATGTATTTTAGATCACAGATTGACAACAATAATCACACCCTTTCGTCAAGATGGAGAAATCCAAGAGCACATAATTTTTATTTTTTTTTATGTAGTTTAAATATTTAAAAAAATAAAAAAATATATGCATATACAAGCCGGAGAAAAAATTATACTTTTTTAACCTCCTAGCAACCCTTTGAGTGCGCTACTATTTCTTTTTCAACCTAAAGGTGTTGACAAGGAACGCTCTGGTATTTACTCGATCTCCATAGCTCTTTTCGTTTCTGAAATATGATAAAAAAATGTATGATTGGAGGTAACTTTAGGCCCCTTTTACACCAAAACTAGGACTAGGACTAAAAGAATATCTGTCAATTATTTTCGTGTTCTACATCCATACGAAGTTGTATCAGCAGGACTCTTGGATACCTTAACTTTAAACATCTTCGCAATTATAACAGATATTAAAAAATTAAACATAATTTAGACACATAAGATAAGTCTTAACCTTCGCTCACACCGCCCACATTATTTAAATAATTTATTTTTTACAGATTAAAAGAGCATTTTAGTACAAGGTTAACAATTATTTTTTGCTGCAAAATCGTCTGATTTCAACGCGCAGCCTCCGCCCCCTCTCCCTTCCCACAGTTTGTATGATTTTATGATGTATGATCTAGTCTTAAATACTTTTCAACTCACCTGTATGTATTAATTTGGGAAAATAGTGTATATTTGTCGTGTGATAATGAGAGAGACTTGACACGGTACCGAAGATGCTCTTCCTCCTGTCCTCTTCGTTTCCTAAGGCTTCCTGTTAGTCGATATACATTGACAGCAAAGGTATTTTCGTCAACATATGACAGGCGATTTAGTGTTATCAGCCTATAGGGTCTGATTAACGGTAATTAACTGGTCGATACAGATTCAGAGTAAAATAAATCCGCTTCTGTAGGTGAGACGCCAATTATTGTTGCCATCCTATAGGATAATCTTTGGCTTAATGTTGGTCGACTAGGCTTGACAGTTAGCGTTACCTCTTTTTCTTTAGGTGTGAAGCAAATATTTTTTTGTCGATTACGTAGGAAACATCATCTTTTATAGTTTGTATGGGATTATATGGAAAAAGCACCATAATAACAATAACAATCAAGCCGATTTATCTATAGTTAATAAACAATTAATAAAAACCAACAAAAAATATAAAGTGATCAAGATGAAGACAAGGAATAAAGAACTTTAAAAGGACTGGAATAAATGTACTCAATGAATTTCTCTCTTCACATAATACTAATAAATAAAGTGTATGCCTCTCGGAAGTTTTCTTGTTGTAACAAGTCACGTACAAATATAGGCATTACGTGTTTGTGTCCATATATGTGATACTAATTGAAACAGTACTAATAAAGGCGTACGTTATATTACCGTTAAGAGATAACTGCGATGATAACAATATATTTGCAGATATTAGAGTCATCTTAAACTTTAATAACCTGAGACGTACACATCTGTATGTTAGGACGCGACGTGTCAGGAACTTAGGTACCTGTGTGACATAAATGTAAATCATAAGGGCTAATTATGGTTGGAATTATGAGCACGACTTAATATACGGAAATGAACACATTTGTTGCTTGGTAATCTAACGGTAAATTTAACGTTTAGGAAAATGTTTACTTTTCGAAATAACTGCATGTGAAATATTTATAACTTCTTAGAGTTCTAAACTACATATGTAATATTAAAATAAATTACTAGAATATTTCATTTCTGTGTAATTATAATGTATTTAATCTCTTTGCTAACTTCAATCTCAACTTCAATCAATTACTCTTTTTTTCATTCCTGTCATTTATTAATTTGGAGGTTATATTGAACTTTATAATGTTATCAACAGGACATGTTACAGAGAGAATTGAAATCAAAATATCTGTAGAAAGGAATGCTGATGGTTTTTAAACAAAGTCAACAGTGCCTTATAATTACAATAAGGAAAATACATCATTATCGAAGTCAACACTTTCGTATTATACATATCGGGAGAACGAGATTGTTTGAACGCATTTGGCAGGTCTGGTTCATGAATATCCCTAACCTGCCACCAAATATCCAACCTAGCATATGACATTCGCAACAACTATGAAGTTTGCTTATCTAAGTCAGGTATGCCAAATGCGTTCAAACAATCTCGCTCTTCCTGTACAAAGGGTACTTGGAAAATTTTGCAATATGACGCTACAATAAATCGCAGGAGGCTGCTTGTTGCTGTGTGCTAAGATATGTTCATACTTGCACAGTAGCCACTACTACGTCAATCTAGAAAGAAGAGAAAACCGTATTTTCCAATTCGACTGGACACACAAAAGGCAGTCACAGCTAAGTGGTACACAGAACAGTGCCTACCTGAAGTCATCAAATCGATGAAGAACCTGCGGCCAAAAAAATCTCTACCATGACAACGCTCCAGCTCACTACGCCAAAGCTTACAACGAATAGTTAACGAGCACAAGAGTGAAACTTCTTCAGCATCCTTCTTATAATCCAGACCTTGTTTTTTGCGACTTTGCAGTGTTCCCAAACGTGAAAATGAAGCTGAAAGGGAAGCGATTTTCCAGTGATGATGAAACTGTTAAGGGTTTAGGACAACGAGTAAGTCTTACTCATTAGTGAAACTTGGCAGAGCTGGTTTAAGGATTGGTTTCGGAGGATGAAAAGTTGTATTGCATGTGGCACATATTACTTGGAAAAAATTAAATAAACAAACCTGTATTGCAAACAAAAATTACATTTTAATGTTAAATAAAATAAATAAAATGTTGTAAATAAAACTCTTCTGCTAAGTACCTTCTTTTTTTGTTTACTATCTTACTAAAATGTAGTATACCTGCCTCTTATCCCTTTAGCAATATAAATTAATTTGTGGAGTTGATCCCTTCTCATACATTGAAGTACACGTCGATTTTCCGGAAGCCATCAATCTTCGCTAAAAGATTGAGAATTAGACATGTCGTGGTATTTTAAGACGATCGTAAAATAACCCTTTCATTCAAGGTAAACATAAACCATATTCGCGAAGGAAAAAACCAATATTTTACAGGTAAAATTCGAACATTCATTTTGTTTCAGTTGAATTGCACGTTTTTCTACCATCTCTGATTCCCAGAAAAGAGATGGAATGTATACACGTAAAAACCAGTATTGACATTTTAAAAGTGCTTACCTAGAAGCGGGAAAATGGGGAAATGCGACACACAGGGAATAAAAGTGTCGTAAGTATTATTTGATATGGAAGGTAGAACTTCCTATTGAGAAACATTAAAGCGTTCCTCTAAAATGTTGGATCTTATATGGAAAACATTAAGTTGTGAATATGTTAAGAATTACCTGTCGGCGTAAGATTTTGCCAGATTTTTGAGGGTTTCATAACCTAAAATGAAAATCCTGTATAATAAATTTAAAACGTGCTAGAATCTTTAAAAACATATTTAGATAATTCGGGTTCCTATAATCAAACATACCGTTTCATACGGACCCTATTTTTTACTGAGAAAATCACTAGAGCTGGTTAAAGGTCATTCTTGATTCTGCGTTTACAGTATTAATAGCTAATTAGTGTTGTTTATAAACCAAAGAATACCTGTAAAGGGCAGGGCTAGCAAGAGCAATAAAAATAGATTAAACATAGGGGAAAGACTCTACAGGGTCCTGCAGCTGAACCGGCCTTTGATTCTCTCTCGCTATTAAAGTGAAACGTTTCACTTAATACATGGTGAAACTAGACATTAAGAAGTATATCTGAAAATTATTTTTGACTATACAGTAGTGTGGTCCTTAGATTATAGTAAAAAATTTTTTTAGACTGTGTCTGTTTTGAACATGATGGGAAGTGACTACGATAGTCCTTTACAACTTGAAGTAAATTTTGTTTCTGTTTTTCATCTTTGGTCGTTGTATTCTTCCATAAGCTTAACCCCTCTTTCGGCAGTATCATTTACCACTTTAATATTCCGAATAACCGAAAGGCCATGTTTGAAATTATCTCAAGAATTCCAGGTCGTAAGATATGAAACTGAAAAACATTTTAAATCTCTCAAAAAATCTGGATGTGTTTTCTGAGACGAAGTTGTGAAGTTCTTTATTTGCAAATCCTGCTATGTCTTCATTTTGAATTATCAATTGCTCAATATTTTTTTGCAGTGTTAGTTTTAGGTTAAATAGAAAAAAACTAAGGGGTGAGAGCGTCACAAATTAAAGGTGGAAAAATAAGGACCACCCTACTATACAGGGTGTTCCAAAAATCATAGGCACAATCACACGAAGTTTTTTTTTTATAGAACACCCTGTATTTTTTGCATTTTTAGCTGTGGCTAATCATTATCTATACTTACCTATTTTGTTTTTTTTTCCTTGATGAGTATGTTCAGTGCAATGAATATTTTTGTTAAAAAATAAATATTTACGTAGTACCTTTAAAAATAACAGTACTGCCACAAATGTGAAGTTTAAATTGAAATAATTGGGGATTCTTCGATCAACAAATAGAAGATGCTTTAGAAAAAATTTGGAACTTTAACGGTATACAGAGTGTTCAAAATTTACTGCCCAATTTTGGAAACTTGATCAACTTTTTTAAATAGAACACTTTTTGTTAATATATGGCTATCTGTAGTCATTTTTGATAAAAACGCCAAATTAAATATTGCCCTATTGAAATACATACAATGTATCGAATATGCTATGAATGAATAAAACACGAGGACTGTCAACTATGTCGAAATACATAGTAGTAAAAAACTGGGTTCTATAGTGATAAGTCAAATAAGGTTGATTTTGTCGATTATATTTTACATTTTTGAAAAGAAGATGCATCTGGTAATACGAATTATTTCAAAGAAGAACTTGTAGATATGATCTTTGTATTAGGTTCGTAGAAACGGGAAATGTGAGATACAGAGAACCAAAAAAAAACTACTTTCAGTCAAAAGGAAATTGCTGAAGAAACGGGAATCAGTGAGAGATCGACTCAACATACGCATAAAGGTAAAAAACAAAATAGGTACATATAGATAATGATCAGTCACAGCAAAAATGCAAAAAATACAGGATGTTCCATTTAAAAAACGTCGTGTGATTGTGCCTATAATTTTGGAACACCCTGTATAGTCAAAAATAATTTTCATATACTTCTTAATGTCTAGTTTCACCGTGTATTAAGTGAAACGTTTCACTTTGATAGCCAATGAGCAATCAAAGAGTGGAGTTCGGTTGGAGGACTAGTTAGCTAGCAGGTATAGTTTTTGTCTTTCCGGTCTCATCAGCGTCGCTCCAAATGCAAATCCTTTTCTTCATCGCTTCTCGCCACGTTAATCTGTAGTGTACATTCTAAAGTCATTTCGTCTATCGAGCAAGGTCATAAGTAGTACCACCGGTCATCGACAAGACAGGTTCCGGCATTTGGATGGACGCTGATGAAGCCAAAAAGACGGAAACTACGAGGAGGTATTAAAAAATTCTTAGCCTACTATACTATAGAAGCAAACAAAATTTTGGTGTCAAATATTTTAATATTCAACATACTCTCCTCTTAATTGATACATTTATTATAAAGAATCCGCAACGCCTCTAGACCTCTCAAAAAGAAATATTTATCTTGCTCTGCAAACCAGGCCTTCACAGCTTGTATTGCCTCTTCGTTTGAAGAAAATTTACGAGCTTGTAAACGTTTTTTCAATTATGGACAAACATGATAGTCGGACGCAAAATTTGCATGAAAACAACTTTAGACAACTTTCCGCGTCTTCTTTCTATAATTTTTTCTCAATCATGATTACTCCATGGCAATCCCAAAAAACTGAAGCAAGAACTTCTACAGCAGATTTTTGAAGACGAAACTTTTTAGGCTTTAAAGAACAATAGTGTGTCCATTCCATCGATTGTTGCTTTGTGTCTGGGGGTCGTAGAAATGTACCCAAGTTTCATCCATAGTATCAGTACGGCTTAAAAAGTCCGCATTATTTTCAAACCAAGTACAGATAAAATGTGATGCTTTCACCCTTAAACGCTTCTGGTCAACATTCAGACGTTTGGGGATTCATTCTGCAGAAATTTTTTTCATGGCCAAATCTACGTCCGTCATATACTTATATTCATTATTCATATGAAATATTTAGTGCGTCAGATATTCGTTTTAGCCAAATTTAACGGTCCAACAAAATCATGTCATGAACTGCAATGCTTGACGCTTTTACTCGTCTATAGGGTCGAAAATAATAGTGTTCTAGCTCAAACTGCAGCCGTCTCAATACCTAATTGCAGCTTTTGTAGGATATAGGTATGTATGTATGTGTAGACAAACTGCAGAAGATGTCATAGACAGATCTAATCATTTTTCTTGCCAACCCAAAACACAATAATTGAATTTACAATTGTCGTACATGATTGTGATCAAATTTAAATTTGTAATAACAATTTCCTTTGCATAACTACTCATACTAACACTATCGTGTACCTACTTATATGAGAAGTGAAAAATAAACTGATAACCTTTGATGTATAAAGTATTACAAACACTCGCTACAAAGATAGATTTCCAGCTGCCTATGGTATTTCAGAGCGTATGGTATTTCGAGCATTCCAAAGTGAATACTTCGGAAACTATTGCAAATAGGTATTTAGTTAGTTAGTGCTTTATACGAAATTACGTTAGTTTCACATACAGCGTTAGTAAAAAGTCCCGGAACGGTCGAATAACTTTGTTATTTGAAAATTATGATTTCTGAAATTTGGTATGGGGATATAGTTAATATAAATGCATTTTATGCAATACAGTTTATATTTTTTCACTTCCGGTTTAATCGGCAATACGTCCAACTTTTTTCTTTTAAACGAAACGCCCAGATTTTTTTAACACTTTTGAATGCAAAATAAAAAACTACGTTCAGGAAGTATTAAGATGTTTATTTTTATTCACAAGAAAACAGTTAAGAAATTAAAAAAGTGTCCTAATACGGACAAAACAAGGTATCTCTGAAAAAAGTTGTTGTTTAGTGTTTGCATTCTTTTTGCCGTCACATTTGACAATTTTAAAAGCGTTTTAACTTTTGCATTACTATAAATTGACTTATTTTAGACATTGACACATTTGAAAATGGCAGTAAAACTTACTGAATCAGAACGAATTGAGATATTAATGATGCGTGGGTACGGTGATCGTCAACGTTCTTTTGAAGAGGTTCGTATTTTGTTTAATACTGTTTATCCGCATCGTCAAATTAGTAAAAGTACGGTATGCCGAACAATTCAAAAGTTTGAAGTCTTTCGTCAGGTGAAGGATTTACCTAGAAGGGGACGTCCATTAACAGCAACAGATGAAGAAACCAGTTTGAATGTGTTACTTACAGTGGAAGACAATCATCTTGTGTCCACGTCAGAATTAGGTCAAATTCATGAGATCTCTCTAAAATCTGCTCATAAGATTCTTAAATCAGCAAGAATGAAAGCCTATAAAATGTATCCCGTCCATGAGTTAACTGAAGATGATCCAGATCGTAGACTACATTTTTGCGAAACAATGACGGAATTGATCGAGCAGCAGCCTAATGTTTTAGATCACATCATTTTTTCAGATGAGGCAACGTTTTGTCTCAACGGCACTATGAACAGACATAATTGTCGCTACTGGTCAATTGAAAATCCACATTGGATTGAAGAAGTCCATACACAGCGTCCTCAAAAGGTGAATGTCTGGACTGGTCTTGTTGGAAACAACATCATAGGACCATTTTTTATAAGAGGAAATTTAACTGGCAACGTCTACTTAAATTTATTGCGAAATGACGTTGTTCCAGCACTTGCGACCCTCTTTCCAAATGCAAACATAGGTGATCACCCTAATGCACATTTTTGGTTTCAACAAAATGGATCTGCGCCCCCCATTTTGCCCATAATGTCCGCGATTATTTGAATGAAATTTTTCCGGAACGTTGGATCGGACGTAGAGGAGCAATCGAATGGCCAGCACGTTCGCCAGATCTCTCGCCATTAGATTTTTTCTTTTGGGGTCACTTGAAATGTCAAGTGTACAAAAATCGTCCTCATAATCTTGAACAATTGGAAGAGAGAGTAGTTCAAGAAGCCAATCGCATCACTCCAGAACAAATACAAAATTCAATAAGAAATTTTACTGACCGTTTACATTTTTGTCAAATTGTAAATGGAGAGCATTTTGAACAATTATTGTAATCGCAACCTGAATAGACAGGTATCTTGATTTTTCTGTATTAGGACACTTTTTCAATTTTTTAACTGTTTTCTTGTGAATAAAACTAAACATCTTAATACTTCCTGAACGTAGTTTTTTATTTTGCATTCAAAAGTGTTAAAAAAATCTGGGCGTTCCGTTTAAAAAAAAAGTTGGACGTATTGCCGATTAAACCGGAAGTGAAAAAAATGTAAACTGTATTGCATAAAATGCATTTATATTAACTATACCCCCATACCAAATTTCAGAAATCATAATTTTCAAATAACAAAGTTATTCGACCGTTCCGGGACTTTTTACTAACGCTGTATAATACAACCCGGTAACAATATACAGACTATCTCGCTAAAATAAGGTAATCTGTTCATAATTTTATGGATTATTGGAGTAATTTTCAGAAATTTGTCGAAATAAGCCTAATTACACGTTCTGTGAAGACACACATTAACCTTCTTAAGTGGTGTAAGTTAGCTATTGGAATTTTTTGTTCTATTCTTCAGTGTTGAAAAGTTATTATGAGTTGAGCACCATCTGAAAAAGCTCTTTCATTTCCAATCCCACTTACAGAGGATGCTACAAGGACAACGAAGCAGTTCTTTGTTTGTTTTTCAGTAACATTATCACCACAGGTATCCCATGGGGTACAACATTACAAAGAATTTGTTTGTGGATCACGCAGGAAATAAAAATAATTTTGTAATTTAAAATTGAAATAAAAAGTATAAAAAACTATATTTAAGAATGTAATAAAACTTTTTTTCTAAATAAACTCTACGTATTTACTTTCAACAAAAAAATAAATCACAAACGGAGGACAAATATTGCAAATGGATCTAGTATAATACTATCATGCTATCGATAATTGTTTAAACGGTGTTAGTGTTCCAAACGTTGTACAAAAGGGATGTAAACACAGTTTCAGCAGCATATCTAGCGTGAATATAGCCATTACAATAAATTTTGATACTCCACATAAAATCATTATATTTATGATCGGTTCGCTGTTCCGATATATTCTCTTCCAAATCTATGGTGGGGTAAAAAAATATAAATTTGAAGGTAAAACTCGGCTTCATTTGTTTATTTAATTCATGTTTGGATAGCTAAAAATGCAATATTACAATTTGCACGTTAAATATTACAACTGCGATATCTCTTGTCTAAGTTAATATGAATATACAGAGTGTAAAAGCCAAATGGAATAAATTTATTATTTCGGTTATTGTAAATATTTATAAAAAATTCTGAAACACGTCAAATTTAAATTATAAATTGACATTCTTCGACGTGAAAATACGAACAGTACCTTCAACCCCCTTCGAATGACTGGTACAACCCCCATTTTTTTTTAGTATAGGTTTGTGACATATCGTTTGAAAGGTCTCTTTATTCTCTATTCAAAAATGTTATCGCTTTTAAGTTTGTTGTAACAATTAAGATAGAATAAAATAAAATCATGTTGTTATCGAAGTTCGCTACAATATACTCAAAAAATACAATGTAATACAAAATGTAAAAAAAATGCAAAACACCAAACAGAACATCTACTTCATTGACACTCATAGTTCTTTTTGGTGTTCTGCATTTTTTTTACATTTTGCATTAATTTCATTTTTTGCGTGGTGTAACCAAAATGGGGTGGACGATTATAATTAAACGGGGAGGAGTTTCGAAAAACCTTTATGGGACTTGATTGATGGCTACATGGACTACATTTTGAAAATATTTTCTTTATACAGGGTGATCGAACCAGTCGGTGGCGAACCAAACTTGTGTTTTTTTTTTATGAAATACTGGATATTAGAATATTCCAATTGATTCTTCTAATTGATACAAACAATTTGATATAACATTAGTTGGGTCTAAAACCCATAGTTACGGAGAGAAGAACGACTAAAGTTAAAAAAACGCTCCAATATCGTCCATTTTATACCAAAACCGGAAATAAAGATTACAAATTTAAGTATATCATTGAATGTGCCATATTCTTGAGTAAAGTAATGCCTGCACTCAACTTGAAATTATTCTCCATTATACAGGGTGATCGAATTTTGTAAATCTAATTGGGACTTACTTTTTTCAAATGGAACACCCTGTATATTATTTTTCTATGTTAAAGAGCACTTTATCAGGTTTCCAAAAATGCCATACATGTTACCCTTTTGACTGACGGTTTTTAAGCAAGTTGACCGCAAATGTAATTTTTTGAGATTTGTTACGTTTAAAGGTTTAAAGTGATCAAAAAACTCATCAAGTTAGTATTTTAATAAAGATGCTTCAAAACTTAACAAGTGAACCAGTTACTGTCATTGCTGTCAAAACGTTAAATTCTCTATTTGTAATTTATTCTTGCTTTACTATTAATTATTCAATAGAAATGACTAACTATAGAAGAATTGGTAAATATCGTGTTTATACTGGGCGAACACTAAAAATTTCAACAAACAGGAAACGTTGCATTTACAATACGTATAGTAATTAACAAACCTGTCACAAATGAAGCAAACCAGTCGACGGTGATATTAGCAGTTGACGAAAATCCTCAAGAAAGTACAGCTGGAATTGAAAGAGTGTCTGGTTAAATTTGAGAGCAAGAGAACAATTTTGGTTTCAACACGATGGAGCTCCCCTACATTACCACAGAAACGTAAGAGCTTATCTCGATAACTGGAAAGCAGTTACCGAGCGAGCGAGATCACCCGATCTGTCACCAATAGACTTTTTTGTGGGGGCATGTTAAATATGATGTTTATAAAGACATTCCTACGCCAGTAGATGATATGAAGGCCAGAATAAGGCGTAGTTTTGACAATATTTCGGAACACATTTTACAAAAAGTTAAGCTATCATTTATCAGTCGGCTCGAAATGTGTCTGCATTTAAACGGTGAATTGTTTGAACATCTATTGTAGTTTTTTTTTTTGAGAGGGGAAAATCTTGTTTAATAATTACCAATATTGTTATTTTTGTTACCAATGTTTTCAGTAAATCTACATAACATTTTTATATTTTGTGGTTACTGAGTTTTTTTTGTTTGTTTATTATGGATTAGTATAATGATTATATGCATGCGTCATCGCATGATTAAATCTTTAAATGTAACAAATCTCAAAAAATGACATTTGCAGTCAATTTGCTTAAAAACCGTCAGTCAAAAGGATAACATGTATGGCATTTTTGGAAAGCTGATAAAGTGCTCTGTAACATAGGAAAATAATATACAGGGTGTTCTATTTGAAAAAAGTAAGTCCCAATTAGATTTACAAAACTCGATCACCCTGTATAATCGTGAATAATTTCAAATTGAGTGTAGGCCATTATTTTACTCAAGAATATGGGACATTCAATGATACACTTAATTTTTTAATATTCATTTCCGGTTTTTGTATAAAATGGACGACATTGGAGCGCTTTTTCAACTTTAATCGCTTGTCACCGTAACTATGGGCTTTAGACCCAACTAGTATATCAAATTGTTTGCATCAATTAGCAGAATCGATTGGAATATTCTTATACCGAGTGTTAAATTAAAAAAAAACATAAGTTTGGTTCGTCACCTACTGGTTCGATCAGCCTGTATAAAGAAAATATATTTGAAACGTAGTCCATGTAGCCATCAATCAAATTCCAAAAGGGTTTTTCGAAATTCCTTATCGTTTAATTACAGTCGTCCATCCCATCTTGGTTGCACCACCCTGTATTGTAGCGAATTTCGATAACAACGTGATTTTCTTTTATTCTATCTTAATTGTTGCAACAAACTTA
This sequence comes from Holotrichia oblita, assembly GCA_023690525.1. Lineage (NCBI taxonomy): Eukaryota > Metazoa > Arthropoda > Insecta > Coleoptera > Scarabaeidae > Holotrichia > Holotrichia oblita. The sequence continues at coordinate 157,248,891 of CM043017.1, read as the reverse complement.
AAAACGATTTAATTTTGAATAGAGAATAAAGATACCTTTCAAACTACATATCACAAGCCTATACTTCCCATTTAAAAAAATGGGGTTGTACCTGTCATTCGAAGGGGGTTGAAGGCAGGGATCGCATTTTCACGTCGAAGAATGTCAATTTATAATTTAAATTTGACGTATTTCGGGATTTTTTTATAAATATTTACAATAACCGAAATAATGAATTTATTCCATTTGGCTTTTGCACACTGTATGTATTTGAAAGTCGATTTGATTGCTCACTCTGTATTGTTGTTCAGAATTTTTTTTATTAATGTTTGCCACAGAAAATTGGTGGCTTACTTATCTAAATGTATATCTTAAATCTATGGATTCATATTCTATGTTACAAGTGTATCGAGCACAGTTCTACAAACAACTAAAATTATGAAAAATGATTGACACATAAAATCAATGTTATTAAACTATTAATGTACTCATTTAGTACTGCTGAAGATGTAAAGACATGTAAATAGATAACAAATGGAACACCGCCGCCCACTCGATGTAGATACGAGGGTTATTCGACGGGAGAATGACTTTTGAATGAAAGAGTTGTTTAGGGGTAGCAATATACAAATTTTATTTTTCAACATACATAGTTTCCTTGCATTTTCACACACTTCATCCAGCGGCTTTCCAATATTTTTAAACCATCAAAAAAGTAATCTTTTGGAAAGTTGTCAAAATATGCATTCGTTTCGGCTATCACTTCCTCATTTGTACCGAATCTCTTTCCACCGAGTCACTTTTTCCAATTTGGTAACAAGAAGAAGTCCGACGGAGCCAGATCTGGTGTATATGGAGGATGCGGCAGCAATTTGTAACCCAATTCGATGAATTTAGCGGATGAACGAATGAGAGAGTGCGTTATCTTGATGGAACAACATTTTCATTTTAAATAAACGAGGTCGTTTTTTCTTTAGTTCCGTATCGAAATGCGCCAGTAAATTAGCATAATCTTGGCTAGTTATTGTGCTTCACTTCTCTAAGTAGTCAATAAAAATTTACGCAAAAGATGGTAGCCATAACCTTATTGGCCGAAGAAACGGTTTTTGCCTTTTTTGGAGCACGTTCTTCGGGAGTTGTTTTGATTGTGATTTGGTTTCTGCCGTATAGTGATGTCGTGTAGTGTGATAAGTTTCATCCACGGTGACATACCGACCCAGCACGTTCAGCATCATCCGTAGTCACATGACCACATTTGAAGGCAGCAAACCACTTGCAAATCATTCCATGCGAAGGAGTAGATTCGCCATAATACTTATGCAACTTTTCTTCAGTGTCTTTCTTGCTCTTTCCGCGTAAAAAGTAATGTTTTATTAACGCACAAAATTTTTTTATCCGTTTTTAATTAAATATAACTTGTTTACTATAGACACATCGAAAAAAATCGTAATTACAGTAGGCTATGTGAATGGCTTGTTACTTTAGCCACTTTCACATAATGACATTTATTCCTTGACATTTAATTTGGTGTTATAAACTTTGGTTACAATAAAATGTCAAATAATAAATCATTATGTGGTAGTGGCTAAAGCAACGATCAAATACATTTACATAGCCTACACCAATTATGTTTTTTTTCGATGGCACGTTATAAACGTCTGTCAGATGTAAACTAACTGACAGATCTGTGTAAAATTTTGACAGTAGGCGTCTACAAGATAGCTGAAGTTAGCAATACACTCATTATTGCGACAGTCGTGCCAACTTTTAAAAAGTCACTCTCCCGTATCAATTCATTTTGTGAACTAGGCGTCTAATTTTATTAGATTTTCTTGATCTTGTCAGTCATTGATGTGGTGTCATCCCTATATACACACTGTTTTCTTCCCACTAGGTATTATTTCAGCCTTTCATATGTATGTAATATGTTACCTTGAAATTTAATTCTTTGCAGTTTATTTTCTAATACTTTCAATACATTTCTCATATACTGGCATGACAACAGAGTATATTAATGTGCCTAGAGAAAACATCAAAGTTTAAGCAAGTATTTATAATGTGGTTCAGTGGCACAAGCAGATGAGAAGAACACTTCTTCAAGACGACAACTGCTATCTGATCACCACCAGAAGCTTGATTATTGTTTAGAGACTGAATTACATCCAGTATCTCATTCTCGTATGCACTCTTTACAGTCGTTCATAAAATATCAATTGTGTATCGAAGTGTACGGAAATTGTTCCTCCATCACCACATCTGTCCCCAAACTCATTCACATCAGAATTGGTTTTTCTAGTTTTATCTTGAATTTAATTTATTGTTTCCTAGACTGCTTTAGTTTTATTTCTCGAATTCGTAATGAATTGAAAATAAGTTTTACTTCTTAAAGGTTTGTGGTTAACTATTTATGTTTATTAAATCAACCTTTCCCATATTCCTATTAATCAGAGCCATTTGACAAAGCGAAAGAGATCTTATATCTGTTGCTTGAACTAGAGAAAACTCTAGCATTGGTAAATATGTTTTTTATCAATGTGGCTGATGTAGAAACAGTTCTAGTAGGCATAAAGATTGTTTGTTTTAAAGCAAATATTGCTATCAAATCCATCCATCCATCGTATCGAAATAGGAATTAAAATATCCGCTCAAAAATATTTGACGCCCAATCCCCAGCTAAGAAAAGCACTCTTCACTATCAGTTGTTGGTGGTCGATACATATTAACCTGTTTACATCAATTATTCTTTTAGTGCATCGTCCGGTGTGTATGAATTAATGTTGAAATGCCGCTTCAAAAAGGCTTTAAACCAACTATCACCAGAATGAACATTTATGTCATCAAGGGTTGTTGGCATTGTACAGGGTGGTCAGATAAGAATGCAAAGTGTATCTCTGAAACTATTCGTCGTAGAGAGTAAATCTTTTTTCCACGATACTTCAGGCTACGAATAAGATATCGAAATACGGCTTTCACTAGTCTATTTAGGTATCACTTCGCAACATTTTTATGAAAAAAAAGTCATATTATTGCATTTAATTTTTTAGAGAATTTCGCAATTTTCTGCTATTATATCAAAAAAACGCGCTCTAGCGGCATTACTAAGAAATAGACATATCACAGACGTGATAGGTTTGATGAAACAATAAACGCTTTTTCCAATGAGACCAAGTTTGTTAAAATCAGTTCAGTCGTTTAGGAGTTACAGCTGTTTATTTAAAAAAACATTGTATTACCCCCCACCACTTTATTTTAATAGATACGTCAAAAAGTGTTTAACAAAAATTGCTCGAATAAAGCTTAGCTTTAAAACGCATATATCTTTTGGTAACATTTACTGGGTAGATTTCAGCGAAAAATCACTTTAAAAATTTAAGATGCTGGTTATGCCCCCTGACGACAATCTTGGAAATCTGAAAACATTTTCCACGGTCTTTGTTGGCCCACTTTAGTAACAAAATTTTTTACCGCAAGTCTCTACGACAAATAGTTTCAGAGATACGCTTTGCATTCTTATCTGACCAACCTGTACATCACACTTTCACGTCTAATGAGGATTATTTTGCCTACTCCTCGCAGTTATCACAATTTAATGATCCATTTATCTAAAAAGTAGCTTCATGAGAAAGAAGCAAGTTACTAAAAAGGTCTGGAATTTAAAAAAGTAAAATAAAATGTTAGCACCCCAATGCTTTACAATTTTTTTTTTCTTATTTCTGTAAATTTATAACGAGAGAAAATATTTCAAAAATAGTTGAAGAAAGTATGTTACAAACTACATCTAAGATATACTACTAAACTACACTAAAGATATAAGCAGAAAATATATAAATAATAATTCAGGAGATACGGTGAATTGTTACGTTTTATTTTGGTGACCTAAAAGATTTCGCTTTAGTTTACTGCGAACTTAGCCTACTTTATAATTTTACCTGCTACGTGACTGTGTAAAGGTTTTTGTTTGTAATATAGGTCTGTTTCGGGTGTTGAAGACTGATGCATATTTCATCCTGCGGCTATATTTCCTTTTTTACTTTAGGTGAGACTGCGTAGAGTGAACTTACACTCTACGAATGGATTATTTTTGTCAGGCGAGTCCTATCGTTATTGATGGATGCATTTATTTATTAACAGCCGATGCTAATTTAGGGAATATAAACATTTGCTCTTAAAGCCATCAGTTGGCGTTTTCTCTCGGTCTTGTCGTACACAGCTTACGTTTTCTCTTCAGGATTTTAGAGTTCAGAGTTTCATTTGCTACAATTGCTTCAGTTAGTTCAATTAGTTTTTGTTTTATACACCTACCTGGGTTAATTTCATAGCTTTGGTATTCTTTCAGCCTATCTGTCTTATGACATCGTTGCAGGTTATGTACGACTAGATCTGTCACTAATAACCTGGGGAGTTTTACTTTTCACAGTTGCGTACTCTGTCGCGTTTTCTTGCAGGGAACTATTACTTAATTCGGGATATATGTATTATTTGTATAATTGAGGTTTGGACGCTCTTTCGCGTTATTTTGAATTAATCTCTTTTAAGTTCTTCTTACTTCTTCGTTTTGTTGCTGAATTTGTTGAGAGTTGTCGTGGCGTTCCCTCGTGAAACTATCGCTAGATGGCGCATGACGATCTTCAGCTGTCTTCAGGGTAGTGCGCGTAGATTCATGGCACACGGCTTACTTACGAGGGTCAAGGATTTCACTTAACGGACATATAAGTGAGTGGACGTTCTTTTCGTCTTGTGCTAATTTGTAGCTGGTGGTAATTTGGAGTAATTTTAAGCCACGAATTGTCGGATTTGTTCACCGGCTACGTAACTTTATCAGCGGATTTTGGTATTTGGAATGGTTATTAGCGTTTTGCCTTGGTAAATATCCGTTGATTTAACGCCGTTGGGCGGATTGGATTATTAGCACATTGTGAGTGGCCATTGTTCTTTCTTCGCCGCTCAAGCATCTTAGCGTCCATCTTGAAGTCCGTTTTGCGTCTCGTTTTTGGTTCGCCTCGAATTTAATTCGGTAAGCAGTCCTTTCCTTTTTTTTCTTATTAGATTTGTCTATCTTATTTGTTTCTTTTAGAGGTTCTAGTGAGGGGGTTTTTATCTTCCCCGACGAGAATTTATTTTTGGTGAATCCCTGTACATAAAATTTTGGGTAAGGTGTTGAATGTATAGGATCGTTAGCGTCGCTACAAGCCTGAGCTGGGTGCACGAGGTAGATTGGGAGTGAGTCTTTTTTTGTTTTCTTTTCCGTGGAGATCCCAGTTCAGCGTGGGAATCAACCGGACTTGAAGTCACCATCGTACCATCGAGCTATCTGTAATATTTTGTGTGAAATTGTAGAAGTCTACGTTCAAGGTCAGAGGTCTAAATTTTATTTTTAATAGTAAATTTTCTTGTTAACTAGTTTGAGCCCCTCCGGCATAGTCTCTAATACTCGTTGGGCCTTAAGCCACACATTTGATGATTAAACGCTGCATTTTGGTAGCACGTATTTCTTAGTAAATCCACCAGGTAGGGCTTCACCTAGCCCGGTGTTAGTTTTTTTGTTTTGTATATTTTGTAACTTAACAGTGAGGACTATTCGTTGGCACCAAGTGCATTTTAGCTTTAGAATTGTTGTAGTTTTTGGTACCGATATCAACCTTGTGTAACGGGTTGGTTTATATTTATGATTTTGTAAACGATTGTTGTAAGCGGCAAACTCTGGTGCACCACGGTACTGTTGCGGGTAATTTATTAATTTTGTACGATTTTCGTTATCTGTACTTTGAATAGCAACCCACTGGATACGTTCGGAATTGTTCTGGTTGCCTACCTTATTTCGGGGGAAAGCACACCAAACGGTATTTTTATTTTACTTTTGTAAATATATTCTTACTTTACAACTTGAAGGTGGACTTGTGTTTTTTTTTATGATAGCTCACCCTCGCCTAGATTAGAGTAAATCCGGTCTCGTGACTCACCTTATGTTTTCGGTCGACTTTTTTTTATTATTTCAATACCGTGCGCTCGAACCCTACCCACTACTCTTCCGTCCCACCTCAGAGGTTCTCAATTTACTCAACGACCTCGACGGAGCTTAAATTAAATTGAGTGGCGCCTTTTTCTTACTTTTGGGTATTGACGTCTCGAACTTTACTTTCGAACCACGCCGTCTCCACAGCAGCTGGCAGGCGCTCCGAATGAGAGGCAACAAATTTAAGGGTAGCAGGTAGGTGCGTTGCGGTTTCCGTTGTTTTTTTTTGCAGATTGTGTATTTATATTTTTGGAATCTTTACTTTCTTTTGGGCCGGCGCCAACGCATAATTTAGACGTGCGTATCAGAGCATCGACACTTCCGAACTACCTGGTGGTAGGGGTTGTACGTCCCAAGGCGACGTGACCCAATGTACACGATCGTGGGTATAGATGTTAATAATGTAGCGCCACTGATTTCACAACTGATTTCAAGAACCGCAGAGTACTTCCCTCGAAAATCAGAAGGCGAGTAAGTAGATAGAGGATGGTCTAAAGTACAAAAACGCAGATAATTACCATACATAAACTGTCATATATGTTTCCGTGATTTTTTTGAGAGATAATGTTAACTACATATCCAAGGCCAACTGTAGTCCAGAGAAAATCACAAATTTCTTATGACCATGTGTATGCCATTGTCAAGGACGGTAAACAGGAAAGAAACGATCAACCAAAAGTCGAGTAACAATGAATTTTACAGGTTAACAAGAAGAAACTCAAGTTAGGGATTCAATATCAAGGAAAAGGGAAGGAATACACCAACCGAAGAAGAAATTTATTAAATAAACTCACCGAAGCCAAAGAAACCATGTAACATAGGTAGAACAAGGTAAAGGTAACAAGTATACAAAAAAATACAGTATTATCCGAGATATTCTAGTTAAAAAATTTAATCTATGACTATTTTTAAGCTACCGTGCATTCCAATGGACACAATTTCTGCAAGGAACCCGCATTTGTTGATTGGATTTTCATTAAAACATTTAATTATTAAAAGGCTGTTATTAATTTTGTTCCGCACTTTACTAAGTTTATTAACTGATTACGTAACAAAGCAATTAGCACCATGTACTACAATTAATTGCGCCATTACAGCTTCGGGCAGAATCATGTTGACCGAAAATATTTCGCAAACTAGTAATGTATTTGACTTTGAATGCATTAAATAAATCCTCTTGGCTTTTACGGGCTTTTTCAGTTTTACTATCATTATTTTAAAGCAGGTCTTAAAAGTACTTATAATAAAAAAGCTGAAAACTACTTTGCAGATATATTTACTTTTGGAACATAGAATTTAGAGTTTCAAGCGAAATTTAAAAATTTTACTATATTTTGTGCTTTCGCTCCATATATAAAGTTTTACGACAATTTTATTTTCCTTATATGTCTTACTTTATATACTGTAACTATCCTCCATCCGCTAAAGATGAAAATGGTAGAAGATAGATAGTTTGAAACAAAGAGTTTGCATTCAAGTTAACTTTATATTTACTACTTACATCTGCTTAATGTATCCACGCCAAATTTGCGCAGTTATAAATAAAACCAACCACACAAATCTCATTTACTTTTCAGTTCCTAATTACCCCTTCAAATGTTAATCTGTCTAATTAAATCAATTATTTAGTAATTTACTATAATCAAAACTTGACTTAACATCTTTATATCGCATAAATATACAAAGACACGCCTTCATCAAGAGCGAGTAAATATAAAGCAGAGGAGGGCGAAGTAGCAAGGGGGTAACTTTTGAACTTCTCTCCGCTAAATGGTACCGGTATAAAAAGGGAAACAACGTCGGCAGCAGCAACAAAAGCTACCCAAGATAAAAAAATGCCTTTCATTGCCGAAAGAATGGTAATTCCGCAAATCGCTTCGGGCTCTGATAAAAATAATCTTGCGAAATATAGACGGCGGTCTATTTTATACAACATTAATTTTACGCGTACTTTTCGCAAGATAGGAGGAAGATGGAGGAGAATTACGGAAAGAAACAAAATAGCGCAGCGGTATACGCGACAACAGACTCCATTTCTTGCAATACTATATCCTTAAAGGTTCGAAAGTGGAGCTTTTAATACCGAGACCTTTCACTTTGTGTAAATGATAGGCGTTCGGAAATCTTATGTGCACCGCAAAGAATGTTTGTATGATACAAGTTGCAAATATTCGCGTAGCAACTGACTGAACTGCCGTTCTTTTATCTTTCAAACAAATGAAAGGGTAGCGGATTTCGTTCAGAGCAAGACACAAAGACTTCGAAACGTTCATTAATGAACTCGTCAATACCGTATAGGTATTGTATGCGCTTCTGTACTGGAGATGAATAATGATAAAAAAGCGCCTTCACTGTCAACTGTTTTTTTACTTTTTTTTCTTAGCATCTTAGAAGAACGCTTAGTCATTAGAAACATGACAATTATTGTAGGTACATACGGAAATCACTTCGATTATAACAAATCATTGTGGTGATATCAGACGGCGTGACTTTGACAGCTCAATCATCTTGCTGCCAAACGATATGATACCTATCTCACGGTGAAGGCTAAGATGCTTGAGCACCTAATTTAATAATAATAATAATAATATATTTATTTGCCCAACAGATTACTCCAAATAAAGAACAAAAGATACAATTAATATATTACAATAAGAACTAAGTACAAAAGTTAAGTACAAATGATTACTTGAACTCAATTTTGACACGAAATGGACTATATGGTGTTCATATTCGATCGTACCAATGGGAATACCTTGACTGCATGTCGTTTCTATGCAGAAAAATTTTCTAGCCGGCAGCTTGCGATGTTTCAAACAGATGTTCAATTACTAAAGGAAATTGTTTTATTGAGCGACAGAGATCAGTAGGTAGACAAAAATAGAAGAACAAGTTTTAAATATTGTTGATGAAAATCCCGAAACAAGTAGGAGAAGAATTGCCGCTCAAGTATAGGTAGATAGATGTTGTTTGCAGACCTTTCAATAAACACCTCATTCATCCTTACCATATCCGACATGTACATGTGTCAGACAAGAATGCAAAGTGCTGTATCACTGAAACTATTCGTCGTAGAGACTTGCCGTAAAAATTTTTGAGACTAAAGTGGTCAAAAGAAGACCGTGGAAAATATTTTCAGATTTCCAAGATGGTCGCCAGGGGGCGTAACCGGCATCTGTGACTTTTCACTGAAATCCACCCAGTAAATGTTACGAAAAAATATATGCTTTTTAAAGCTAAGCTTTACACGAGTAATTTTTGTTTAACACTTTTTGACGTATCTATTAAAATAAAGTGGTGGGGGGTAATTAAATGTTTTTTTTTAATAAACAGCTGTAACTCCTAAACCACTGCGCTGATTTTAACAAAATTGGTCTCACTGGAAAAAGCATTTATTGCTCCATCAAACCTATCTTACCTGTGATATATCCATTTCTTAGTGATGCCGCTAGAGCGCGCTTTTTGATCTAAAAACAGAACATTGCAAAATTCTCTAAAAAATTAAATGCAATAATATGAAAATGTAATAAAGTGATACCTAAATAGGCTAGTGAAAACCGTATTTTGATATCTTATTCGTAGCCTGAAATATCGCAGAAAGAAGATTTAGTTATGATATAATTTTAAAAAGACGCTATTACACCGGTATTTATTGTTATTTATTTGTGTTTTTTCAAGATTCAATATTTGCATAATTTATAATTTTTAAATAATAAATATATTCGTAGTCCAAAAAATTTAAAAAATGTGTAGGGACATAATAAGACAAAAGGACTGATTTTGAAATAAAACTTAATACCTCCTTAAATGGTCTTCCATCACACTCAATGCGTTGTTGGAGCCGCTCATGCGTAGACATTATAGCAGCTTCAATTTCTGCTCTTGACAGGCTAAGAATGGCCTCTTGCATTCGTATTTTCATGTCATCTCTCGTTGTTAGTGGAATTTGGTAAACAATATCTTACAACCGACCCCAGAGATAGAAGTCCAAACAGGTGAGGACTGGGGATCGCGGAGCCCAAGGAAATAGACATCCTCGCCTAATCCGCCTCTGGCGATATGTTAGATCTTCTTCTTGAGAAATGTGCTGGACAACCATCTAGTTGCAAAAACATATTTTGCCGTAATTGCAAGGACACATCTTCCAATAAAATAGGCAATTGGTTTACCAGAAAATCAAGAAAAGTGACACCGTTTAGTGGTTGATCAAATAAATAGGGACCTATAATAGTTCCGCCCAGGATGCCACACCACACATTGAGACTCCAATGGCTTTGATATTGGAACTAGCGCAATTAGTGAGGATTGTTATCAGACTAATAATGCATATTATGCAAATTAACGTTTCCATCACATCTAAAAAGCATTTCAATACCTTTAAACCTTACTTGTGTGTGTAAACAACATAAGTTACACTGCCTCTATAGTATAATTTGTTGATTTTAGACATTTGTTTTTCCTCCATGGCCAACCTCTTCATATTCTGCGTACCTTGCACTTGCATATTATATGCATTGATAACTATGCCCTTACACGTTTTTCTTACAATTCTTTGAACTAGGAATACTTTTATTATTTAAAAATTATAAATTATGCAATTCAATCTTGAAAAAAAACAAATAAATAACAATAAATACTGGTGTAATAGCGTCTTTTTAAAATTATATCATAACTAAATTTTCTTTCTGCGATATTTCAGGCTACGAATAAGATATCTAAATACGGTTTTCACTAGCCTATTTAGGTATCATTTCGATATATTTTTATGAAAAAAAGAGAGAAATAGACATATCACAGGTAAGATAGGTTTGATGGAACAATAAATGCTTTTTTCAACGACACCAAGTTTGTTAAAATCAGTTCAGTCGTTTAGGAGTTACAGCTGTTTATTTAGAAAAACATTTAACTACCCCCCACCACTTTATTTTAATAGATACGTCAAAAAGTGTTAAACAAAAATTACTCGTGTAAAGCTTAGCTTTAAAAAGCATATATTTTTTGGTAACATTTACTGGGTGGATTTCAGTGAAAAATCACTTTAAAGGTTTAAGATGCCGGTTGCGTCCTCTGGCGACCATCTTGGAAATCTGAAAGTATTTTATACTGTCTTCTTTTGACAACTTTAGTCCCAAAAGTTTTTACCGCAAGTCTCTACGACGAATAGTTTCTGAGATACAGCACTTCGCATTCTTATCTAACCACCCTTTACAAGCTTTCAGTCTACCGGATTACCACGCAAGATTGACAATAATCAAGTGTAGTCTGACGAGAATCTTCAAGTCATTGAATCCACAGGGCGTTTCAATTTAAATATCTGGTTAGGCATTAAAGAAAATATTGAATACATTCTACAAACAACTACCTCTTGTTTATTTCTCGACATATCCTCCGTAAACATTGAGACATTTATTCCAGCCCGACAGTAATTTGAACATCTCTTAATGGTAAGAATTTCCTGTCAAGTAATTCTTGTTGATTCGCAAAGCATTTCTCCGCCAAAATTTTTTTCAGGAATCCGAATAAATAAAAATCCGAGGGGTGAAATCGGAACTATATGGGAGATGTTGGAGGACCTCTTACTTCCGCTGTATCAACCATTCCTTAGTTTGATTTAAAGTATGCTGTATACAATTTCTGGAGAGTGTCACAATATCTGTCGCCGTTAATGGTTGTGGGTGGTTCACGAAATTCACTGAGAAATAGGGCTTCAGTATCCCAGAACACGATGGCCAGATGGTTGAGTTTCGATTTTTTTTGTGAAATGAGGAATCTGGATGTTTCCACATCATGGTATTGTGGTTCTCAAAGAATATTTTCGGCACCCAGAGAGATGACATTTTGCGAAAGTTTAGGCCGCATATGATTTCATGGACACAACTCTTAGGAATTGAAGTCATTTCCGCAATTTCATGAACTTTAATGCGACGTTCTTCCCTAATCAAACCTTCAACTATGGAGCAGTTACATTTTTTACAGGAAACGCTGACTTATTTTCGGCTTAAGACCTTCAGACCATAAACTCCCTCTAATCTGCGATGAATTTCGCTCTAGTTAACTCCTTCCGCTTGCTAAAAATAGATAACCACACGCAAGTGTGATGACACTTGAAATACTCACCGATTACACACGTCATGTTTGTTCCTGTTAACTACTAAATTGAGTCCTACACACAAAAAGGCTGCAGTCTTCATTACCATGTTTCAGCCTGTCTAGACATGCTTATGGCGGCAATATTGAGATCGAAAATCGGACTCCCCTCGAACATATTCTGGGAAGCAGTTTTCCCGAACTTTTAGAAGACTTACTGTTAAATCAGATACTAAATTTAGTTTATGCAAGATGGAGCTCTAGCGCACCTTAAGCTTAATGTTAGGAAACGACATGTTTTCTGAGAGATGGATAGGGCAATGGGGTTGCCAGATAATTCGTGAAAGTGTGCGAGTTTTCCTTGAACGCGTTGCAGGGCAACATTTTGAAACTCTTAAAAAATTGATCTAGACTGCAATAAAACCGTTATAAAAACCAATAAAACAAATTATTATTGTGGTATTGTAATGGAATAATTTTTTTCTCATAAATGGTTGATTTGAAAACGCCCTGTATATTAATTATATGGTGTTCACGTTTAAAACGCAACTAAGTCATTACTGAGACGACACTTTGCGGTCTTAGATTCCAAACTAGCAAAGTGTTGGTTACTAGGAGAGCAATATGGTGGTTAATAAGGTAGCGCAAACATGTGTCGGTTGTGGAAATAAAATTTAATCAATTATTTAATCGAGGAAAATTAATCCAACCTGATATAAAATCGGTTTCAGTATAAAATAATGAGGACACCCGGCCAAATAAAAACGACACTTCATCGGTTCGCCAATTCTGGCGGTTTTTTTGGCTATGAAGACTATTTTATAAAATCGATCGTGTCACCTTGTGGAAAGAGCTCGTAGTACACTACCCCTTTCCAATCCCACCAAATCCACAGTAGGACTTTCTTCGGATGAAGTCCTGGCTTTGCGATAGTTGAAACTCGATTTTCCTTAGACCAAGTACGTTTTCGACGCATATTTTGATATAAAATCCAAGTCTCGTTTCAAATGATAAGCTTCTTTAAAACAGGATTTTTTCAGGTCGCTCATGAAGCAAATCGCACGTAGAAACGCGATTCATAAGGTTGGTCTCCGTCAATTGGTGTGGAACCCAAACTTCATACCGATTTACATATCCCATTTTGACTACTGATTATATACCATTGTAGGCATCCACTGTCTCATGCACACAATATCTCATACTCTTGATAAGATCCGTATACATCGTTGCTGGGCGGCTGATGTGGTTCATCTTTCAAATCAAAATTGCCAGCGTTAAATTTCTCAAACGAATTGGGGACGGTTCTACAGTCATGGTACCACTCCCCTAAATGGTGCAAATCTCGTCTTCAGTGTCCTTTGCTATTTTAAAGCAATATTGAACGGCGCAGAAAAAGATTTTAAAAGAAACTTTTCACTAACGAAACATACTTTGAAAGAGTTGTGACACGACTGAAATAATATATAAATCTAGAACATGCAACCGACTTACACATCTTTTATAAAGTGAATTTGTAATATTGCAAACTTTATGACTGTAACATTAAAGTACAACCAACGAATATGCAAAGACTTTTCCTCTGTTTTATTTTGTATTACTATACTCAGAAACGTTTCGTCTGTTTATTACTTCACGGAACTCTAGATTTTAAAAGTTTCAACCAGCATACGTCACACAAACTTAAACGTGAGATTATGTCTGCAAGTACACAAAGCTAGAAATTATTTAGAATATACTCAGAGGCACAAAGTATATGATCGTTACAAGAAAGTTCTCCTGAAATTAAGTTCTTTGTGTAGCGCTCTAGGATTAAATCAAACTTTTGCGACACACTGCAGTAGAGAGACGAACCGCAACAAAATAAAAAGAACGACGCTGGTAAAAATATTTCCTTTTCTCTCTTCGCGTAATATATTCTTCGGGAAATTTTTAATTTTCCCCACTTCATGGGAATGGATTAGGCAAGGAATAATTTGCATAAACCGGCTTGAAAGAATTTTTTTTCTTTATATTTAATAAATCTAATAATTTATTTTTACGGCGGTGATTATAAATGAAACAGGATTATATAAATCCGATTATTAGAGTACTCTAGACTTCAATGAATCTTAATTACCTGATTTTTTAAAGGAATTAAACTGAGATTGTGAAATAGGCAGAACACTATTGATTTAAAATAATGACCACATTTTTATTAAGATGAATAACACAGCACCTGATAAAACGAAACGCAAACTTTATGTCCAACTTTAATATTCTCCAGAAAATAAAAATATCTCTTCTAAGAAAGCCTAACAGCACTTCTTTTATATTTAAGCAATTTAGTGAGATGATTCAATAATGTCGTTAGATTGGCAACAAGTTCTCGGAAAACGATTTTAATTACACCAACCTATATAGAAATAAATACGCAATTACGTTCCTTTTCGTTAGAATCAGAAGAAAGGGCAGAGAAAAAGAATAGAGAACTGTTCAGCAAATCTTTCTATACAAAACCGGGCTTTTGTTCGCACAGTTGTGTAATGCATTTATAAAATTAGTTCTTGTGGGAGCGACGGACGCCTGGTGAGAAAAGGAAGACACCATTCCGACCATCCTCTGACACCCCTGACATACTGTCATGATACTTTATTTCGGTTTCCCCCGAAATTTAATTTATATCAAACCGGAGCGGAACACTCTTGATGTGCAAATTAAAAATAAAAAGGGAAAGAAAAGGGTGAATCATTAGGGGTAGGCCTCGCCTCGTAGCGTACGACACGGTAATGAACACCGCCCTTTCGTGTTGTAGGTTTTGTGCTGATTCTTTAAATGACGAAGATTTATTTTTAATGATACGACAGTAATAAAATGAAAAACTTTTCTAAGTTTATATTTCATTTGCAGTAAAAACTTAATTGCGTTGTGTGCTTTAAGGGTTATTTGGCTGTTTATATTGTCCGACAGGCGCACAAACGTTGCAATAAAAACCGTAGATAAAGAATAATATATTTATTTTAACTATATACAGGTTGCCTCCCGCCCTCTCCCCAAAGCATATAAGAAAAAGGTTTGGACAAAAATGTAGCATAATCTTAAAATATGTATATATTTTCAGAGTGGAAGTACTGGCTGTACAACGTTAAGGTCAAAAGGAAGTACTACTGGGATAGGCAGCCAAAAATCAAACGATGATTTAACAATTAAACAATTAAACCAATCTATATTACTCACTCTGAAATAAATTCTCTTAATAAGTCACTATCTGAAATCAAATCTGAGATCCAAGGGCTGTTACCGCCACTCATTTTCAATGATTTTCTCAAATTTCAAAAGATTGCTTTTAACAAGCACTTCAATAAAATTAAAAATATAAATATTAATAAAATTCTTAAATTAAATTCCACTTTTACTTTCAATAAACTTTCTAATGACACTTCTAAATGGTATGTCAACATTTCTAATATTGACATTCCTACGAATGTCACTAACCTTCTATCATTAGGTTATAAATTTGATTTGTGCCCTGAAAAAGGTGATGTACATATTGGTGAACTCCTGGCAGCTTAGAATGCACCATCAATTTAATTCCAGCTGAATCCCGGGACTTACTCATATCTAAATCTACTAATATAATAACGAATTTCCTTCAACATCAACACCTCTCCCTTCACCCTCGCATAGTCTTCTGAGGAGTTATTATTCCCAGACTAAAAAATTTCTTAAAGATATTAAATCTACTCTTCCTGAAGGTGATTCCTTGGTGTTTATGCCGGCTGATAAAGGTCAATTGACAGTAGCGTTAACAAAATCTCAATATAACGCCAAATCACTTCTTCTCTTAGATGACGACGCCGATTATAAACCCTTACAAAAGGATCCTACCTCTTCTATTCAATACAAGAACAACAGTATTGTTAGAGATCTTAAACGTTCCGGTCACATTGATGATTCGACTCAGAAACATCTTACTTGTTATAATGGCATCTGCCCCAAATTTTACTCCCTTGTTAAGGTTCATAAGGGCGGTTACCCTGTGAGACCTATTGTATCTTTCGTGGGTTCCCCTACATATCAATTATCTTCATTTATTGCTTCCATTTTAACTGCTTCCTTTTCTAACAGGACAACTTATAACATTACTGGTTCTTTTGCTTTTGCGGATGCGATGAAACATAAATGCATCCCTTATGACTTTGTTGTGATTTCTCTAGACGTTCTGTCCCTTTTTACTAATATCCCTCTTGAATTGGTGCTTGATATCTTGAATAAGGAATGGCATAGAGTTAGTCAAAATACTACCATGGAGAAATTCACCTTGTTGGGTATACTTAGATTTCTTTTTCAATCAGCTTCATTCACCTTTGATGGTAAATATTATCAACAAACCTTTGGTACTCCGATGGGGAGTCCAGTAAGTCCAATTCTTGCCTGCATTGTTATGGATGAACTACTCCTATCCTACCTTCCAAAACTGTATTTTGAATTACCTTTTAGATATAAATATGTAGACGATATTATTACGGCCGTTCCTGGTACTAGAACTGATACTATTTTGGATGTTTTCAATTCTTTCCATCACAATTTAAGGTTCACTATAGAATGTGAAACTAATAGCTCTGTCTCCTTCCTCGGTACTCTGGTAATTAGAAAACCCGACCAAGGGATTATTCTTGATTGGTATTTAAAACCGACCTTATCAGGAACCAACTCTAACCACCCTATGAACATGAAAAGAAACATTATAATTTCTATGAGAAATAGGGTTTTGAAACTCTCGGATATTTCCCTAAAAAAGAAGAATTTAAATCTACTCTTCGATATATTTTCCAATAATGGCTATCCAAGAAGGATACTAAAGAATTTGATTTTAAACTCATCCACTGCTGGTCTGAATATAGATAACTCGGAAACTGGCTCAGCGTCTACCACGTCACCTACACGTCTGGAGATCACGAACAGCACTGTTAAGTATTCTAAGATCCCTTATCAACGATCTTTCTCCTAAACTTTCCTCCATTTTCCATCAATTCCCTGTTAGGCTTGCTTAGTACAACGTCATAAAACTGGATAGATTGTTCTCCAAATGTAAAACTCCGACACCCTTGCTGAAGAACTCAAATTAGGTCTACGGCATTGCGTGTGCTGATTGTGAGAAGGTTTATATTGGTCAAACGTCCTAATACTCGGAGAAACGTCTTCGACAACATCAACTCGATTGCTTACATCGCAGTACCAAGACAGCCCTTGCAGATCACTACGTTAACAACAACCACCAATTTAATTCTGATGATGTTTCAATCCTTTCGTTTGAAAGACTTTGGTCTAAACGTTTATTTTTAGAAATCAGTCAGTAATTAACTCTAATATATTACATTTGGACAAGTTAATACATTCTAATTCCACTTGACCATCCGGACATGTATTTTTGAACTTACATGTATATTGATTCTTTTGATCAGCATTGTAGTTTGCATTGCTTGTCGTTTAGTGAATTTTAATTTTTACTAAAAAATTCTTACAAGCAATTTAGTTTGTTGGTAATAATCGTTTTACTTTAGTCGGTTGACGCACGCCGCTTAACAGAATTTGTCATTTTTACTGTCAGACATGTCTTATCTACTTTAACCCTTAAGTAGTATGGCTTAAATTTCTAGCACTAAAGGTATGGCAGGGTCAAAATTGACCCTTAATTGTTTATGCGATATTTTTTTCTTTTAAATATTTTTAACCTTGAACACAGTAAATATATGATTGTGGATATGTTTTAAAAACACAAAAAGTGAAATACATACATTTATATCAGTTTTATTTGAAAAAGTAGCAAAAAATAGAAAATCTGTCAAAATCAACAGTGTATTCATAAAATATCTAATTAAAAAAAAAAAATTTTTTTCTTCCTCTTCGACGCCAATTTTGGTTTTAGGACAGATCCGCCTGTGACTCTCTGTAAAATAAAAAATATTACTTCGCAAATAAAAAAACTGTCCAATATCTTTTTTGGCCATACTTTTCTAGACAAATTTGGCATCTGGTGATCGTTGTGCTATGATTTTTGCAGATGTGGCGGTTACAATTATTGCACAAAAGGCTTTCCTTTTTTTGGGAATATGGGCAGACATGACATCGTCCCCTTTTTATACCCCGTGCCCTTCTAATCTCATCAGGTTGCTGTTCTTGTGCAGGTTCTACAACATTAGCAATCCTGCAAATCACACTGCGTAGTTCTCTTGGTAAGAATGTTTAAATGGTAAGAATGTTTTCTTTAGCAACTTCTTCAAGTTCAGTCTGTGTTAGGGGTTTTCTACTACCACTAGTAAAGGTCATTTCAAAATTTCCACACAAAACGTTTTGCTACACTAACAGTATGGCAGGGTCAATTTTGACCCTAAAACGTTGTTTACTCGAGAAATGCGCAACGCAGCCTTATGCAATTTAATGTGTTAATAGATGCATACCTAACTAGAGAATACACAAAAGCGCAACTAAAGCCACCTATATCGAGATAGCGTAATCACAAATTAAAATACCGCAGGGTCAAAATTGACCCTGCCATACTACTTAAGGGTTAATTATATTATCGATCATCAATCGACTTCTAAAATCAATGTAACTGTTGTCTAAACATTCTTTTCTTAATTAATTAAATAACAATCTTCTCTTAATTTTCTAATATTTTTTAAAACGTTCTCTGAAGAAGGTAAAAACTAATTACCGAAAGCTTAGAATATTAAATGGAGATTTATTATATATTTTTAGTTATCAAGACTGTTCAAAATGTGTCTAACTTTGCTCACTGTTCTGACTTATTTCGTAGTCAATTCATGCTCATCCATTAGACCTGTCGAACACAATGTTGGTGGTCCATTAAGAGGATGCTGAGGAAGCGTAATGTACACTCCTACGACATTACGTTAATATAAAATCTGCATCCTTAAGACCCCGCTGATAGAGCAAACTTATATTAAATGCTTCTTCTAAGAAGCCAACGAAATCAGTACCACCTGGAAAACAATATAGGTATGGGAGGACAAATCGAAATTTTTTCCCAAAGGAATTATTGGCTGGCACTACAACCGTGCTTGAACCAGTCCATATACCAGCCGAGTCAGCAACCTCAAAAAAAAAATTATCTTCAATGCTTTTGGTCTGTTCATAGAAAACAAATTTTCTTAGGGTATTTTTAATATGTTTCAATACAGAACAATACTGTCAAGGACTGTGATACCTGCTTTTCTGAACCACCTTCATTTAAAGGTGAGAAGTGGCTGGTATAAGCTTCATGAAGTCCTAAAGCTAAAAACTTAGCCATCGAAGTCTCCAGATCTTACACTTCTGGACTTCCGTGGATACCTACTGTTTAAAATTTGATTCGACTTGCAGAAGTAAATGAGATCATTCGAAAATGCCAAAATGTATAAAACGTTATATTTAAAGTAACAAAATCTGACTTTGTAATGAGTTCTAGTGAATAATTCAAAGTCAGACGACTCAAAATATTAGTGTGTGTGTGTGTGTGTAATGTACGAGTACATTGCTGTGACGACTTAAAGTTGATCTCGAGATATTGCACTCTAAAGCGGCTTGTCTGATAGAAAAATCATGATTAAGCACTTTGTTAGCAGCGGCCTTGACTGCAAGTCTCTACTGCAAACGCGCGTTGCTCTCTCACCCAAAGTATTTTGACAACTGATGACATTTGACAAGCAAATACCCATATCAACGTTCTCGGCCAAAAACACTACCGCGCCACAACTAGTTCCAGTAGTGCCACTACGTCTAATGGAAAAAGGAAAGTTTCAATGCCGGACCCTGTACTTAGGTACTTATTTTTTCAAAGTAAAGGACGTCACTAGATATATGTATATTAGATTTTTAAGATTTTGTGTGGAGGTCTCTATCATGCGAGGCATTAAACTCAGCGCATGTAAAACAGGAAACTACAATTTGTGTTTTATGAGGCTGTCCTAAGGCCTAAGTGTCTTAAGGTACACACTCTCTCCCCTATATTTACATTGAAATCCCCACATATAAATAAATTTGGCATTTTTTATGATAGTCCAACACACATTCTAATGTCGAAAAATTAGCTTCTGGGGATTTGTATAAAGACAGTACTATGGCAGAAGACCTTTGTATTTTTATTCCTGCATAAGGGATTTCCTTCATATAACATTGCATATAATTAAAACTACTTTAAGATTATCTAAGTAAATATACCAAGATCTTATCCAAAGCACCTTATGTACTTTGAAATAATATGAAAATTTATGGCGATACTCACCGTACATATAGCCAAGAAAGCTAAATTGCAATTAATGGATAGATACAGTCGATAAGGGTTTAATTTCGTGGAATTAGAAATACGTAATTATGTACTCATTGAGCAAACGCTGTCAGTGTGTGGTTCCTTTTTTTGCCACTGCAAACATGCATACATGTGTATCCTGAATTAGTGGAAATGACATTTCAATCTGCATCTCGCGTAATTGAAATTAGATCTATTTCGGTTTCTCATTAATGAGACAAACTTAATTTCCTACATGTCGACGTCAAAATGGAAATAAATAGTAATATTGCGTATCGACTAGTTTATCGCTTATTTGCCGGCTAAAATGATTTGAAATTGTAATTATTTTTCCATCAAATATAGTAGCTATCAATGTTCGTAGCTGACGTGTATACTTGGTACAGCGTGAGTTATATTTCCTTTAGCAATGAGAATATGAAAACATTTCGGTGCTTTCGACACTTCATCGTAGCGATGGTATTGACCGAGAATCTGGCGAATTATTCAAGCCCGAAGTTATTACATTCTATAATTCCACACAAGCAAGCGTCGACGTAGTAGGTGAAATGAAATGTATGTACTTACGTATTCTGTTTCCAGATTTTGTTGCAAATAATCAGATTATTTTTTATAATGTTGAATATTAGAGGAACTAATCCGAAACAGCAATAATACAGCAGCAAATATGTAGTACACTTCGGTATTAAAAGAACTAGTCTTTATTCTTGTGTGTTTTTGACCTAAAGCTTCTTCTTGTTTTTGTTTTAGATCTGTTTATCTGTCGATTTCTGAATTCGTAGCTGTGGTTTGGTCTGTGATGTTGATTCCCAGCTGTCCTTCCATCTCTTGTGTGGTCTCCCTGGGGCTCGATTACCTACTTGATTTTCACTCTGATATTATCCGTGACAGTCTGCTCTCATTCATTCTCTTGGCATAATCGTACCACCGTCTTCTTCTTTATCTACCTCATCACTTTATGTCTAGTATCCCGAACTGTTATTTGATGTCTGTATTTCTTATGCGGCCTTCTCTGGCTGATTTCGTAGATCTTATACAAGTCTTGTAAATTCTGATCTTACTATATCTGTTCGTCTATATTTGTTTGACCAAGCGATCTCTCTTAAACATCCTGATAGCGACGTCGCTTTATTAATCTGCTTCCTTAAGTCTTTTGCTGGGTCATGATTGTTGTAGATGTTAAGTCCGAGGAACTGAAACTGGCTGACTTGCTAGTTGGGTTTGTCTTCCACCGCAAGTTTACATCGAATTGGTGAGTTGACGATTGGCATGGCTTTCGTTTTGGATGTTGGCTTATTTGGTAAAATTTAAAGAGCTATTTCTGTTGATCATTTTCTGTTTCTGCTAGGATTGCTGCAGCGTCCTCGTAGTACACCATGCTGCTTGTTTTATAGCCAAAATTGAACGTCGACACCTCCTGTATAATTTTGTCCATTACTAGGTTGATGAACAAATGGGCTCAGGTTGTTCCCCTGTATGATATCGCCTGGTATTGGAATATTGGTGGTTATGTGTTTATTTGCTTTTGATTTCAGTCATATTGGCTGTATTTAACAATAGGACTATTTTTACCAAATGTGGTTTTGCTGCATTTGATTAATGGGTGCTCAATAAATTGTGAATCCGAATAACAGAAACTGAGAAGCTTCCTCAAGCAGAACATCTAGTGGACGTACATACAGATTTCTACTCAATTGGTCATTGGTGCTAATCTTTTATAAAAAGTAAGTGGCACTTCATAATTCTACTAATTCTACTTATTTATATGAGAAAGAATTTAATAATATCGGACAGTCATTTACAGATGGAGGTTTTGGTATGAGGAGCAAGAAACAACTCAGAAAACGAAGATAACTTTAACACTAACACCCCCTTATCCCAACGTTTCTTTAATAACGCTATGCTTTCGACAAAGATTTCTTTTGGTAATTCCACAAAATACCACTCTACAGCGGTTTCCACGTCTTCATTCACCGAACATCTATGCCCTCTCAAGCGTTTTTGAAGTTCTGGAGAGACATAATAGACACAGTGAATGAGGTTAGGACTGTAGAGTAAATTCTGTAATTCCTCAAAGTCGCGTTCATCTGTCACTGCTTGAATAATTCGTGCCTTATGCACCCTACAGTTGTGATGCAGAAGCAGAAGTTTCTGAACAAATTTTATAGTCATTTCCCGTTATTGTAGGGAGGTGAAGGTCTGGGGTTAAGAACACTCTCGTCTTTTGCCTCGATATTGCAGCTTATTGTTGCATTTTGATTCGGGGGTGTGGTACACCTATGTCTCGTCATGGGTGACAATTTTATGCAAAAAAGCTTCCTCTTATTCTTCAAAACGAGTTCGAACCGAGTGCAAATTTTTCATCATTCAGCAATCTTGGAGCCCAACGTGGTGAGATTTTTCGGAAGGCCAATAGCTTTCTGATGATCCCATAGTGGACACCATGTTCTGCCGAAATTTGAAACACTGTGAAGGGTTTTTGCGACAATTTATTGAACCTTTGGTAGATGAAATATCTCTAAATCAATTGCAATTCGTTTACTTTCAACACGACAGAGAACGTCCTCTCAAAGCTGTCCGGATTAATAAGTTTCTAAATCAACAATTCGGTAAAAATTGGATCGGGAATCAAGGACCTGTACATTGGCCGGCAAGTTCGCCAGATTTAACTCCATTCCTTTGGGAAAGAATTAAAAATTTTACCTTTAAGAATTCTCCCAATTCAAGACAGGAATTAGAAGCTGCAGTTTATTTATTTTATTTATTTATTTATTCTTTTATTTTTTTATTCACCAGCATCCATAGCCATCTTAAAATACTGTGAAATTGCAAACACAAAATCAAATAATGTAAAAACTGTTTAAATAAAATATCAAGTGTGCTACATCAATTTAAAGGCAATTTTATGTGCTTTTCAATACTGTAAAAATATATAGGGCATTCCCTATAAAAAAAACACAAGTCTTGATAATATTTAAAAAAATACGAGTTTAAAAGAAAAATAATTGAGATCATAGAATTCTGCGTCAAAAAGTGACTTGATAAAATTTTATAATAATCAAGCATTTTCACAAATCAAAAAGTTGCAAGGGTTTTTAAGAATTGCATATTTTTATAAAATACTCTGTATTGCTTAAATTTAGGAAGATATAAAAATATGGATTACACCAATCGATTTCTTTTTAAAATCGAGCTACAGAAATATTGGTTAATTTTTGTCTAATTCTTTCAGAAACATAAGTTCCCTATTAAAAGTATCGAATTTGGCACACTTTGTACAAGGAGGCTGATGTAGTTTTCCTACTCTAGGTATTCCTACCTAAAACCATATACCGTTCCCCACGCTCAGCCACTCAAGGCTCGTTTAAATTTGATCCATCCTCGTACACCGATCTATCACATACAAAATCGAATACTTTTCAGGTTAAATTGAATGTTTGACATATAGCCAATTAAGAGAACCGCCTCTGCATCCCACAAAACTATATCCATCAGTTTTCCCCGCAGAAAATTATGTTTTTGCCTTCTTAGGTGGCGGTCATCCCTTATGAACTCATTGCATAGATTTTCGTTTCGTAAAAGGTCCTAGTGGTGTGCCCAAGTTTCATTTCCAGTTGCAATTCTGTTCTATTCTAAGATTTTCATCTTGAAATAAGAGAGCCAAATTCGCTTCAGAAATGTGTCGTCTACACAATTTTTATTCGCGGCTAAGGAGCCTAAGAATACATTGTGCCCACGCTCGACTAGTAGATGTGTACGATTAGGAGTTCAAATCTTGTCGATGATGCTCACAATATCGGTGCTTTGCTTGAGCTACCATTCTTATTAGGACATAATGAAGAGATAAAAAAAAGTACTGAGCTTTCTGATATCTATTTTTATTCTATTCAATACAGTTTATATGTACATCCACGTCAAGTGCAAGTTATCCACAGAATTTTCCTTTTTTAAATATCCTAAAATTGGAGATATGTCCTTGTAACTACCAATACCGATGCTAATACATCATCTGTATCGTCAATGTGAACGTTTTGTGATATAGGTATCCTGAAACGTTAAGTTGCAATATCCTACAGAATGATAGATTGTAACACCAAATTGTGGCCTATTAAAAAGCGGTCAAAATTGTGAGAACAGAACAGCTATTACCATCAGATTAAAAAAACAATACTCCTGCCTACTATGAAATCAACTGGTGGAAAACAACGCCGGTTTTAAAAGTAATCTCCATAATCTACAAAACAAATGCGGCGAAAACAACACTTCGTGTTGTAACGAACTTCCACGTTTCGTTTCATCAAACATTGACATATATCGGATTAGCAGACACGGCTTCGAATTTATTATGCATTGTGGAAAGGTGTTCGTTTCATCCGAGCTTACTTTGGTGGGTTATTACCAATACGAGGGAATAACAAGGAACGTGTATACAAATATGTCTGCAACATACATACATGTATATAAATATCTAAAGGAAAATCGGGTCTCCGAGGTCAACAGTTCAAATAATAAAACGGCTAAAAGGGATAGGAAATAGACTTCATGCTACGCGGACGCATATTCCCGCATTCCTACTGCAAATAAGATTATAAATTTATGTGATTCTCTCTTTTATGGCGATTCTGTCGTCGCTCGTAAAAGCGAAGTTGTAAAAAAATCGAGAGGAAATGAAGACAAATCAAATATATCGAAACAAATTATTTTATTGTCGTCATTAGAGGTTTTATTTTGATCTCGACTAATGATCGTTTATTTATCGTGCTATAAATTCTAAACATTTAATTTAGTGTTAAAGATCTCATATAATTGTAAAACGATCAAACTTAGTTACGAAAATTATCCAGCAAACCTGTTTATAGCACTTGAAATTAATATTATTCTTTTAACAGAGATTGCTAGAAAACATGTTTCACAAAACTAACTAATTTCTACTAACTACGTAGTTTCAAGGGGTACTTGATCCCCGCAGAGGTAGTTCAAAAATTCTTTGAAGAAAGCAAAAAGAGCAAAAATTAATCTTAATAAACCATAGATTGTGCAACAATTTCGCCTCACAGAGTGCCTCACTCTGATGGATACTTCATTCTGAGTTACAGAACATTGACTGATGGTGTTTTATCTTCAGTAAACACGTCCTATGGCGATTCTTGTCAGAAGCTATTCTCTTACACCTGCCAACACAGAAAAAAAAACAATAAAAATCCTCAACCGGACAAAAATGAAACTAAAAAAAATACAAAGCAAGCAAAAGTGTTTATAAGACTTGTTATTTAAGATTAAAAGCAAAACTAACTTTTACAAAATTGATTGCAGGACTAAAAAAGGAGTCAATACTGTCAGATTAAGTGTCTTCAAGATGTCCCTCACGTAGAAATCCATTCAGTAGACTCCATACTCCCCATTTACCGTACAAAGTCAAACTATATCGTGGGTATGTTTGAACTGACAAAGTCAATTTCCTGGATTTTATTGTATTAAGATAACAGCAGCTATAATAGTTACCTTAGATCAAGCATTATTTCATTTATTATTGACCATATTCTAACATAACCTGCGATAACTTACAATAATCTTCATTTTTTTACATTTCGTAATGAGGTATGTTGAACCCCCTCTCCCCCCCCCCCCCGTAAATTGTGAAAGTTTCACAAGTGGAGGGAGTTATCTAATGTAAGTTGTAATTGAGTTGAGCCATGTAAATTCCAAACCGATAAACCTTTTTTATATCTTAATATGATAGCAAACATTTTTGTAAGTAGTAGTCTGTACGATCCCGGACTAAGAAAACTAACTCTCAACCAGGTTGCGGACTTCTTTGTCCGAATGCAACATGGCTAACAGGAGTAAAACAGCACAGGGGCACAAGAGGTCTTCCTTATGCCCGAGCTTACCTTTACGGTTCTTCAGCCCGTGCAGTCACAAAAAAAAGAAAGTAGTAGTGCAATGTATGGACAGGTCTCAGTTTGGAATTGCTGAAATCCCATGTTTGGCGGTCTTGGATTACTACTTCAAACTATTTATCGAAGCCAAAGTCTTTTAGTTTTGCCAAATCTCCTAACTGTTATAGAATTTAGAAGATATCTCCTGATTTGAAGACCGTATTCTGTTCTAGCCTGATGGTGCTCATCATCACTTCCCTCTTCACTTGTCCAACGGCGGCAATGGAGGCCGCAATTGGATAGGTTCGTATTGAGTCTATAATGCCAACGCAGGCAACTAGTTGTATTTTTTCCAGCAGGGTTTGCCGTTGATTTTCATTTGCTTTTGGCCACCATACTAAAGATGCGTATATGACCACTTATCTGATTAGAGCCAAGTAGATCCAAATGATCATCTTGGGCTTCAGTCCTCAGGTTTTGCCAATAAGACGATGACACGTCCACAACCCTCCCACAGCTCTTACCAACATTACAACGTTGGTGATAAGTGTTCAAGTTAAGTTTCTGATTTAAGAAGTTACACAGATAGTTCTACTAGAAAATTCAAGCCGTACTTCTCTCAATATAAGTGCCACTATGGATAGCTTCTTTCGTTCTGTGAATGGTACCGCATCTATTGCGGACACCATGACTATTTAGGTTAAATTCAAGACATTCTGCATCTCGGCTGATATTAAACCATCATGTTTACCTTCTGACAATATTTACTATGTCATTGGCGTAAACTTGTACCTCACAGCCAATGCTTGATACCCTATTGATAATTTTGTACACAATCAGTGACCCCAGAAGAGGTGACAGTATCCCTCCCTATACGTTAGGTACTTGTTTAGAATAGTATCAGCCGCATCTAGTCTCTTTATAGTCTTTCTGGGTATCTTTTCCAAATCAATCTAAAGTAGAAGAGCTTAACTTAAGGCTAAGTTTCCATCAACATTCAAATATGAATTAGGTTCTTTCTTTTTTGGTTTCCTTTTTTTTAAGTTTGTATGTATTCATTAAAACTTGCCGTTTCACTAGTTTTGCTTGAAATATTCTATCTTTGGTCCCCTATAGATAATTCTATCATATCTATAATAAACGAATGGAGAAAATAAGTAAAATTAAGAAATATAAACAATAAACATTTTCCAAACGAGTCACAGACTGATGACACAAATTAAAGAGATAACAAAGACCAACTAAAATCAAATAGACCAAAAACCATCATTTATTTAGGTGTCAAAAAAACATATTAATTTGGACATTCAGCACGTTTAGTTTTTCTTACAGTAATGGTTTCCTTGTGTCGTACATTGTACGAAGAGAAGAAAAACTTAAATATCAAACACACTACTAATTAGGGTTGTTTGTTCGTCAAGCTGACAGGCACGCGGTACTACACCAGAGCTATTGAAGCACTACGTTAAGATAATCAATCAGCGGGCCCGTAGACAGTAACCCGATGCTTCCGCAAATTCATTTATTTGATGTAAGTACAGTGACCGAAGAGAATATCAATCAGTTGCCTTTCTAAAATATTGAGTTATTTTAGCATTATTACTGAAACTGTACAGGCGCAATTAATATCTAGTGGTTTAATTCGTTTTTCTTAGCTATCCTTAGTTAGTAAAGACGAATGTTTTGTTGCATTAGAAAGTTTCTGAAAATTTCAATTAATATTTAGTTGGTCATGTTGTGTATAAAATCATCGAGTAGACGCTTCCGGAAGTGAATCAAAACTGATGTTAGTACACAAACAAACTGAGTTTTATTTTAAATGATGACGTATTAGAAAATAAATTTAAAAAAATTTAAAAACCAAGAATAAAAACAGAAATAGTGGTAGTTGCTACTATGATTTCTTTTTATGAATTATTTTTGTAATTTGAAAAGAACGTGCACAAAATTTTGAAACTAAAACGAAAATACCACTTAGAAAATGTCAACTAGTCGGTCTCTTTCGATGGTCGTCGGATAAAAGGGACTCGCAACCCTTTTGTGTTGCTCGAGTCATAATTCGTTTTTTCTTAGACAGTACTGTACTATGTGAACGTTATAAAATTATAAACGATTGTAAATGATCATACTTTATAACATATCTTTAAAAATGAAAATTATTTGTTCGTCAAATGTGAACCACTAAACACTTCAACCCACTTCTTCTTCTTCTTCTCTAATCCTTTTGCCCGCTGCAGGCGTCGGATTTTAATTGTTGACCCATTCCCTCCATCTCTTCCGGTCCCTCGCCATCTCTTTCATTTCTAGTATCGTCTTTCCCCTTCTTCGTCCTATTTCTTCTATACTTTCACTCCATCCCTTTCTCGGTCTTCCTTTCCTTCTCCTATCCATATTTCCAGCCTCAACTACCTTTTTAACCAGTGTCTCTTCTTCCATTCTTACCATGTGCCCATACCATTGTAACTGTTTTTTCTCTATCTTGGCAGTTATTACTTCTTGGTTTAATTTATGCCTTATTTGTTCATTCCTTATTTTTCTGTAGCTATTATCTTTCCTTTCTGTTTCTTTTGCAGTGACCAAAATTCCCATGCGTAGGTCATTGTTAGTATCGTTATTGCGTTGTATACTTTTAATTTGATGTTTTTATCTATTTCCTTTTTTCCTATAATTGTTTTATTAAATGCGTAATATATTTTATTTGTTTTCTTTATTCTGTTATTAATATCCATATCTATCCTTCCATCTTCTGTTATTATGCTCCCCAAATATTCATACGTTGACACTCTTTCCAGTTGTTTACCCCTTATTTGGATGGTTTCATTATTATCCTTGCCGCGTTTGTTTATAATCATGGTTTTGCATTTTTCGCTGTTTAGTTCTAGTTCTAATTTCTCTTTTTCTTCTTATGTCATCCGCGTTAGCAAGCTGTCTATTTTTATTGGTTCTAATTTATTATATCCGATTATTGTTTGCTGTTGTTCTGACCTTTTTCTTGTATTCTTTATAAGTCTACCTATCCATTAAAATTACAAACAGCAGCGGACTCAGACTATCCCCTTGCTTTATTTCTCTATCCATCTATCCATCCCAAATCTTCTTGACCGCCTTCCATTCATTTGCACCATACCAAATACCCTCTTATATAGCTTTCTTACCACTGCACCTAATTTCTTGTTTACACATAGTTGATTTAGGCATTTCCATATGATATTTTTGTTAACTGTATCGAACGCCGCTTTTAAGTCTAGAAAAGTCAAGTATCTTTCTTTCCATGATATTCCTAATAATATGTATATTATCGTTTATTTGTCTATTTACTCTGTATGCGGCTTGCTTCTCCTCTAATTGATGTGCTAGTTCCACTCTTAATCTCCTTATTATTATTTTTGTATGTAGTTTGAAACTTGTAATTTCTCCCATTTCCCGACTTGTTGTTTCTTTCATTTGTTCTCGGTCTCTCATACCATCTTCTTGGATAGTTTTCTCTTTATCTTTAAATTTGTTTTCATAGAACTCACACCATGTCTCTAGAATTTCTTCTGTTGTTGTTTTCACTTCATTGTTTTTATTTTTTACGGCTCTAGGTGATTTCTTTTTGCCTCCTTTTAGTTTTCTCACCTGGTTCCAGAATCTTCTATTGTTTGTTTTGTAGGTTTCATTCAGATTTGTTCCGAATTCCGAATTATTTATTCTTTAAAATCTCCGTAATCTTAATTCCTACCTTACTTCCCTCTAAAGCCAGTTCTTCCCTTTCCTTTACTCAGTATTTCCACTTTAGTTATAACTTATTTGTTTATAATACGTAGTTTAAAGGTTTTAAAAGACGGAGTCAGAATTTATACACCTGCTCTCCCACGCTCCCACACATCAACCCACTAAACACCAAAAACCTTTAACTAAACACCGACGCGTTTCAACAACAACGCAGTCATTATCAAGGCGATAATGAATCTAAATTAAAATAAAACCTACAAATAACAGGTAATCTAAATCTTATGCACGGTCAATCTGATACGCATAATTAATTTCCGATTATCGAAAACAATGACTTATTTTTATATATTTCTAATCTTTCGAAAACATTTAGAAACTTACAATTGTTTACTTGTCTAATTAATTTAACATTCGTATGATCGATGTTGTGATCTGTTTCAAAAATGTGTTGGGCAACGCTCAATTTCTCAATTCTATTAAATCTAAGATTAGCCATATGCTCTTTGAATCTAGTTGAGACTGCTCTCCTGGTTTGCCCAATATATTTTTGATTACAATCTTTACAATTGATTTCGTAAATACCTTACTTTTCTAAAGGTTGTATATTATCTTTAGGGTTACCGATGAGACTTCGTAGACTAGTCCCAGAACTGTAAAGTATTCTGAAATCTAAATCTTTGAAGATTTTACGCAAACCTTTAGTGACAAAGGGAGCGTAAGGGAGGGTCACAACAGGTGAAGCTTTAACATCCTCTCGAAAAGTCGTAGATTCTTTCACAGTTTTCTTATAATTAAACTTCCTAATTAACTTATAAATATGCTGAGGCTGGAAACCATTATACTTGATCACATCTTTTATAATTTTAAGCTCTTCCTCATACCTCGCCTTGCTCAAGGGGAAAGTGAGGAGTCTGTGTACCAAAAAATTCAGACTTGCCATTTTGTGTTGAACATAATGATGGGAATCTGAAGGAATGTAGCGAAGTGTACTAGTTTCTTTTCTATGTACGTCAAACTCTAATCTATTGTTATTTCTAATTACTAAATTATCTAGAAAGGGTACCTGACCATTTTCTTCTCTTTCACAAGTGAACTTTATGGTTTCGAACCGATTATTTAATCTATTGAGAAAGCGTTAATATTAATTTTCATTCATTTTCAAAAATAGCGAAAATGTCATCCATACCTCAACCAAACCATAGGAAAATCTTCGCTCTGAGATTCCTTTTCAAAACGGTTCATGAATGTTAAAGTTATTTGTGCATACATAAATGACGTTTTCTATCCATAACAAATTGCCGACAGATTTTGGTACTTTTCAACGTTTCAGATCTTTTACAATTCTGAAAACTTGTAATTAGAATAATTTTTATTTAATAAACTTTACATATTAAATAAATTCTAAGTAAAATTATTTTAATATCTAAACGTTCGTATCACAACAATTTTTTTGTCTATTTTGCTAGATTTCTTAGATTACGCCGAAAATTTTGTTTTTTTTTGTTAAACTGAGCAACTGAGCTGTGGTTAATTTATTGTTAAATTATTGAATTATAAATTTTTGATTTTTGAACAGTCATTACTTTATTAGATTTTACATAGATCATTTCTAAAATGCATCTACTTTTTACATTTTGTTTCTACTCTCTGATTTTTACATTGTTATTATATTTGTGGCCCTTTAACCTGTCTTTCAGATGTTGTTGTGTCTGTCCTATGTATATTGCATTACAGTGAATATATGATATTTGGTATATAAGATGTTATTTATAGTTGAAGATAGTTCGAATGGTATTAAATATATTTTTGGTTCTTTTTAGATTGTGTCTTATTCTGTACTTTTATATGTTTCTATGTTATGTATTCTATGTATGTGTTTTTTGTTTAATTCATTGTTTAAATTAGCTTTTCTGGTGGTCTAGTGTTGCTTGTTAATATTTTTGTGATCTTTTCATTACTTCTTTTTTAAAGACTGTACTGATCAGTATTAGACCTCTGTTAACCAAAAAATTCTTGTAATAGATGCTCATGCTATATTATTGGAAATCACCCTGCAAACAAGTGCAATGAAAATAGATCAAGTATTAGAACCGGACCACGTGGTTTTTTTGATCGATCTAGGTCTTGCGTTTAGAGAGATCGGATAGTTCCAAATAATGTGATCTACTTCTAATGCCTGATCTATTTAGATAGTATAGAGAAGCAAAACATGTATTGTATGTTTAACATCAGGCCTTGCCTATCTGTTTTCGTATTAGAACCCTAAAAGGACAGTCAGTGGTTTTATATAATTGCCTATCCTCCGATGAGTTACTTCATACTTTTGTTTTATTTATATATTTATTTCGTTTGCCATATGTTATTTTCCTAAACCGAATGTATTATTACTCTGAAAAAATGATATAAAAAGTGAAAAAGATAAAGTAAAATTACCGATAATCTGGACAGATATTCAGACAGCTTCTTTTTCTTTATCTAATAATATTAAAGAGAAAAAACTAAGACTGTTTTGTAACAATGCGGCTTTCAAACCTCTCTATTATTTTAAATGTAATTCATTCGAATTTATCAATCTAGTACTGTGGTAGTAGAGCAATTGCGAAAAAGAATTTTAAAGCACTTTGCGTTTAAATCTACTACAATTACCTTCCTCGTACCACCGGCTAATGTTTGTTGTTAATGGCCCTCTATTTTTATAAAGCGTGCGAGATCTACTTAGTGGTAGACTTACCATAAAATCAGTAAATAACGACATGAATAACAAGTTTCCTGCTCTTCATGGTAAGTTATCCTTTTAGTTCCGAGAAAGCTCAAGTCGCTGATTCTTTTTAAATTGCAATGGAAATGGATCCCCTTTGCGAACCTACGTTTATATGCAAATACAGTATATCTAAATCGGATTTTGGAGGTATAGAGTTTCAACATATTTCCTTCTTCTGGTTTATTTTTAGTTTCTCTTCGTACTTTGGTTGTTTTACATTATTTTTAATACAATATCTCTGATATACTTTAACCTGCTTGTTTGTAGGTCTTATGTTACTTTAATTGGTTTGATGATTGTGCTTAATTTGATGGAAAAGG
The DNA here is from genome assembly GCA_023690525.1 of Holotrichia oblita. Taxonomy (NCBI): domain Eukaryota; kingdom Metazoa; phylum Arthropoda; class Insecta; order Coleoptera; family Scarabaeidae; genus Holotrichia; species Holotrichia oblita. The sequence goes on along the minus strand of CM043017.1, from coordinate 157,215,851 downwards.
AAGGCAATAAACAGGAAAAAATGCTAGGTCGATATTTTTTAAAATTGGATTTACAATTGGTGTCGAATAACACTCTCATAATAATGTGTGTAATGGGATATTTCCACATTCTTGCAGATATTATATTAGATTTTTATCACAATAGGTACCTACATAATATAAAATAATAAAACCACTTTACGACGCATTTCGCAACAGAATTTTTTACATTATACGGCCATATGACCATGAATTGCCGAGCTGATGTACCAATAACATAAATCTATTATTTTATAATGGAAAAGAAGAACTGGTGGTAATTTGGCAGAGAAAATGGTGATGCACGACGCGTGTGAGAATTATTTTATTACTTGAGCGAACGCGCCGAAAGCAGAATGTGAATAAGAGATCATCGCAAAATGTGTAATTCGCATCTCTTCTCCCAAACTTCAGAAAGTCGCAGTGTAGTCATGTACGTAACAGGGAGGCTAAATTATTTTAATAGAATACATAAGATGCGAACGCCGGAGCGAATTTAAAGTCAAGAGGTATGTATGTTTGTGTAATTTCATAAACTATTCACCGTCAATGTTTCAAAAACTAGTATAAAGCTAAAGCGTTTTTAAGCAATGTAAAGTTATTTCATTAGAGTATGTAAAGTAAATATAAAGCCACAAAGTAATCTAAAATTTAATTTTAACTTTCATATGTTTGGATTCTGTTTCTCTCTGTAATTATATGCAATCCACTAAAATGCATAACTTCAAACAGTTCAAATGTTCAAAGGCTGGATTTATCTTAATAACATTAAAGAGCACACGTGTTCTTTTGTTTGCACTTGCAGAAGGCAACAATATTCAACATCCTTTCATTATAGACAGCAAAATAGCCGGCAGGGATTTCACTAGAGATTTTATGAAACGTCATCGTTTGTCAATGAGAACTCCCCGTAAAACAAGTGTAGCACGCACAATGGCATTTAATAAAGTACAAATAACTGGATATTTTAATAACTTACAAGAACTTTTCGAAAAATATAAGATCCCTCCAAACCGTGTGTTTAACATGGATGAAACGGGCATTCAAACTGTGCCAAACAAATTGCAAAAACATATGGCCCCATGGGGAAACAAGAAGTTGGTAAATCGGTTTCTGCTGAACAAGGGCAAACTGTTACCGCAGTCTGTTGCATGAGTGAAACTGGGCAACGAAAACAAATGAACTTATTTTTGATTAAAGATGGTCCTATAGGATGGACTTTTAGCAGTGGAAACCTGGTGCTCTTGATTTTAGACAATCATGTTTTTCATGTAAGGTATGAAGCTGTAACCTATGCGAAAAGCAAGCACATCCATATGCTCAACCTACCACCACACACCAGCCACAAAACTCAGCCTTTGGACAGAGTTTTCTTTCGTCCGCTAAAAGCATATTTTGACACCGCTATTGAAGACTGGACCACATCCCATCTGGGTGAAGTAGTTACAACTTATTACGTCGCTGAACTTTTTAAACTGGTTTATGAAAAAAACTGCAACAATGGAAAAGGCTACGCAAAGGTTTCGTGTAACAGGAATTATTCCGTTTAACACAAACGTTTTTTTTTGACGACGACTTTCTCCCATCCGAAGTCACAAACCAGGATCCGGAAGATGAAGACTTTGATGAAGATGAAAGTGCCACGATTGCTTTTGCTGAAGAGCCATCTGATCAACCAAAGCCTGTCGAACGACCACAATCAGAAGAGCATGTAGAAAATCACGATCAATCAAGGTCGGCCGATCTGCAAGCAACGGATGTACAACTAGAACATCGTCGTGAATTATTAGAAGCGAACGATCAGCCAGAACAAGCCGATCAACCAATATTAGCCATGAGGTCACCCAATGATCTAATCCCTCTTCCAGAAATAAGAGTCAAGAGCAAAAGAACGAAAAGAAGCCTTAAGTCCACCGTCTTGACTTCAACCCCTAAACATCCGCACTGCGGATGTTTACCCCAATACGTGGGGCAAAAGTCCGAAATGTTGACTTAATTTAAATTAAAGATTACTCAAAGATACTACTGGATGCAGATTTAAATACTGCCGTTTATTTAATATAAACAGTGAACATATTTTTCTACAAGTTTGCAAACCTGAGCTACTCGGTATGTTTGAGCTATTACTGATTTTAAACAAAATGCGAGTCTTTGCCCCCACCTACCCTAAATCTTGAATAATTTTTTAGAGTAAAATTTTTAATGAAAATTTTCCACCATATTGTCATCATTTATGCCGCACTTAGTATACATTTTGAAGTAACAGATTTGGAGGTTGAAACTACGATTAATAAGTTGTCGTCCAATTCCTGTGGTTGTGATGAAATAAATTCAAAAATGCTTTTGTTCTGTTGTCCTCATTTAGTTCTCATTCATACACATGTGTTAAGTTTTTTAATTCATTCTATTTTTCCTATAATGTGGTGAAAACAGGCACGTGTTATACCACTACCAAAAAAATAGTAATCCCACGACTTTATCAGACCTCAGACCTATTAGTTTGCTATCTGTTCTCTCAAAAGTTATTGAACAGCCGACTACTGATCTAGGTGTTATTACGGTTTTGGTGCTATTGGACTTGACTCCAATGCTTTCGATAAAATCATCAATCATCCTCTACTATTATCTATATTGAATTTCTTCAGTTTAGTTGCTTGTGCCCTTCAACTACTTTCAAGTTATTGGGATCGTAGAAACCAGCAAGTATATACTGATAAAAATGTTTCAGGCTACGTATTCTAAAAATCAGGTGTTCTACAGGGTTCTGTTTTGGCTCTCCTGTTGTATGCAATCTATACTTCATATTTTCATTTCTTTCATGAATTCCTTTGTTCTTTACGTGCCTGAATTCTATTGAACAGTATAGGATACCGGTAGTTCAGAGTTCGTATGTTTTGGTTTATTTTTGGTACCAAACAAATGCCTGTAATAGGCGCTCATAGTATATTGTTGGAATCCACCCTGCGGACGAATGCAATGAAAATAGCAAGCATTGGAAGTGGACCACGTGGTTTCGACCTTAAACGTCTTGTCAGCGCAACTCCAAATGCAAAGATAATTTCATCGCCTTTCACCTCTCAACTTTAACTGTATAATACCTCCGACAATGGACTAATTCCAATGTAAGGTCAAAACCACGTGGTCCGCTTCTAATGCTTGATTCGTCCGCAGGGTGAATTCCAACAATATACCACGAGCGATTATTACAGGCATTTTCTTGATTTTTATATTGGCATTTCTCGACGTTTTCATTTATTTTTGGTATTCGAAGACGGGCGTATGTTTCTCGTAAGTTAGCTGGTTTGTGTCGGTAAACATGTCTAATCGTAGAAGATGCACTTTCTATACTTTATTCATAAAAAGTCAAATAACCCACCGCACGTGGGTTGTCATGTTAAGTGGTTACATGATGATTTTTGTTGGGTGAGCAGAAAGAACAGCGATTCCTCTAGGATTAGCTAATGCTGATCCTGATTGCAGTAAATCTTGCTATTTAGTTTTTTTTTAATTTTAAGTTTGTGGCATACATACATCGAGTCAGGCTTGCTTAACAGATGTATGTATGTGTTCGCATGTAGGCAATTGAAAAAATAAAAATACTAAATTATAAAAGACGATCCTTGGGTTTTCTCCGCTGCAGCTTATGCTGTGATCGAAGGCAGTCCTAGGAGCCTACAGAGCAATATGTAGTGGGTGGAGGGGTTTCTCCGATAAAAAGGGAGATCATACCTGCATCTCTACCTACATAGAACAGACAGTACGACTGTCCATGAGAGCGGACAAGATTTCGCCCGTTTTCAGGTTCAGTGGGGGATGTAACGTAAACATCTCCAATAGAGAGACTGTCAAAAGCCTTCGTTCACATATCAAGACAAGAATTATCCCGCTGGTTTGTGGACGCCTCTAAAACGCCAAACGACACGGGAATTGGAATTTGGAGAAATGGCGAAACCGAGGGCGAAGCCTTCAGCTCATCATCATCAATGTTACAAAAAAGTAAGTCAATCCCAGTAGCCATTTATACTTTGAGTTAAAATAATGGGACTTTCCATATATCACTTTTTGTTTGAACACGTTTTTAATGTACAAAGTTTTTTTATTTAACCATAGATAGAACACTAGTCAAATAAGTAAAAAAAAATATCTCGTAAAAGAAGTGCCAAACTAAAATTTGACAAAACGTTAGTTAGATAAGGCATCAGCTTACTACAAAAAATACGTGTCCAGTTCATCGGTGTTCGCCAGGAAAAAAAGGAACCCAAAGAGTACCACATCCCCTATTTTCTCTAGTAATTGTTCATAGTTTTTTTGCTATAATTCATATAGAATGGATGCCTAGATAAGAGTAAAATCTACATCAACTCTAAAAAACACATCTCAAAATACGCCGGAGATATTAGTAAATACACTTTTTTAAAAGTTAACTTTGACAAATTGTATATCGAAAACAAAGCATTCAAATAGTAAGTGTGGAAGATCCTATTATTTGAGCTCAAAGAATATATAGTTAAAGGATTAACCTACCTTTTTGTAACATCCTGTATATACCCATAATGTTTTGAGTATCTAATAATGAAAAATGTAATAAGGCAATTATTTTAGTTTCTATTTCACTCTAATGAATTGTAAAATATAATGTGAATACACAGAAAATGCCAAGTAAACTTAAAAATAAAGTTAAGATGATCCTATTAGTGGGGTTAGCAGCCAATGGTAAATTCTTAGAAAGAAATAAGCCTCATTCATTTTGACCTTAAGCTTTCGAATTTTGTTAAATTCTTTATCAAAAGGTAATAATAGAGTAAGAAACTAGCACTAAAATAATGTAATCCTTAATCCAAAACATTAAAAATTTGAATAGTCATACCAAAAAAATGGATAATAAGTGAGGTTATGATAACCTCACTTATGTACCTACTTGATCTCCCGCGCTTTAGACCATGTGGTCTTGCGAAAATTCACTACAATTGAAATTGTTTTAAACTTATAATTATGTTCTAAGCTGTGATTATCAATTTTTTTGGTATGACTATTCAAGTTTTTAATGTTTTGGGCTAAAGATTACATTGTTTTAGTGCTAGCTTCTTACTCTATCATTGCCTTCTGATGCAGAATTTAATAAAATTCGAAACCTTAAGGTCAAGATTAATGAGTTTTATTTCTTTCTAAGAATTTACCAGTGGCTGCTAACCCCACTAATTAGGCTCGTTACTTCCCCTCTAACTATTAAAAATTAAGTTAAAATAGAAAGAATATTTTGTTCACTAGTTATATAAATTCAAGATAGATTAATATTTTTTTCACTTATTTTTATTAAAATTTACTCTACGTATTCCCCTTTAAACCCCGTAGATATTTTACACTAAAAGCAGTAAGACACACTAACTACATTAAGAAAATTCAATCTTATTCTTATTATGTATGAAAATGCTGATCTGCCCTTCATATTTCTCTTTAGTTGTAGATACAACCGAAAGATGAATAAAATTCCGCTACTTGTTTCTAGTGGCTTCTAAAGGTTTCAAATGCCTTTCTTTATTCTAGTAAGTAGCCTTTGTATAATTGGAGTAGTCGGGCCAGCTAGTGAAGACAGAAGAGTCCATAATGTATCCATATTCTGAGATACTAGAATATCGTTACTTCAATGAAAATTTCAATGAAAAATATAAATTCCATAGCATTAAAAAGACTGTGCTGATTGCAAACAAACTTGCAGAAACCCATTTGACGAAAAGGAGAAAATAATCATTGATAACTTAAGAAATAGCGTTTCCTTAGTAAAGTGCTCTCGTATAAAAATAGAAATTGAAATTATCTAAATAAGCTACATACTTCAAAATAAAGTGGAAGGCCAGACTTAAGATGAGAGATAAAATCTGCAACTACATACATTTCAGATATTTCAGCATCAAATTGTGTTTCACGTTGAAATACTTATTTCTTCGCAGAACAGTAAAATACAATGTCGTGTGGCAGAGATATAGTACTATATATCATCAACAACTAAAGCTTTACAATTCCAAGAAAATTACATCTTATCTCCGCCGAGTGCCATGACCGACTCGACTCTATTGAGGTCTCGTGTAATTTAGCGGTTCACTTGCCAGATTACATTCGCTATTTTCGCTAACATTTAGTACACAAACAACGTTACGTCTTTACTCATAGGTTTTTATGTTTAGCTCACGAGTACGTTTCTATCATGCGAATATTTCATACTCTCTCATGTACTTAATCAAAGGACTAATCTACCTACTTTTCTGAGGAAATGTTGATATCTTGGATGATTTAAAATACATCCTGTAGACGAGAATTTTTTAAAGTTATTTATAAGAGTTTATGGATGTTAAAACACCCATACTAAGCTTCAGCTACTAGCAGATTCCTTAAACGTGGTTCTGCAAACGTTCCAAGGTTTCGGTACGTTAGCTTAATTTTCCGATTGTACCCGAGTCAACCCCCTCCAAAACTAATACCACCCTTCGACAATTACGAAAACTGACAAACACAAAAATTTACCACCCTAAACCAACCACAAAAAGGACGCGATAAATTCTATAGTTCTTATAAACAGAGACAATAAAATAAAAGGAAACCAAAAGTAGAAACGAATAAGAGAGAAATCTTAACAAATCTCAATCATATTAAATTGAAGTACATTTCCACTTATCGGTCAAGGAACAAAACTGCAATTGTAGATATTTTATGCGTGTGTTAGTAAGAGCTATAAACATATTTCTAAGACATTTCCTATGACATTCTATATCATTCGATCGACCCGAGTATAAGTAACGATTTCAATTTTCTTCGGGTTATTGTCAATTTTCCTTTAGGTATAGGATATAAAGGTAATACCGCATGGTCGGATATATTTTATCAACACGTGTTTGTGCTGCCCCAACGCAAACTTTATCCAGCTTGTAACTCAGGGCTTATAAAGGGTAAAACTCAATCAAATACGACGAAGGACGACCGTTTCGATGACAATTTATAAAATCCTATTTTCATGCAATTTTTCATTATATAAATAGGACGAAATACTTTAAATTTAGAGTAATTCAGATAAACTAACCACAAAACGAGTAATGGTAATTTAAACGTAAAATTTTCGGAAATAAAAAGACCATTTTAGATTTGAAATCTCGTTTCGAGACATGTTTTTGTCGAGGAAAGTATTCTTATTGTTACGTTTTCTCTAATGATAGAGTTTGAGTACAACAGGTGTCTTGTTCAATTAAAATTTTATTCTACGTCCTCATTGCAGTGCACTACGATTCACAATAGACTTCACGGGAATGACAATAACATCCAAGTACAATAGCTAGGAACTTCAAGCTTAGAACAAGTAATGTCACTGTCAATATTCGGTTGTAATATCCCTGTTATAATGGAGGTATTATTTTAAGTCATAGGTGAAATATATTGTAGCTATTTCTCGGATTTTTCTCATAGCAACTGAAGAGATTTTCTCGTAGAAACAAGTATAAAGAACGCTATATATGGGAATTGTTTCGCCGACAGGAACAAAATATTATATATTTACTTATGTCATATTACTCGGATATCGACGTTTTTATCCAAATAGAAAACTAAAACTATGAAGTACTTAATTGTAGTTTAGGTGTAGTTAAATTGCTATTAAAACTTGTATTAAATGATTGATATAAATTTATTTCTAAATAATTCATGTTTCTTTTAAATAGTTCACCCTGTTTATACCTCATTTAGATTTCTTTTTGGAATTTTCCGTAATATTATTGTGTTTGTCGTTTTCTTTAGATTCTTTATTAAATTAGCATTTAATCTATATCATTCTTCTGTTACCTTTATAGCTTAACTTTAATTCAAAAAAAATTTCGACACAGGTGTAGAAATACCAATCGAGGATTCCCTGAGGATTATTAAGTAAGAAATGTCCAGGCTGGTGACTTGCAGACCAGTACTTTCACGCCAGTGTGTTCGAATAACCCAACATACTCCTTACAATCCTCTAGTTCAACTGATTCAATCCACATCCTAATTTTGGTATTTCCAATTTTGTAAGGTCTTTATAAAGATGTATCTTTCGGGTATTGCCGTGGTTGTTGTAACAAACTTGACGTTTCGCTGATCATACTGTCAGCTTCTTCAGAAGTTCTCTAAAGACAAATAAGACACGAGACGTGCAAAATACTCTGCAAAGCCAAACCACCAACCAGAAACATCTCCAAGACAGAAGAGGACGCACTGAAAGAACTCCGCAACAATAAAGACATCATTATTCTACGTGCCGATAAGGAAAACGTAACAGTAGTAATGACCAGGACAGACTACAATAAGAAAATCAATACCTTATTGGATCCTAAACAATACAAGAAGCTAAGCAGAGACCCTACAGCTAAAATAGAACGTCAGACCAGGAAAACTGTCAAAGAGTCAACCATACCGAAGGAAGAACAACGACGTCTACTGCCGTCAGAAACGCAGCCTGCAAGACTATACGGACTACCCAAAATACATAAAACTGGAAACCCTCTACGACCGATTGTGAGCACCTGTGGATCCCCGACTTACGAACTAGCCAGATATGTTGCCAAACCACTACAACAGTACGTGGGATTGACAAGCAGTTTTATAAAGAACCAGTGAAGACATACTAGTGAGTTTCGACGTGGAATCACGCTTTACCAACGTGCCAGTGGAAGAAACCCTAGAACTCATCAGACAACGGTTTATACCACAAGGACTACAAGGGGATATAATTGACCTCGCAAGACTATGTTTAAACACCATCTATTTTTTATGGAATAGAGATTTCTGCGAGCAGAAAGACGGCGCAGCCATGGGATCACCACTCTCACCAGTCATCGCTAATATTTTTATGGAAACCTTTAAAGAAGCTCTAGTGACAAGAAACCGAAATACTGATACCGCTACGTGGACGACACATTCGTGATATGGCCTCACGGTATGGACAATCTACACGCATTCAAGGAACACATCAACAGACAACATGCCAACATCAACATTACGATGGAGTTAGAAGAGAATGGCTGTTTACCTTTTCTGGATGTATTGGTAAAACGCAACGACAGTGGAAAATTGGGACTTGGAGTATACCGCAAGAAGACGCATACGGACCGATATCTACACGCAACCTCACATCATCATCCGCAACAGAAAAGATCCCTGATCACTACACTACTACATAGAGCGGAAATGATTAGTGATGCTACCAACAAAACCGAGGAAATTCAACATGTGAAAGATGCACACCGGAAGAACGGCTACAAACCACAGGAGATTCGGAGATTATCCGGAGCCAAAAAGAAACAGAAGGATGACTCAGAATTTAAGCCAGCAGGATACGCACACCTGCCATATATTGGTGGAGTCACGGACAGGCTGAAGAAAACCTTGGAGAAGAAAAACGTCAACGTCAGGTTCAGCACAGTCAAGAAAATAAAAGAACTGCTTCCATCCAACAAAGACTCCATACCGAGACTACAAGCTAAAGGCATCTACGAACGAGGAGCAGAAGACATCAACATCAGTCTTTAGAGAACTTTTGAAGAAGCTGACAGTATGATCAGCGAAACGTCAAGTTTGTTACAACAACCACGGCAATACCCGAAAGATACATCTTTATGGAACAGTGGCCGTGAAAGCCTACATTCGATTTTTTAAGGTCTTGTTGTAGGACAATCCAACAAACCTTCCAAATCACCCGGTAGAGTGGATTTTAATACGAAAACTTCTTATTTTATTTATTTTTATTTACACTATACATCCTTATACCGTTAGGAGTCGGATTTTATGACTACATTTTTCAAGTTACTATTGCATTTATTCTTTCCTTCCACAAGTTTCTGTTCTGTACCAAGTTCCTTGTTTCACACCATTGTATACCACGTTCTGCGGTTGCCTATCGTACTTGTTCTTCCCATTGTATTCTAGGTCTTCTTATTCTGTTCTTTCCCTGTACTCTGGCTTCATACACCTGTTTAGACGGTCTATTTTCGTGCATCCGGTGCAATTAGTTCTTCTTTTGTAATTGGCTGAATATTTGTTTCTGTATTATATTCTACTTGTTTGTTTGTTTCTTTCTGTTAGTTCTTTAAAGTGCTCCCTCCATCTTCTCATTATTAGTTTTTCCTTGTCCTTTATATTTTTCAGTTTTATTTGTTTCTTTTATCGTAGGTTCTTCAACATGCTATAGAACAGTTTCTGATTTTCTGCGTAATTTTCCCTCATCTTGTGACCAAATTCTTCCCATGACTGCCTCTTTGCAAGCTTAACCATTTTATTTATCTCAGTCCTGAACTGCTTGTATATATTATGATCCTCTTCTGATCTTGTTTGCATGTACGTCTTCCACTTTCACCGGTAAATGACGTCGTTAATTCGCTTCAAAATTTCGTACGATTCTTCCCAATGTCTTGCCAGACTTGCGGGTTATATAGCTACACGAGGTCGCCCACTTGGTAACCTCCACTGTCCTCCAGGATTCACAACATAGCTGTCTTCATTCTATCACTAGAGTCTTGAATATTGTGATGTACTTGTTTGTAGACGTTGTCCATCTTTCGTTGTAGATTGTTAACATAATCTTCTCCGATAAGATCGTCTGCAGGTTTACAGCCAAACTTCAGATCACAAAGCAGTCAGCAGCTCTCCAAACAGCACACTTGCGGGAGACTTGTCAGTGGTTTCGTGGACAGACAAGTTCTCAACACAATACCTTTGGTTATCTACCACAACCTTCGATAGATATTAGATCATGGTTCTGTTTATGAGCTCTACTATTCCATCCGTTTGCGGGTGCAGGGGAGTCGTCCTTATCTTTCAAATGCCCAAAATCTCGCACATGTTTTGGAAAAGGGTGGATTCAAACTTATGTCCTTGATCGGAATAGAGTTCTGAGGGTACCCCACACCTGACACCAATGTAATAAAACAAGAGTTCAGTTAGACATTATTTATTTAAGAACTTGAAATTAAAAAAATTTGTAAATAATATCAACAATATTGACAACCCTTTTTATTTATTTTCCATCACTACTCTCCAAACATTTCTTTTCTTGTCATATATGATTACAAACACACAAAGTTCTTTCTGTGATGGACTGTTACCACGTTTATCAGGGAAACGTTTTCGTTGATTAAATTTGCTACCAATTTTGACTTTACTTTCTTGGTCCACATCATCGTCAAATGGTGATAAGATAGATACTTCATCAGTCACATGCCATAAATGCTGACTTCTCTAAAATTGCCTCCCTGTGCCTGCGCTTAAAAATGTATTAGAAAGCTCTATCAACTCTCGATAGTCATCTCTGACTACTTATTTAGGTAATTCAGTTCGGTAAAACCCAAGCAAATTGTCAACTTCGGAAACATTTTATTAAGATCGATACTTATTAGTTATCTTTACAAAGAGTTGACTTTCAAAGGTTGGACACACTTTCCAAAAATCAGGTCATACAAGTGATGGTGGCAAGCAGAGCTGTCTCAAAGTGTACGGTCCTCGTAATGCCTATTCGACTAGTTCTTTAACCCTTCTGAGTGCTGTTATACTTGATCTGCCCTCTTTAAATCCATGTTTTTCTTATGCCAGGCCCCCCTTCACCCCTAATTCATTGTGTAATTGCAGGCGAATAGGCCCTTCAACTCTTTCAATTCAAGTTATTTTAATATAAACTTGAATGCATCTGGCTTAGCGATGTGATTCTTTTTATTTAGAAGTACATCAACATGCTTAAAACATTCTTAAAAAATAAATGAATATCATTAAAATTTAAAGTAACTTTTTGATTGAATCTGTCGATGAAATGATTTTTCGTTCTGCAATTAAAAGTTACAGCGTTTTTATGAGTCTTTCCACCCATTATTTTATGTCAATTTTCATTAAAATACTGCATAACTTTTGGTAAATTTAGCACGATAAGGACGTCATCGTTAAACTAAACCATTTCCTGAAATATTTTTAAAAGTTCTTCTCTTTTAATGGAGTTTATATCCATAATTTCCTTCTTAATATTTGCTATAAAAGTTTTAAGGGTATGAAAAAAACAAAGAAGTAATTTTACACTCGGAAATACGTGGAAATAAACCAGGGTCTACCACAATTTTATCGTTTGTTTTAGTACTAGAACAAACTATTATGAATTTTCCTCTGTAAATATTTTTGTTAAAGGTTCTGCTCCACTTCTCTGGATTAACGCCATAACATAAATGTTATCCACTAATAATGCAGATAAATAATGCATAGACATTATTAAGGTATAATACAAGCTTTAGAACATTATTTCACTCTTTGATACTTCCTTGTGTAAAATTATATCAGTTATTAAAAGATTCACAAACCAAAATATAAATTATCATTTCCTTTTGACGCTTCTAAAGTATTACGCTGTGTTATGACTGAAAAGACAGCAAGCGATAAGCTTTATTTACAGAAATAGGTACTAAAAGCGTTTCGCTGCACTCAAGACTGTCACATTAACACGCTTTCATTTCCATTTTGTCTCGGATTTATTTTATTTTTTCGCTAGCTCGACGTCGAACAGACTTCAAAGAAGACGTTCAGTAATATTCTCGAACTAACTCTATCCTTCGGCCCGAAACTTTGCTCTAACAACTTGGCAATAAAATAAATCTGTCTTTATCGTAAGCGAAACAGTTTTAGTAACAAATTGATGTAATCGTCAAAATATTATCACGTCAAAAATGATGTCTTTACACATTTACGTGATACTTGTTTAAAACATTTGGTCGTTTCATTTTTATAACATTTGTGCTGTCTTGTAATTATATTTTTGGATTTTCTAAGATGTCCTCTATTTATTAATTAAGCTTAGTTACTAAACCTAAACTAAATTCCTTCTAATTTATCTTTTAAAAAGCTATTAATAGTAGACCAATCCAGTTGCAATTATAAGAGGTGTCAAATACAATATTTGTCTCGTCTCTCTGGTAAGCTACTTGTATCACATAACTCAGAACTTCAATTATCAGCTTGCCATTACTCCTAATTTGTCAATACGTACACTTGATGACTTATCTTCGAATGGCTTTACTAAGCGACAATGTGCTGTCTTTGCCAGTCCATCCCCTCCACATTTAACATGACCGTTTCTTCGATAAGAGTCAACGCATATTTTTCGTAATGTAACATTACGATTATCGAAAAAACAGTCACGCTAAATGTGGAGTGGACTGACAAAGATAGCAGACTGTCGCTTCATAAAACCATTCGAAGACTACATCGTGTCGAGTGTACCTGACATACTGAATCAGCTGGCCCTCCTCGAACAATGAACTGCAATTGTAAATTGAATTCAAATGTAAATTAATTTTTTAACAATCTAACCCATAAATGCTGTAGATTATATTTCATTTTTGTCATGTCCTCATCATATTTCGCAAAACTTCAACTGCAGAATATAGAGAATATTAAAAAAAACTCAATAATGAATGTGATCGGTGGATGAAACTGAATCTAGATAGACTAACTTTTGCCGGTTTCTGTAACCCTAATTAGTACCAATGCAGGCTTTCGATGCTCTGAACGATGGCCTTTTAATTTTTACTGGTAGAGTTTATTCTAGTATTCTATCTAGGCTGATAGAAGAAAATATTGTTGAAGTAAACCAACTTAATAAAAATTTCGCAATCCCTTCAAGCACAATATAACACGCATATCCCCAGTTATTTTTAATAATATGATGCTCAAACAAAAAAGATACATACTTCAAAACAAATTTTTCCTTTGCCAAAGGCTGATTTTATTGAACGAATAATAGATAAGGATAACAATAGAACATAAGGCAGTTAAGAAAAATAAAAATTCAACAAAGAAACCCAAAACTATTCTGTGCCTCCTAAGAAACAATGCTAAGGACAACACTATCCGAGAAGTATTTATTGAAATGAGGATATGACCTTTAAGGGAATAATAGGTTTCTCCGTAAGTATTTGTCGGTTCAAAATTCGAGATAAGTTAAATAAAAAAATGTGACTCCGCAATAAGGTGCGTTGACCATGGTATGCAACACTAATTTGGAACCTTTGCAGCTTGCGGTCCCCCACACTTGAATTTCATAAGTCCAAATAGGTTTAAGAATAGATCTGTATAGTAATACCTTATTAGGACAAGCCAGTTTTGATTTTCGACAAATGAGCTAATATGTTTGACTACATTTACTACTACTGCTTAAGTTTTAGTGGGAGACGAGAGGGAATGGGTTTCATCGTCAGGCGTCGTCCATATGCATATCCTCCTCAGAAGAGGACACGTTTCTCTTTACAATATAAAGATATTGGATCAGTATGGGATGCCAAAATAGCAGAGTTGTCAGCAAATGTTGTCACCATAGTGGTTCCTGTTATTAGAAACTCTGCTGTGTATATGAAAGAATATTCGACCAAGGATGCTCTCTTGAGGAATGCCCGAATGTATTGTAATAATAATAAGAATAATTCAGTGTATTCGGTTCCTTGATTCAACAGGAACTTGTCCGCTGGTTAGCTAGGATTTTAAAAGCTGAAAAAAGTGAGGTCAGGTAGAAGCCACTTTAGCTTGACTTGTGGTCCAATGTGCCACACCTCGTCGAAGAACTGTGATATATCAAGGAAAGCAACTGAATTGTACAATTAAAACTGATCCGATGTGATAATTCCTTTTCCGTCTATTGTTATTTTGAGTCCAAGACTTTGGAAAGAATGGGTAAACAAAGTTATAGGTCGGTACGAAGAAACGTCTGGCTTTTTCCCAGGTTTAAGATCCATAGTTGTTTATGCCACTTTCCAGTTGCCTAGCGAACTAGTTTATTGATATTATTTCTTACATTATTTTCTGTTTTACTTCTTTAGCAATAAATTTCTTATGTGGTAGATTCATTTGAAGTAGAACGTTTAAGAAGTCAGTAATTTCAACATCTTTGTCTAAGGATAGCACAAAACGAAAGGGCTTAAATATATTTTTTAGGTATTTTAAGAAGACCTCAACTTTTTCCTTATCATTCCTCGCCCAATTATTATCATCATTTCAACGGATGGAATACGTTCTTAAGGCCTTTTAAGTTTACTTGAGGCTTTCTAAGGAAAATAATCCGTGGCCTAAGTTGAGGCTTAGGAAGAGTTTTTTAATTTCCTTTGTACTTCCTGAATTAGATTAGATCTTTTGGCTCTTTTATTGCTTTCTTAGATTTCTTTCGTTCTTACGCGTTGCCAAATTTTTCACATTTTCCTGCGATGTTTGCTTAATTCTGGGTGACATGTTGTTTGCTTTAAGAAGTGAACCATGGTCAGGTATCGCATACCATGCTGGATCTGTTTCTATGTTCAACTCGGTTTTAAGAAAATTTAAAGAAAGTTTTTCCCTAACTAGCGACCAGGCAGTCTTATTATTATGTTGTGGAGATTACTCATCTTTGTTTAAGATTTCTAAGTAGAGTAATAGCTATACTATCATCGATGAATACATTTTTTTATGTCAATATCTTTTGCGACGGAAAAGTCTGGGATTTTGTTTCCATCTGTTTACTTCCATGGCTTTGAATAATTCTTTGCTTTTTGAGGTTGTCAATCTTCGACCACACATTAGATATTTAACCTTGTAATCCCGTCTGGTAATAAATTTATTACTTCGGGCATTGAATCCTTGAAAATACTCTTTTTGTGTTAAGATCCTCTTCAAAATGTGCAAATAAACAAAAATTGAATTAATACAGACTGCAATCACTCACTTAGTTAATACTACTACTGACTGATAATGAGGTTATTAAGTTTTGGAGTTATTAGGTTTAAAACGAGTCGATGGCCGCAGTGGTTAGGCGGCTAACTATCGTTGTGAGAGGACGATAGGCGCCGGGGTTCAATTCTTTGGAGGGACGGTGACATTTTTTCAGAGAGTTTAATCCCGGATCGACTTGCCATTCGCTGTTGGGAGCAAAGTGATTAACAGCGCGGCATTATAAAAGGCGATATGATGGTGTCACAAAGCCAATTGAACACAACATACACACACAAAACTACACCGCGAGAGTTGCAGTGATAGCCAGACAAGCGATACAGCTTACGGAGCTTACAGACCCTGTGACATATTGTGATAATACAAGTTGACCGTAAAAATTTCTTTTGTCGGTCACAGGGTTATGGGATTAACATTACAGTATTAAATAGCTTAGATTATGGGGTATTTTAAGTTTATGCTGTAATCCTGACGTGATGAGGTCTTTTAAACCTCTGATTCTGATTCAGCGACCCCAGGAGCATGTAGGAAACATGGCCTGACCTCCAAACTCAAGATTTTTTTTTGTTTGGCTGTGTTGTTGTAAAAGCATGCGCTTAGTACCTACCGACGTTTCGATGGAATAAATTAGAACTACTCAACATTTTCAATTCGCATTTCTTTTGTTTTTAGTTTAAATCGAAATAGCTTTCAACTTGTGATAAGATTCATATCTCTCTTGTTCTCAAAATTTATCTCGGTAGAACAGAAACGATTTGCAGAGGAGCCGGAAATGATTTCATTGTTCATCTACCGACTCTAGTATCTTGATTGTTTAAGTTAAATTAATACGCTTGAAAAATGTTATCCGAAGGTGCGATGTAGTCTCTGATTTATTAAGAAAACGACAGGAAATACGACACCAGTTATATATCTATGGCGTCGACTACCACAGCGAGTCTAAGCGTCCATTTCGTGCTGCTTTGTAGCGTGGAAATTAATCAAAATAAATGAATCCATTAAAGCTTTCGCGGGGCGGCGACTAGTGTATTTGTCTGACGGTTATATTTTAATTGGAGCGGTGCTCTCTTAGTGGTAAGAGCAAAGATTTGTGGCCTAGAATTCTATTCTCCCCAGAATGAAGTACAGCGCCTTTGTGTGTGAAGTTATAGGCAACTTACGCATGCGGAGGGAATGTTTTAATTCATATTCGATGAATGGTTACTGATAGTGTAAAGTGGTACACTAAATACGGCTTGTTAGTTAGGTAAATATTTGATTGTATTATAAGCAGTGTGAAATGGCAAATGGGGAGCAAATCTTAGCATAAAGTAGATGTAATTAAACTGCGGATTATGATGAACAGGATTGTCAGTATCAAATGGCGCTAAATATATACAGAATGTGTTTAAAACAAATGGATTTATATTAACAAAATCTATAAATCGCAATATTATTTGTATTATATTCTATTCGAATTAAAACAAGTTCATAAGGGTAACTAATTGTATACGCTTCATATTGAACCTACACTGTAGTGCATGTATCTACGTTAGCATTGATACACCATTCATCAAAGCATCATCCATTGAAAATGTGTAGTATACCGAAAACCATTTAGTAGGCCGTTTACGTGCACGATCCAATGCATTAGTCGACCGCAGTATAAAGCAAAACGCATCAATAAACAATATAGAGGCGAAATGTTTCGCCGCAGGGCCCAGGTGTCTAAAATGGAACTTTCGTATCAATGGTTTGTGCCGTACTGATCTAGGGTTGCAATGTTCGACCATTTATGCCATTTGGTAGCTTACGCAATATAAATGTTTCACTGCAGTTAGCATTGTACGGCGTGTCATAAACGTTAAAACCAAATATGTTGACAAATGTTCCTCGTAAAATGCAACTGCATCGATAGTCCTGCAGAATTTCACAGATTGCAAGTCCTCCGGGAAAATAGAATCGTGCACAATGTATTATTGGCATAATTAACCGCAAATCGTATTTTGTCCGAGGATACCTTCAAATGGCTTTTAATGGATATGCATACATACAAGACACAAGGGATATGCAAATTTCTTTGACATTTACCATATCATTAATCTCTCGATATAGATTGGTTTATATAAAGCGTAAGCTTTTAATGCCCGTGGGAATAGTAAACTGAAAAGCAATTTCCACAACTGAATCATTTTGTAATAAGAATTGGTAGAGTCAGCATTTTGTTTTCGCTAGAAAAAAGTTTTCCAAAACCAGAAATGTATGTATTGATGTATTTTATTATTGAAGCAAATTGATTGGATATTTATTTGGATAAGAGTTTTATTACTCTTTGAATCTTAAGACTTCCTTCTCAAAACTGTCATTACACCTTCTAACCCCACCTTCTTCTCTAAAGTCAATAATCAAGCTGATGTATTTATTATGAGTGGCGTATCCACAGTTTTACTTAAGCAAGCAATGTGTTCTTTCCAAGAATTCGGCACCAGAGACATTGGTGGTTCAACAGCACCTTAGGCCAAATAAAAAAAAATAAAACTAGGCCCCTACCTATACAGTAATAACCTCACTAAAATTGCTTTCGAGGATCCTATATTTTTGCACAAACAAATTTGCTACATCTCGAACAATCATGACATCATTCAGATCCTCCTGTTTCAATATTTTCTTAAATTAATAGAAATTCTGAACTTAAATCTCCAAATCCACCAGTCTACAAGTTTCATTTTTCTTTACTGAGGATGCAAGTTTGCGGTATTATGGTATCGAATCATATGCAAATGAAGCAATAATTTTAAATTGCAAACCTCGCCTTAGCTCCTGCTTGGCATTTTTTGCAAGAGGACATTTTTCGATACAAAGAATTTGTTTTAGCACAGATGATTAGTTGTTCGTTCTTTGCAAGTTCAAGTAAAGGTCAAAGGTGCTGTATTGTAATTCTGAACTTGTAACTTTCAGATAAATATTTGCGGCTACTCTACTATAAGTAAAAATAATAATAATAATAATACGTCTTTACTACGTTAAAATACATATATGTACAGGGTGGGCAAATTTCGATGTTTTAATAGGGGATCTCGGTAACTATAAGAGGTATCAAAAAACGGACCACGCATCCTCGATCTGTTTTTTTCGAGAAGAGTATTATGGTGAAAACCAAATCTGGCTATCGGCTTTCGGTTTCGAGTTATCCCTGAAAATTCGATTTTTTCCATTTTCGTTTTATCACGATAACTTGGCTATTTATGAAAATTGACAAAAATGACTTTTACGTTCTTCAGGCACTTTTTTGATTAGAATGCAATGGCGTTAGAGAATTTTTGAAAAAATTTTCGAAATTCGAGGTAGGACATAAAGTTGTATTTTTTTATATGGAACATATAGTTGGCTATGATATCATTAAAAAGCGGATTTTTCACCGTATTATAGCAAAAAATTAACATTTTCCATTGATTTTTATCATTTCATTGCTTTTTGTTAGTAGGCGTGTGTCATTCAACATACATGAATCTGTCAGTAGGTTTATAAATAGTATCAATAGTTTAAGTTGATTATTTGATTGTTGCTTCACCTTAAAATTATAAATTTGCGATGGCTTATGAAAATTACGAAAAGTATGATATGTTGCAATGCTTTATTCTCAATAATAATAATGCTGAAGCTGCATGTGAGACATATTTTAATCGTTACCCGGAAAGAAGGCAACCTAATAAATCTATTTTTGGAAGACTGAAAGATAATCTCATTAATTTTGAACTTTTAACAAATGAAGATCGCCTACAAGTATGCATGCTTCAGCTCTTTTCCTCATTGAGTCTCGTACTCTCTGAAAAATTCCTGGAGTATTCCTGATAGTGTCACAACAAAATATTATGCGATTTCTCAACTCCTCTTCAGTGTGTGTCCCCACAGGAAAAAACTAGACTGTTTAGATCTGGGGATTCAGGTGGCCACGACTGTGTTCCTCCCCGCCCTATCCAGCGATTTCTATAAAATTGATTTAAAAATTCCCGCGCCTGGAGACTGAAATGTGCAGGTGCACCATCGTGCATAAACCACATACGATGACAGATTAAAATAGGAACGTCGTCTAGCAAATTTGGTAAACTCTGTTCAAGAAACTGACAATTAAATAATCACCAATAATTTCAGCCCAAACATTTACCGAAAATTGGCATGATGTGGGTTTTCTTCAGTCCAAAAATGATTGTTATGAAAATTTCTTATTGCGTTCCTGGAAAAATTAGCTTCGTCCGTGAATAAAATTTCGGCGTCAAATTCAGGATTTTCGGTAACCATTCGAAGAAACCATTGGTAGGAATTTATACGTAATGGAAAATCTCGAGGAAGTAGGGCATGGACCCGTTGAATATGATAGGCATATAACAAAAAATCATGAAGAATTATCCAGACTGGGATATGAGTAATATTTAAAATGTTTCCAATTTGTCTGGTACTCATCTCAGGGTTTTGTTCCACTAAATTTAAAACAGCTTCTTCGGTTTCCGGTGTTCGTGCGGGTGTTTCTGTGGGTTCCTGATATCATTCGGGAATCCGGAACTATTCTATTTGGATACCACTCCTGGTATAATCGTCTGGCTTCATATGAATTGCCGTCAGCAAGCCTGTACAAGTAGTGCACATCAGCAAACTCAGCATTTGTAAAATTTACCATGATACTTATACGTTTTAAAGGTATTACGATTTTAAAATTTAATTTAAGTGCAATTTTCGTGTACTTAAATAACTATCTGTCAAAACTGTTTGGCATTATCTAATTATTTCGTCATTGCAATTGTTTCCCTGACAACAAAGTTCATAGCCTCCTTTTCCAAAATGATAATAGGTACATAGCAATAATCATGCCCATTTAATGATCTTTATTTTTTGATCGGAAACCGTTCGTCGGACGAAAAAAATACAGGAAATCAAATTTACCTTAAAATAAATAGAGATTTTAAAAATAATTTTTATTTTAAGAAAAAAGCAGTCGCGTACATAATATTTCTCTAAAAATATCTAGTCCACATCCTGTACGGACGCCACTGAATAAAAAATTAAAAAAATGTCTATATCAAAAAATAGCTGTTGTTGCTTAGAAGCCATATGCTACATTTTATTAGGATTGACACCGTTAAGGATCAGCATCTTATTCTAAAACACCATGTATACAGGGTGTTTAAAAAAGATGCGGCAATATTAAAGGAGGTGATTGCCCAGTTCATTTTATACAAAAAAGTTCCTATAAACATAGGTCCGCAAACGCTTCGTTACCGATCTACAGCGTGTTGAAGTTTAATTTAAAAAAAAACAGTAAAAATTAGATTTTTTCAAAACGACTTGAGATATCATAATGAAATTTTAGGCGTGTTAATAGCTGTGGGAGACACATACTTTGCAATACAACACGATGTTTTAGTCGTACCAGTGACGCGCGTATTGGCACGTCACAGGCTATTTTTCAAGAAAAAAAATAGGACGCCGCTGATTTCTCTAAAAATAAAAATATGTTTTTATTCTTTGTTAGATTGTGAAGAAAAAAAAACAGTAAAAATTAGATTTTTTCAAAACGACTTGAGATATCATAATGAAATTTTAGGCGTGTTAATAGCTGTGGGAGACACATACTTTGCAATACAACACGATGTTTTAGTCGTACCAGTGACGCGTGTATTGGCACGTCACAGGCTATTTTTCAAGAAAAAAATAGGACGCCGCTGATTTCTCTAAAAATAAAAATATGTTTTTATTCTTTGTTAGATTGTGAAGAAAAAAGATGAAGCAACAATCAAATAATTAACTTAAACTATTGAAACTATATTTGTAAACCTACTGACAGATTCATAAATGTTGAATGACCCACGCCTACTAACAAAAAGCAATGAAATGATGAAAATCAATGGAAAATGTTAATTTTTTGCTATAATACAGTGAAAATGAACTAAAAGACCCCACATGATATATATCATAGCCAACTATATGTTCCATATAAAAAAATACAACTTTATATCCTATCTCGAATTTCGAAAATTTTTTCAAAAATTCTCCAACGCCATTGCATTCTAAACAAAAAAGTGCCTGAAGAACGTAAAAGTCATTTTTGTCAATTTTCATAAATAGCCGAGATATCGTGATAAAACGAAAATGGGAAAAATCGAATTTTCAGGGATAACTCGAAACCGAAAGCCGATAGCCAAATTTGGTTTTCACCATCATCATCTTCTCGAAAAAACAGATCGAGGATGCGTGGTCCGGTTTTTTTATACCTCTTATAGTTACCGAGATCCCCTATTAAAACATCGAAATTTGCCCACCCTGTACATATAAATAAATGTAGGATAAAGTCGCCCATATTGAACCGACCCCAAATTGAACCGCTTTAATTTTATAATATTGCAACACGGTAAGAGGCATCTACATATGAGATCTGGAAAGTGTATGAGTGGATACCATGAAGGTGCCAAATATCACACACAGAGTTGATCAGTGATTCGTGTCATCACTAAAGAAAGTTTTCCACATGTTTACATGCAATATTTTGTGTTTTTGTCTAAGCAAATATAGAGTACCTTGCAAAGATAAGCAAAATTCATTTAGTTCATAAAGAAGTACAGATTTTAGTTTACGTCTGGTACCATTAACAATTTCCTATATGCTGTTTGTTTTCAAGTTTCAGGTTATGTTTCTAATTTGTGTTAGGTTGCTCAAATTGAACCGAGTATAGTTTCTTAAATTGAAGTGCGGTTCATCTTGGTTCAATAGCTGTCTCTCAGCCAAAGAGTGCACACGCTAATGGATGGTTCTGTAAAAAGTGTTCAATAATAGGATATAAGGACATGATTCAATGCATGCGATGCAAGACGTGGTTTCACTGTGAATGTGTGGGGGTAGGCCTAAAGCAAAAGAAACTTGTTTGTGGAGCATGCGTCCCATGATAATTATTATGTTTCAATTTTGTTTTACTCTTTATTTGAACTTAGTACTTTCATAATACAGTTCCTTTACAAACAATGAATACAATTTAAGACATGTTTTTAGGTACTTTTAAGGAAACCAGTGATTCAACTTAGGCAACTCGTTTCTGAAATTGAACCATTTGCAGCTACAACTATTGTAATTAATTAATTATTAGTTCCTTTTTCATAATGCTCGTTTGTCATCCACATTATTTTCCTAAATATTCTATAAACATTTTTCCAGAATTTCAGCTACTTGTTTTAATTTTTCGGAAAGTTACCGTTGTTTCTATAAATTTTGGTTCAATATGGGCGACTTTACCCTATATAAACAAAACAGAAAACAAAATATTAGCGTAACCTGAATGTGAAGTTCAGCCAAGCTGCTTTTCAACTTAGCCTTTCTACTTTACCACTCACTACTGCTAAGTTGGTTTTCTTCAATAACTTCAAATATTAACAAGTTTGTATTATGCACATCAAATAAAAATTTGATTACCCACGCATAACAAAATTCCGGTAGGCGTGCATCAACCACACCCCTGCTCAGCAAAGAGAAGTTTTCGCAAATTACTTTTAAACAATTTTAAAGATCCAGATACAACATGTTTAGGTAAGCTATTATAGCAAGCATATATTTGGCAAGTAAACAAGGACTGGTATAAGAGAAAGATCCTGAGGATGAGAATGTGGTTTCTATAAAAAACCTGAGAGTCGCAGCCTGAAATTACTATTAACACACGTACAAAGCTGAAGAAGAAGATTGGAGCTCCCAAACTCAAAATAAATCTATCTAATTGCACTAAACTGGAGGAAATATGTATTAGTGAAATCTTTACAATGTTTTCAACTATTTCTTGATGAATGAATAATAGACATAATTCTGGAATTTACTACATATTACGTTCAATAAAGAAATGGTGTAAGCGACGTAATGTAACATCTAATGAACTAAATTGTTTTTCTGAAATTATACTACTTTGTGGCTACATTAATATTCCACAGAAATATGTATACGTCATGGGAGAATTCTTCACACGCTGATAATCCTTTGATAATAGCTAAAACTATTTCAAGTGATTGGTTCACCTAGATTGTAGTACACTTGCGTTGTTGCGATAATGATAATCGTCAAACAGACGTTTGTTTGATTACTAAATCAAAATGTTCTTATCTTGGTCGCATTTGAAGAAGTGATAAATTAATTGTGATTACACTAAAATTGACTATTCAGAATTACCACAGTATTATAACGAAAGAAACGACACAGAATTAACCTAAAACTTATATTATGCAACAGAAAACGTTTATCCTTCGCGTATTCAGCGATTATCTTCGCGTAAATCCCAACATTATAGGTTCATTACACACACGAGGTACACAAACAGGTCATACATAAAATGCTATACCAGTATTATATCATCAAATGATACGACAACACACATACACTAATAAACTATGATCGTATTCGCGAATCCCAACACGGAAGAACATGACTCTCTATGAACCCTTCTAAATCTAGCTGTCGATTCCTTATATGCACCGCTATGGATGTCTGCATCCGGAGATAATTGGCGATTCAATTTCCTTGTTGCAAATTCGCTGCTTTGAACATCGTTGATTTTTGAAGTTCCCAAAATTCTTCATTCAAGTTAATGAAGAAATCTTTGTCTTGTAATTTGAAACCAAAGTAAAGATAAGTACTAACATGTTTTACTGTTCATATTATGAAGGAACTGAAATTTTTACGCATAAATTCTTCAGAATTCACTAAATTTATTAAAATTAGCTTGTAGTTTCTTGGCAAAACATGCAGTTAATAAATTTCATGCTACAGAAACAATATTGAAAAAAAAATTATTATTCACACATTTTTAATTCATTTTGTACAAAATAATAATTGATAAAGGTTAACAGTTGACAGTTCATTTTATTATTTAGGAACGTCAGTATTATAGAAGTATAGTGAAATACATTCCAATACAATTAATCAAGTATTATGTGCTTGTAATAATTGATAAACTAAGCAACTTAGCGTGTTCGGACGGATATTAAAGCAACAGCAGTTTAGTATCAGATTTGTCCACATAAATTGCAAACTGGATCAATTGCGGTAACCAAATCTTGCTACGGGCAAGCACGTAATGCCAGTAGAAGTTTCGTGCACTTGACTAGTTCCATTGCATATCAGTTACAGTTTCAATAGGAAATAGACATTCGTGATTTACTCAGAGAAATAGAGACGTTTTAGCGTGAAAATGCAACTTATTTCATATAATAATCCATCTGAACTATTGTTGGTAATAATTAAATAGAAGAAAAATTGATGTGATTGACTGAGTGATTGATGATGATGATTATTCCTGTTGAATACATAATGTAAATAAATACATAAAGGAAGTTCATGCTAAGCATACTGCATCTAATCTCGATCATTATGGAAATGTACAATAACAAAACAGTAAAAATATCGTTATTACGTATGAGTAAATCTGAAGATATGTAGTGAAGTTTAATTCCTTCCATTCACTATTACGTGCTGAAACAACTTTCATATCATGTGCATACTATTTTCAGAACCCAGACAATAACACACGTAACGGTTACATGAAAAAGGTCTTGACATAATTGACATTTGATGTTCGTAATTGAAGAATTACAGGGAGTGTAGCTTTAAGTGACCACTAAAGTACTTACGATGCTTTTAGTTGATCAAGTCAATGCATCATTATCGCTTTCACGCTGCAACAGTATTACAAGGAAAGCCATTATATGTATGTAGTTAGAAATATAACGTTACCTACATTATTTAACTATTTAGATTATTTTAATTGCTGAAGTTCTGGATAGATACGGTAAGAAAAAATACTTAACCCACTGTAGGACAGCAACAAATACTATTTAAAGAACTTTTTAGATGCATGTAATTTCAATCAATATTAGTAAAATAGTAATATATACATTTTTATCTAATCGATACACATTTGAGTATTTTGACAACTTATTTTTATTCATAATTTTAATTTCTATTGAACTACATTAAACACTTCCACTGAAACAGTGAGGTGTACCGTAGATATTTATATCTAGATGAAACATAGAACAGTTAGGATATCTAAGTCGACAATTACTTCACTCCGAATCGAAAGACATTCCCACAGAAGGTCCGAATAAATAATTATACAAAAGTTCAAAAACTACAAGTGGAAGCAAAGAGAGCAAAGCGTGCTTATTAATGAAGACGTGATTAAGGGTTGAGAATGCGAAGACTCGGCATACAAAAACCACAGAAAGATTGTTTGCATGCAAGCAATGGTAACCAAGGCAGCCATTGCCGAGAATTTAAAAACATTAACACAAAGCTTCAACTCAGTTTGGAATAAATCTGCAATTCAAAATTGTTATCTGATAAAATCGTGATCTCATAACTAGAGATGAAAGCCCACGCAAAGAATCCACAGGAAGAGCTAAAAATGCAAAATGAAAAAATTCAATAATTGTTCTGTGATTTGTAATTCTTTGAGCCTCTTTGACTATAATCAGATCATATACGAATCACTAATGCATTAAAGATGGCCAAAAGCAAAAAAACTAAAGAAATCTTTCTGGCTTGTTTGCGTAGGCATCGTAGACACAATTCTTGCCAATCCCAACCTCAGCGATCGAGGCTCTATTAGACGTGATTCCCTTGCACCTACCAATGAAGATCGAAACAGTCATAGACTTTAAATCAGATGACTTAGATTTACGATTTAAGACTGCCAAACATGAAAGTTTAGGAAATTTAAACTACAGAACTTATCAATGCGCAATCCAAAACAGTGACAGGAGTAGGAATAGGCATTTATGGCCCGAGATACAAGGTCTCGATGGCGTTGAGTGAAACTTCAATCTAAAATTTTTCCAACAAAAACTGATGTTATTTAACTAACTGCCTAGAAAGATTTAAAGAAATGTTACCAA
Organism: Holotrichia oblita; assembly: GCA_023690525.1. Taxonomy (NCBI): domain Eukaryota; kingdom Metazoa; phylum Arthropoda; class Insecta; order Coleoptera; family Scarabaeidae; genus Holotrichia; species Holotrichia oblita. The sequence goes on along the minus strand of CM043017.1, from coordinate 157,189,203 downwards.
AGTACACATACATATGTATATACATATATTTTCTCAAACAGTCGAATAGCTGTAGAGGCTTGTATTTTGATTTGAAGCTAACTTAAGGTTGCTTGCTGGGTACTATCTCACAAAAGATATGTAAATAACGAGGCTGATGATAGTCTTGCAACGAAAGGCGTGTAGTCCCGATTCCAAAAGCCACAGACAAGTTCAGTTTCAAACGCGAATGACTGAAAAAAAGTCCAAAACTAGACAATCATATATGCTCATTATCTTCTCAGGCACTAGAACAACATTTTTGTTGAACCTCAACAAAAAAATCTCGACATAAGTACCATCAGCTCAAACAGAGGCACTTATAAACAGCTGACGAGAGACCCATGGCTCCTAAGATGATCCTAACCTTCTTCAGATGTCCAAAGATCAATTGACATCAAAATATTAAGGATATTGAGAATAGATATTAGAAGTCGCAGTGAGGAGAAGTAGGTATACAATATATCTTCACATACTATTATTCTATTAGACTTATTGGAGACATCTCTTAGGAACTCATGCAACCCTTCTAGAAATTAATACTGAATGCAGCAATTTTGGAACTTTTTCTGCAGAACTGAAGTAGCAGCTTCTAATTTATAGTTCTTAAATCAAAAATATTTGATTAAAATGTTTGATTTAAATTTATTGCTATTGGAGGGAGTATATAATTTTTTTCCTCAAGGTCAGTAGTTTCATAATTAATATCTGCTAGCTTATCGCGCAAGTAACTGTGTGATTTCAACTGTGGGCTCGTAAATTACAGATCGATAATACCAACACCACAACGTTTGATGCATGGGCTCTCATTATTCGGTACTCGGTTGATGATGAGAGCCCATGCGCTCTCGAAACACGTGTCCTGAGTAATCAAATGTTGTGGTATTGGTGCCACTGATGTTATATCTGTAAGCGCAAATAACTGTTAATTTTGTTGATCGTTTATTGACACAGGAATCATAGACTACAGCAATGTATCTATTATTTGCATTATCAATTGTATTTTGAAATCACAGAATCATTAATAATACGAAATATAATGAAACCTATAGAGGAAGTTTCAGGCGACTGAAAATAATGAAAATAACGACTGATAATAAATAAGTTGAATCATCAGGGACAGCATCAGTATGCCACAAGGGCATATGATATCAGTCGATGGCGAGGATACCATCGCCTGACTGCAACGGAGAGGAGTCCACACTACAGGGGCATAAAATTTTCAATTGTCTACCATCCCCAATAAAGATTGAAAGTAACATTAACAACTTCAAGTACAAAGTCAGACAATTATTAATTGATGTAGAACCGTATGATCTAAATAATTTCCTGAATAATTAGCACTGTTTTTTTTCCTTTGTATTTTCCTGTTTGACGTTGTTTCATTTCTGTAATTGTGTTACATATTTGAAATATATTGCTATTATTATTATTATTATTATTCCACACAAACATGTTGCAATGAAAAAGGAAAACCTCAGGGCAGATCTCTAGACGTTCTCCGAACGATTACAGAGATCACGTGTGTTAATGCTAACGTCATCTATCGGATGCCCGATAAGCAACATAAACAAAACACAAATGTGTATGAGACGTGCATATCACTCTGCCGGTGAACGGTTAAAATACAAACGTGTTGCAATGTGGTTAACGTCAAATTCATGTGACAATCATGACAATGCCCTGGTAAGAGAACTTGCTCACCTCAACCCCGACCTCCTCAAGTGAGGGTTGCTCGGATCTCAACTACCACCGAAATGACCTAAGCCAACACATTGGCCTGGTACTCCGCTTTAGACTGATTCATTCTAGTCCGCTCTCTGTTTATGTGAAGTCCCATATACATTTTTATCTATATAATATTGAGCATGTTTTATCTATACCTACTTTTTGTTTATTTAACCAATTTTAACTTCCTACGTTTCCTTTTTTAGTCCCAAATTTCTGTTTTTTTTTCCTATTGATGACATACGTATGTATAATTATTAGTAATAATCAACGGGGGATGGTCCTGTACTATTAGGAGGACAAAAGGGTTTAAGGGCTAAAGTCCAACCCTAAAATGGAGTTGGAAGACCTATTAAAGTATTTTGGTGCTAGGTCTAAAATTGATGGTGCTAGGTATATCCTATCTGGTGCTAGGTTTTGGAGATCGTACGCGACAAAGTGGGGGCCAGCATTAACTTGCCCCTCCCCCCTCTCCATCCTTTCCCCTCCCACGAAAAGAAGTACGATTATTGGGGAAGTTGGGGTGGTGCTAGCTGGTGCTAGCTCTAAGCAATCTGGTGCTAGCTTTTTGAATAAATATGTCAACTGGGGGGACCAAGTTAATGGTTACTCTTATAGTTTAAAATTTTTTTTCTGGGAAAGTATTTTGGTGCTAGGTCTAAAATTGATGGTGCTAGCTGGTGCTAAGTATATCCTATCTGGTGCTAGGTTTTGGAGATCGTACGCGACAAAGTGGGGGCCAGCATTAACTTGGCCCTCTCTCCCCGCGAAAAGAAGTGCGATTATTGGGGAAGTTGAGGTGGAGCTAGCTTTTTGCGCGGTGGTGCTAGCTGGTGCTAGCTCTAAGCAATCATGTGCTAGCTTTTGAGATAAATACCTCGACTGAGGGGAGGGGGGCAAGTTAATGGACCCAAAAAGGAGTGTATTTTGTATTTCAAATACATTTGGAATGTATTTTGCCCAGCCCCGGGTATACTGAAATCATGCCCACAACTTCTGCCTGGCCGAATACAAAAGTTTGCCAGTAATTGATGGAATATAGTATTCTGAATAATGTTTCCCCAAGACATTGCACTCCACATTCAAAAATATTTACTTCTGCATCTTATAATAATTCTTCGATATCGATTTACCATTTCAAATTGATTTAAAATGAGGTATATTCTTTTCAAACACAGTCGATGACTTTGCGGAAATAAAATTAATCTTCATTTATTAAATTTGTTGCATAATGTACGTTTGTGTACGTGATCATTTATCTACAATTAATTCAATAATGAATTTATTGCCACATTAAGTTAGAACATCAGTGTATCTAAGTTTATAAGCTCATGCTAACAACTTTCGACATAGTATGCGTAACTAAGTAAGTCATCATAAATTAAGTTATATAACTTAAAAAGTAACCGGTATAACTTAATTATCGTCGCAGTTTCAACTTTAAACAAACACTGAATTTGTAATTTATGTACTTACCAGACTAGAATTATTTATTCAGCCGCGTTACATAAACATTAGCTCAAGTTATAACGTTATACGGCAAATTATTGTTAGTCATTTAAATAGTAACTTCATTAGAAACCTGTTGAATGAACATATAATAAAACTAAGTTCAGGTCAACTAAGAGAAATATTTTGAATATTCAAACAATTTTAAATTAAATCCGGAGCAACATAAACTCTTGAATGCTGAAGATGTTATAGAGAAAGTTTGCAAGTTATGTAGTTCATTCGAATAGCTATTTGGGAACTATTATTTTGGTCAGCTATTGTTTGATGCTATTGTTGCTAACATATAGTTTATAAGAATTTATATGAAACAATAAAGCTAGTACAAAATACCATACAATTCTCTATTAAGCGAGAAATAAATTTTATTTTAAGGAACTTATCCTTCGAAAAAGTAATTAACCATTAAGCAACGGCTGTAATATGAACTTCCTAAATTTTCATTAATTTTAAGTTCTTTAGTGCCTGGCAGGTATATAAAAATATTGCATAGAGCTCTAGGTTTCCATTTAGAGTCATTATTGTTAGTTGTAATCGGAAAGTTTATCTTCCAACTTCAAGTTTGCTGAAATAGACGATGACACATAATTTATGATACAAATTACCATAATTTTTATTAAGATACAAAACGGTTATTCGAGACATTTGTTTGCAACTGAAATCCATCAAATCTAATTTAAAATTACAGCTTTCCAGCATCTGCCCTAAAAGCATATCAAAATCTGCGTATCTTTTTCATTTCAGTAATAAATGGAAGTAGATTACACTCGCGTTTTGTGGGTTATTTTATACAATCTCCTTTGAGTGACTGCAGTAGAGCAAGGAGCATATGAAACGATGTACACAACCGTACATAAATTTAGGAGTATATGTAGAGTAAAAACGACAACATAAAAATAATAATACTTAAAGAGAGTATTCAAAAAAACTATGTTACCTAGATTATCCATTCTCCATATACGGCAATTGACTTAACGAACGAATTGAGCACCGTTAAAAATCTGACAATAGCCAGAACGATTCAGAAATTCTTTTTGAACATTACATTCGCTGATCGGGTTACGTCTCCTTTACAGTTTTATGTATCCCCACGAGATATAATCGACAGAAGTTAAATTTTGAGTGGAAGCTCAATCATCCCTCTCCTATCTATTCAAACGATTTGGAAAAATTTTATCCAAATAAGAGTGAAGAAGTAAAGCATATGAGGGCGCTGCATATTGTTGGAAAAATAAGTCACTCTGGTGCAAATCGAGTTCTTCTAAATCCGGATTCAAAATTATTAGAGTAGTGATGAGATCACTTTACAGAAAGTCCCAATATCTCACACCAGTGATTTTGTATATGAAATTCCATGAACCAATAAGGATATTCGGTTTTCTAACAACGACAGTTTTGCTGCCTACCCAGAGAAAATGATTTCCTTCACAAAATTACCGTTATCATTGCATAATTGTTGCATTTGCTCACAAAATTCATTTGGCTGATCGAAATGATCTTCAGGCAGCTTGTGATGTAGACATATCTAATAAGAATGGAACTTTGCCGCAACTCTGCTTACCATACTCTGCGCTGGCCTCAAAGTTGTAGCAATTCTACTCGGTTTACAACTGGGGTATACAAAGCACTGCCATTTTTTTTTGTGTGAGACAGTCGATCGAGAAATTCTCACTAAATTGTTAAAGATTGGCTAGTCAGGGCTCAGTATCCTGGACAGAAGAATATACTTCATAAGGCACTAGTGGAACCTGATAAAATATTTTTACCTCCACTGCACATCAAATTAGGTTTGACGAATAATTTCGTCAAAGCAATGGATAAGGATGCCTTGGAACCATAGTCTGGCTAATGAGCGGCCAACCTGGATGAGTTACATTAGCACTTCAAACCAATAACACTGTCCAACACAATTTTCTTTTCTCATACGCCTTTATATATATATATATATAATATATTCTATGAATTAATATATATATCTTCATCTATCACTTATCGTCGTTAAATTGGTAAAATATTTACTGGAGATCCAGAATAAGGAATAAGGAATTTATTTAGAGATACTGATATCACCATTGCCTTTACTTCTGCGGCTCCTTGTAGTACGTTTTTTACTAAATTAAAAACACCAGTCCCGGTTTTACAACAACATCGCATAGTTTACGCTATCAAATGCATTGATTGCTCAAAATTATATATTGGGCAGACCGGTCAACGTTGGCGGGAGAGATGCACTCAACATAAAAGTGACAGTCGGGTCAACCCCAAAAAATGCGCCCTAGCGTCCCACATACACACTACAAAACACAATGTAGATTTTGATAATGTAGCTATTTTATTCAACGAAAATAATTACTACAAGAGAATTTTCTTAGAAATGCTAGCAATTAACAAATGTCTTTCTAATAATCTTAACTCTAAAGAACAATCTACAGGTTTTACCAATATTTATAATAACATAACGAGTTATCTTAAGATTAACTTTCCTATCTAGTTGCCTCTGCTTTCAAATAAACCGATATATGACGATATAATTTTCATCTACCCTGTATGCGGCCTATCCGTTTATTTTCTGAATACAATTTTAATACTTTGATCTGACGAAAATTGTTTTTTCCTCATCACACAGCAAAAAGACGTTTATCTTCTGCTCTGTGCGTTGCAATATTTATCATTTTACTGGTAAAATAACACACTTTATTTTGAATAATTTTAAAATGTTGTGTTTAGTCTCTTAAAGATTTTAATCAAATTTTTAACATGTTTTTTCGTCCTTAATAATTACAAAAAATTTTTAACACTACATAATAGTGATGATAGATAAAAAATTGTCATGAATGTTGGGTATGTCCACTTTGTGAGCTTTGGTTATTTAATTAGTCAATCTTGCTTATGTAAGTATTTGTCTTTAAACATATCGTTGATTGCTTCTGTTGATTACACTAATTGTATTAGGTCTGAAGAAGGAGAATAAAAGCTCCGAAACGTTAATGGCTGTACACTCCTACAAGGAGTTGTGCCTCTTCTTGCGCAGATCTCTAGATCCTTTACGCGAGGTGGATCAGTCCGCATTTATGATTTTAGAGCATCAGGCTTATTGTCCTCCATAACCTTCTATCCATCGCCTCTCTCTGCCAATTCCTAACGCCTTTTTCTTCTAGGTCCCTGGTTACCTCTTCCATCCACCTCGATCTGGGTCTCCCCCTTCTTCTTAAACCACTAGGTCTCCATGTCATTAATGTTCTTATATGTGCCTCTTCTCCTGCTCTCCACACATGGCCAAGCCATTTTATTCTCTGCTTTTTAATTCTTTGCACAATGTCTTCTCCTATTTCCTGTTTTAGTTCGTGATTCATTATCATATTCATCATGCGCCATCCTCACTGGTGCCAATATTGTTCTTAGTATTTTTCTTTCCAGCATCCTTAATTCTTCTTCGTCCCGTTGTGTCATCGTCATCGTTTCCGCAGCGTACATCATTACTGGTCTTATCAATGTTTCGTACATTCTTATCTTGGTCTTCTTACTAAGATGTTTGCTTCTGAGCATTTTCTTGTTTGCGTTATATGTTCTATTTACTGCTACTCATACGCCTTTAGGTGTAGTTTATGTCGTTTTTCATGCTGATTCTGAAACTAATTTCAAATTTGCAACATCACGTTAGGATTTTGAGAAATTTCTGTAAATAGCTCTTTAAAAATATACATTAAGTTTTGCAGAATTTCAAACCGACTTTCATATAACAAAGATATAAGCCGAGCATTGAGTGGACATGTCTGAAATTTTGTAGATCTGCGGCTGTATTGGTATATATAAGTTGAATCTAACGAGCTATGCGTATCTCGTTAGATTCAATTTAAGTCTGTCGGTGATATCTGAACGTCTTTTTCTTTCATAATACCCCTACGTGTACAAATAATCCCAACAACTTCTGTTATATATGTGGAGAATTCATTACCCTACGACATAAACGGAATATTATGCCTAGAATAATAGAAAATTTATATTTTCACTATTTTGGTCTAAAAATTATATATCAGGACAAGGAATGGGCTCCTCGGATTTGCTACGCACGTGTGCTGTTACTCTGAGAGATTGGTCAAACGGTAAGGACAGCGCTGTACCATTTGCGAGACCTATGATTTGGCCTGAACAAACGGACCATTTGTCTGATTGCTTCTCCAACAAAAATAAGAACAAAATTAAAATTACGGTAGTGTTTCTTCTGTTACTCGTCCCGTACCTCATTTAGAAACCTTGCCAGTACCACGAGCTATAGGTGTTTCGAGTGAAGAATATACCATCACAGAAGCAGAGGAAGAAATTTCCGAGTTATTATCGACCAGCGATGATGATTATTTGCCATCTCTCGAGCACGGATCTCCGTAAGTCAGTCAGAATTAAATTACCATATCCGAGATCTGAACCACTTAAAAACTCAAGAGAAATACTAGGATCTAGACTTGAAAGATGGAAGCTGTTAGAGCTCCGGGCACACATATTTCTGTGTATCATAATCGCCAGGAGGAAGGAGATCTTTCACTATGCAATAATGTCGATAATTTGATGCTGACGTTGGGTCATCAATAAAACGCAGAAGAATGGCGTCTTTTTATCGACGTTTATCCATCCATCCCAGTTGGCCACGCAGTCCACATAAAGGAAACTTATGAAAATATGCCACTGACCTCGAAATTGTAGCAAAGCAATAATGAAGAATTTCGTCAAAGCAGTAAATAAAATTTCCTAATATTCCAAATGTAAAACTTAAAGAGTTAATTTTTATTGGACTCCAAATTAAACGTCTATAACAAAATGCACAATTTGAAGAAACTTTAAATGACTTGGAACGTGGTGCTTGGAATGCTTTTAATAGTATGACGCAAATTTTATTTGTGATTTTTCTCGATCCTGTTTTTAATAATCGTTTAATTGTGTATATCTATCGTTTATGCGCTGGAAAACAAATACGTGATTAATAGGAATTTCTTTATTGGGCTGGCGCCCAATTATAATTCATTGAAACTCAATACTATTTGACGATGCTTATGGAGTTTGGTGTAGTATCACTTCACAATATAGCGTTTAAATGTATTGTTACAACACATCGTTACACTTTATAGTACAGAAATAAAATAAAAATGTTTTGGCATAAACGATCAGAAATTCGTTTATCACTATTTTGAATTAACAGCGAAATACTACTCCAATACAACTGAAATATAAAATGGTCTTGATATACATACATATACGGGGTGATGTTTTGAAAACGATCCACCTCAAATATTTCAGAAACTAATGAAAAAGTAATCAGTTTTGTTTTAGAATACGGACAGTAAGTCTTTAATGTGACAATAACAATTAAAAGAGAATAATAATCAAAAACAAATAACAACATTCACAATAACTGTTCAAAATGTGCACCGTTATTCTCCATGCATCAAAGCCGGTTTTCAAATGCTTGTCTCCCTTTCTCAAAAGTTTGCCGTGGAATATTTCTACACGCGTTAATAATTCTTTGATGTAAATCATTTAAATCTACTGGTTGAGTTTAGTAAAAAACTACTGACTTTAAGTGACCCCACAAGAAGAAGTCAGGACTTGTCAAGTCTGGTGAACGCGGAGGCCACTCAATCGTTCCACGTCTGCCGATCCAGTGATTTGCATATCTGTGGTTCAGCCAGTTACGAACATTTGCAGCATAATGCGGAGGAGCACCATCTTGCTGGAAAACAATTCGTGTTCATCGAGGATTTGGTTACCTTCTGCATCAAGCTGGTTTTCCACTTCCTCAGTTATTAGGATCGATGATATGCTCTAACATATTTAAATAAATGTCACCAGTCAATGTTTCTCTAAAGAAAATTGGGCCAACAATGGAATCATCTAGTATTCCTGCCCAAACATTAACTTTTTGAGGCTTTTGAGTATGTTCCTCTCTTATAATATGGGGATTTTTATCGCTCCAGTAGCGTACATTGTGTTTGTTCACGTGTCCATTTAAGAAAAAAGCGCATTCATCACTAAAACAGATGTTCTTTACCAAATTTGGATTTGCAGTAATCATTTGGGTCATAGTTTCGCAAAATTCTAGTCGGCGGTCGCAATCGTCCTCACTAAGCTCTTGCACTATTTGCATTTTAAAAGGGTGAAACTTATGCATCTTTGTGACTTTACGTACCGACGAGTAAGAAAGTCCAGAGGATGCTGCAACTTGACGCAAAGAGCTGGTTGGCTCCATGGTAAAATTCCCAATTACCTCTATTTCCGGCACTTCATCTATTATCTTATTTGCACGCCTTTTCTTATTCACTACTGATCCGGTTGTTTCAAATTTTTGCACAGGTTCGCGAACGTATTTATGATCCATATGCTTATCTGGATGCCTTTCATTGAAAATTCTTGCTGTGTCACGAGCGCATTGCTCAGCACCATAAATGTAAATAACTTCTACCCTCTCAGCAATAGAGTACACCATTTTTATGTAAGAAGATGAAGTTGAATGAAACTTATTAATGTGACAGTTGTCAAAAATAACGCCAACGGCTTCTTTTATTTTATTTATACGCTTTTTACACCCAGCTGTCTGGATAATTATTTATTACGAAATCGATCATTTTTCGATGTTCAATTAGATAGAAAGTGAACAAATGATACATCACCGTAATCCTAATTAAATAAGCTTTTATTTGAGGTACCACATGATGGGTCATTCCATTTAAAATTTATGGGAGGGGGGGTAACCGTAGGGGCGCTGATGTAAACGTCAAAAGTGTAATTCATATGTCAAATTATTTCCCCTTTGAATTAAAAGTAGACGTATTATTGGAAATTTTTGAATACCTTATAGTTTCTGTAATATTTGAGGTGGGTCGTTTTCAAAAAATCACCACGTATGTATATCTACATACAATACTGAACATTCAATCATTTATATTGAAATTAAAAAAAGTCCACTTTCTGAACAAACCTGTTTACATGGTTCAGATTTAACTAATATAGGTCATTAAATCAAATGTGGGTAGATACATATATTGTTGTTTTATTTCTCCACTAAAGAATCCACTCTAATTTTTTCTTACAAGAGGTTCATCTGCAATCTAGACAAGAAATATATTTATTTTAAATAATTGCTTTACCTAAGCAAATGCCAACTATTTATTGACAAAGAGCTTTTTTTCCAATCTAAGATACTTTATTTAAATTGAATGCAGTATTTTAATACCAACGCCAGTTATAACGTTGTAATAACTTGCTTGTTTCACAACAAAATTGTAATTTTAATCGATTCACAATGGTAACGCTGCATATGATGACGCTGGATAGTATGAGCGCAGTTTTGGTTTTATACCTGCATTAGAATCTGCAACAAGGTTCACAAAATAAAAATTGCATTCTTCCCAACAATAGACGAACTGTTGCCTCTGGGAATTGACGCTAACGGGTGGGAGAATTGTTTGCGGTAAATGTTAAAGACGAAAATGAAACAGAACAAAAGGGGATAATAAAACATGTGGAAATGTAAAAATTGTTGCGATAGAAAACAATGTTGCTACCACACTACGTACCTATGTAGATACACACACATATATTACATTCTATTACTAAAATATACAAGAAATCGAGTAAATGAAGAATTCAACAAACCTTAATAAGGTAAAATTCTTCACGTTTATTTTCTGATCTAATGATGTGATACTGAGGAACATAATCACGATTTTTAGTTATAAACAGGTCGATAGCCACAGTAGATAGACAGCTACTCAGTAATGTGAGAGGTCTCTAAAATTCGGGGTTCAATTCTCCAAGTAGACGGTGACATTTTTGTCGAAGTATTGTATACCGATCGTTCTACTATTCACTATTGAGTGCAAAGTGCCCTTCTATCAACACATCACTTTGACTATTATACGAGCTGCCACTATTTTTTTTTGCACATGTACGGACGGGGCGAGCACGAAAGGCAAACTCGGTCCAAAGAATGAGCTATTTTGTCATGATTCAGTGCGCAGTCACCGGTTAAGATTCCGGTGAGTAACCTCAGCCTGTCCCTACTCATAAAGACTGCTTTGCGAAGTTTCACGCCGGCAATTGTATTCCAGTAGGAGCAATGCCTAGCAACGAGTTCAGATCTGACAAATCCTTTGATGCTGCCATAAGAACTCCCACACGTCTGTTTTGGAGTTGTGCCTCTTCATTGCCTCTAATTCCATATTGGGTTAGCATCCTTCGCAGCGTAATACTGTAATTTTCCGTCAGTCTTTCGAGCCTCCTATGGTACTCAAATACCACCTCGACATCAAACCTGACAGCCCCTAGTGCTCTAAGAGCGGTCTGGCTGTCAGATAGAATTTCTGCCGATCCGATCAAGTACTCAACAACATTCATCCTCAGTTTCTCAATCAGTAATTTACCCCAACAAACTGATATTAACAAACTGATTGAAACAATATTTTCGTTATCCGGTATAAAAGGTCCTATGATTTGTTGTCTTGACATATGTCTCAAAGCCATCTGTCAATATAAATGATACGTCATTTACAGTGTTAATAAGCAACATACTGCAATTGTGCCTAGGTTGACCACAAATTTAAGGTCTAGAAAAAGAAATTGATATTGCAATATTATTTTTACCTTAAGCACAGACGAATTGCAAATTTATACTGTTTTATATATACAGGGTTCCCGGATTTCGTTGGGAAAGCATGGGTAACTTTTTTATATTAAGACATAGAGAGACGATTAAATTAGCAAAAAGGTGTAAATTCAAAAGCTCACTAAGAATCCATTCTCAAATTTTATTTGTCATGCTTCATTTGTTTAATATTGAAGAGAAACTGAAATCTCCTAATTTTTTTTTATTTGCCGTAACTTTTTTGTTACTTGAGATATTAAGATGCGGTTCGAAGCAATTCAAATTGTAATCTACTTTTATTGACGCTTACTAAAACAAATTTCTTTTGCGAAAATTTTTAGTGATCTCACCTAACCTCAAAATTTTAAATTGGAACCGTGCAATTTTTGTAGCTCTTTTGAAAGGAGATTTTTTTCTGAATACAATTATGTATCGCATGATATGGAGATTTTGTCAAAATTTGAAAAACAACAATATTAAATTGCTCAAATAAGTCACCATCGTTTACAATGCAAAGTTGACACCGTCTCTGAATACTACTTACTACTTTGTGGATAATATTGGGATTAATAGTGTTAGATGCCTCAAGTATTGCTTCTTGCAATTGCTATGGATTATATTAGTGGAGAGTTCTGAGCGACGCTGTATGTGACGATACATGGTGCCCGGTTTCAGTCAGGAGATGGCGCGCATCAATATAATTTAGTTTATTTTATTATTTGAAAAGTAATTATTGTAATTGAAATTTCTTTGATGTTTAGTTTAGACTTGTCAAGTTGTAAAATTTTTGCTGATCACGAATATGTATTTTGTTACAATGTAGATATTGCGATGTTAAAAATTTGAATTTTATTCAAATGATGGTTTTTGTCTATAGATGTTAAACTTAGAATATTTCTGTATGAAGATCGTATGTGGAGAGGGAGATTTAAATTTTTTTGTGGATGGTAGATAAGGGAGAGAGTAAAAAGATCGATCGTGTACAGTCATTTTTATTTGCGTTATAAGTTTCCTATATTTAATAATTTAATCAAAATTTTTTTCTTGATTGTAATTTTTAGTTTCAAGTTTTTTTCGATTTAAAAATTCTTTTGCTGATCTTAGTTGCTTTTTATGTGAGTGTACACTACACAAATTAAGGTAATATTAATTCTTAGTAAATTTAATCCTTCTGATTAGAGAAAAGGAATTGTCTTTGATCTTAAATATCTAGTTTAGTAAGTTTTGTAGTTTATTTGAAATTAAGAGCATTGGAAAGTAATTTAATTTTGTTTCGAGAGTTCAGGTAATTTTGTTTTCTTTAGAGAGCTTAGTTTTTTGTTGAGTTTCGTTTCATTTTTGGTTAAGATTTTATATTGTCATTTTTCTAATTTCAAATATTAGGCTTAGTCTTTGCTCGCGATTCAAACAAAGTTTTTTTACATATCTCATCAACGGGATCTGTTTTTCTTTGTACTTGCATAGTTTATGGAAATTTCATGCAGTGTAGTAGTTTTTTTCTTTTTTTATATAATTATAAATTTTTTTGTAAACCATTATTTTTTAATTCCTGATTTACAGTTGTAGGTCAATACAACAATAAATAATTAAATACCAATTTATAATAAATTGGTACTTAAGTGGAAATAAATCAGGAATTAAAAGATAAGATTTGTAGATTTGAAATGAGAGTGATATTGCGCTGCGACCTATTGATCTATTGTGCCCACTTGCAAGCTTCCCATCCAGTCCAAGAGCTTTGATAAACTGCATTAGCTGTGATGGTTTCAGAGAAGGTATATCTTCTTCGTCTATAACGTCTTTCCGAGATGGTTGGCTCGGGTTTCTATGATGGCGGTGCAGTAAGATATCAGGTGTTCCGGATTTTCATCCTCAGCCCCGCAGAACCTGCAGTCGCTATTCTGTTTTAGACCTATCCGTGTCATGTGTTCACCAAGGTGACAGTGCCCTCTAAGGAACCCTGTAAGGATGCGCAGTCTATTCCTGCTAAGTTCCAGCAAAGTTTTTGCTCTATGCTTATTATAGCTTCCAAGAAAGATTTTGGAGTGTCTCAGATCAGATCCTCCCAGAGGGATGCTCTGAGCCTCTCTTCTCGATCTTTAAGTTCTTTTTTTGTAGGTGCTCGTCTCTATACCACAGAACGGTTCAGGTTTCACAAACGGAGTTGTGACGGCCTTCCTTGCTAGTGAATTAGCTTATTCGTTGCCTCTGATTCCAGTGTGTCCTGGCACCCAGTATAATGGAACTCTATTTGTCGTGCCCATGTTGTTTAATCTATTAAGACATTCCCAGACTAATTTCGAACTGATAGTGCTAGAGCTCAGCGCCATTAGGGCTGCTTGACTATCGGAGAAAATTGCAATGTTCTGCTTCCGATAGTTCCTCTCAAGGTTCAGTTGAGCACATCTTCCAATGGCATAGATATGGCAGATAAGTACATAAAGGTCAGAAAACCTACATATTATTTGTAAACCATTTTCATAATCACGATCCTGGAAGCCGTATACTACGAGGGAAAGGACCTGGGAGAAAAGAACTCATTAAACTTGCGATTGAAAAACCATAGCAATATGTAGGACCATAGATTGTATTTTTAACAGTACCACACAAGACATATCAGAAGAAGTCAAATCAGGTAATCTTACAAGCCAGCAGATATCGTCCTTTTTACAACAGGTACTGTCGTAACGTCACCGTGGAAGTTATTGCTGTGATAAGTACGATGTTATCGTTTCCTGTAAGTTCATGTGCGATGGTGTGCTTTTCTCATAGATAGTGTGATAAATAAAAAGTTGAGATTGCTTCTTAAAAAGAATAATTTTCCAAATGTTGACAAAATTTCCATATCATGTGATACATGATTGTATTTAGGAAAAAGTTTCCTTTTAAAAGAGCTATAAAAATTGCACGGTCCCTATTTAAAATTTTGAGGTTAGGTGAGATTATTAAAAATTTGCACAAAAGAAATTTGTTTTATTAAGCGTCAATAAAAGTATTTAGATTACAATTTGAATTGCTTCAAACCGCATCTTAATATCTAAACCGAGCACCCTGTATATATTTTAATTTTAAACGATGCATTGCTCTGTGTCTTGATTACCTTACTATTCAATTGAGAATGTTAGAAATAAATTTATATAAACGTTAGTCAACTTCTTTTGTTTTCACCGTTACCAATTTAATAACCCGTGGAAAAATTGCACCCTGTAAAACATTATTTTTACCAATATAATTTGCATTTTAAAGTAAACCTAATTAAACCCATCTCATTATCGCATTAAATAACAAACTATCTTCAATTACTCTTCATCATCGTGATTTATATGAAAACATCTGTAAATTTATTACAGCCGCACTGAACTATCGCGTTTAACCTCGGCGATCAAAACAGAATCCACTCATCTAAATATACGCCATGGACAAACCGCAGAGATCTCTAAAAACTCCCTCATAACATAGTCTAGAATAGAACTGTGAGTGGAAACGGTGGGGTTGCTAGGAGTCAATGTCATTGCGTACCCCAGTTACATAAAACGAAGGGTATATAGGCCACGCGGAGTTATTTTTAGTAACCCGGAGTCATCGATCGTTAGGGGGAGCGGAGGGATGCGGCTATTTCAGGAACAACCAATCCCCCACTTTCAGGCGGCGCATTGAAACTGCACGTTTCTTTGTACTTGCTAGTATGATTCGCTACCGCTCTTGTTTTCACTCTCTCCCTGTCTCTCTCGAATGCAGGTGATATGTCCGTGACTAGCGGGCGCGTAATGCATTCGCTGCAGAGATTTAAAAACATTGCACATATAGTAGGTATAGGATAAACAGGGGATGTGTCTGCCTTTAGAGTACGCAGTTTTGGTGAAGGCAGAACCGGATATCACCTTGCGCATTACCAGTGACCTAATTTGTAATCTCGATTGTATGTTAGTTTATTACAGTTGACTCAGTCATATATCTACAGAAAATAGATATTTCCTAAAAATATCGCATCTAGATTCATATTAATAATCTGCAAACATTTTTAAAAGTCATTTACATAGCAAAAATTCAAAAACTTTCTGCCGCTTCTTTGATCTTGGACTCGTCCATCAGAAATCATATTCCAAGTAATACAGCGATATATTGGAACGTATTGCTCCCATATACGGCTTATCTATACCAAAAAATTTATTAATCTTCTGAATATTGGTAAGAGCATTGTTGATTCATTTACAAAAATCCACGAAACATATTATGGACTTTAGCAAGTTGTTCGAATGCCAACAAGTGGAACCACAACGTCCCTTTTGAATTTAATTTTGACATGACCGTGAATGTGCGGATTTCTGCCATGCATGGCATCTCAGGTGTCTTGCTATATAAAAATATCTCTCACTCCATTTGGATCTTACCAACACTTAGATGCTTCTGATATCAACGACACAGTTGACATATTCAACTTCCTTATTATATCACTTCTTGATACTCTTGATACTCAGCAATTAGGATGAAGGAGAAAGCATGTTTGGATTACCAACTTGTATCTATGAGCTGATATTAAAGATGTAGATATTATTTCATACTGGAAGACAGTAACGGAGTACTGGTAACAACAATAGTATTAACGCTTGATACTCCAAATAATCTTAGGCAAAATGAAAAGGCCCAGTTATCGATAAAGTTCTTTATTGAAAATGTCGAATTTTCGTTCGTGAATATGAACTTCCTCAGGACAACTGTTAAATAACAATAG
Source organism: Holotrichia oblita (assembly GCA_023690525.1). Taxonomy (NCBI): domain Eukaryota; kingdom Metazoa; phylum Arthropoda; class Insecta; order Coleoptera; family Scarabaeidae; genus Holotrichia; species Holotrichia oblita. The sequence continues at coordinate 157,172,584 of CM043017.1, read as the reverse complement.
AACATAAGAAATATAGAATAGAATTATAAGTGAGGCTACTTATGTACAACAATAGAACTGTAATAATAAATAATTAAAATTATTCGATGTTGTAATTTTGAAGAGAAAATGCATTATAAAATTATTAAACACAGCTGTGTAAATTCTAAAACCATGCTTAAATGCAAAGACGTTGTGTCGAGGTTTTACCAGAGTAAAGATATTAAAAACAATCCAAAAAACAGTTCCATGTAAAGATTTAAAACGAAACAAGTTACAGTCATTTGTAAAACGAAAAATGCAGTTATAAATACAGTCCGGTATCAAAAGAGAATGGCAATTTTTAAATGAAAGAAATTAGGGAAAAGGAAACAAAGCCAATTAAGAATTAAGTGATTAGATCAGAATAAATGGCACTTAGGTTCTCAACATCTTTCCTAAAATTAATTGAAGTACTAGTCTTCTGTATAAAACACATTTCCAAGAAATTACATGTTAATTTATTACGTTCAAAATCCAAGACCTGAACATTGTCAGAATCAAAAGTGTGGCCCATCTCTTCACTATGTACGCAAAGGGCGGTCATGATTATTGTCATCGCTAGTAGATATATTATTGTAAATAGGATTAGTGGATTGCATGTTCGGGGGTGTAGATTTAGTCTCCCGAAAGAGAACTTTGTCAAGGAGAGATTTAGGATAGGAATTAGATTTGAGTATCTGTTTTAGACGGTTAAGGTTGTTTGAGTGAAAATCGGGGTGTGAAATATTGAGGATTCTGTATTTAAGAGCAACTATCAAGTTAATTTTGTATAACATTTTAAAGGATGGTTTGACATAAAGTGAGAGTCTGGTCTTTAGGCAGAAGCTTGTAAGTAGTAAGGTCGGAGAGAAGTTCAAGAGACTTGTGGTGACAAGAATCCCTGTCAATGGCTACAGTGGTGTTATCTTTGTCAGCTCTAGTGATCAAAATATTAGGATTCTGCTTCAAAAACGAATTGACTTCTCTTTCAATTGGTGTGTTGATGAAAGGGGATTTAGAAACTGGGTTATGGGAAAAATTAGTAATTAGATACGTGGCTTTAGCTCGGATTCTGTCTCTCTGAGAAACAGGGACACTAAAAAGAATATGCACACACTTTCACTGCAACAGACTATGATAAAACAGCCTGTTTCTTCTGCATTGTAATGCCTTAGTCTAGGACAACTTGCACCAAACCAGAAAGGTATAAAGCTGAAGATATTCAAAATCAAACATATCCTAATATTAATAATAAGCCTTAAGGACTGTCAGCTTACTGTAAAGCAGGTCTCAATGTCATGTAAAAGTGCCAGCTTGTTTGTGAAGATGGGGACGTGTTAAAGATGTCTGATAACTATTGGCGCGCTTGTTAAAAAAGAATAAATAAGGTATTCCTATGCAATTGCTGGGTAAATAGGAGTCCTAAAGTTGAATTTCCAGTAAATAACTTGATATTTATAATAAAATCTCTAGATAAATAAAAACCCAACTCCTAGTCAGAGCAACACCTTTTATTAGCATTAAAAAAGGAATAAATTAACACTGAATGTAAAAAATCAAACTTTATTGAATAATAATAATATTTTAGTTATTCGTACAAAATTCTGACATTTGTTTAAATATTCCCCCAACAAAATGGCATGAATACGATATTCGCAAAATCTCGAACCCGTGACCCAACGCGTTCTCGAAATAAATCAAAATATACCCCACAAACAAATTTAAACAAAAATAACTGTATGATTTGACAAGAAGATAAACGGGATTATTGGAGAATTTTCCCCAGATATAGTCTGCAAGGATTACCAACCTAATTTTATAAAAATTAAACATAAACTAATCCAAACCAACACTTTGATAAAGAAGTATCGGATTGTAAGATATCACATCTTCCAATATGTGTTGATCGTAGTTGCATGTCCTGTTGACCCTAAATATATGTAGAAGCTGTAGCCAAGTCCTATGAAACCAGGTTGTGTACTACTACACATAGTGTACTGTTGAAAATCCAGCTCAATATTTACAGTTCATATTATCCAAGAACAAGTATACAATTCAAAAACAAAAATGTAAAATCCCCCAGAAAAAACCTCCCAAGTTTGGTTTCTTCAAAATTATTTACTTAAGAAAGCTACGTCATGTAACCTCCACTAAAAACCTGTCATATACTTAGAGTGATATATAAAGAAAATTTTTATCGCGTTTAAAGTTGATTTACATCCATACATTTCGCTAAATAAAGTAATTAAACATACCCTATAACCTGCAATCGATTTTATAAACCTTTTAAATATTGGCACAACTCACAGAACATGTGTTGATAATAAAAATCTTCACCAAATTGCCAAAATACCTTTTTTCAAGATTAGAATCAAAAACAACATATATTTTTATAGATAGTAAGGGTAGTTTTTCGACGGAAAACTAGTTAAGGAAAAAGGAAGTAAATCAAAATATAATTTGGGGAATGCGGTCTATGGACAGATAATTTCAATTAATTAACCTCATTTGATTTATTTACAATATTTCGCAAATGTTATTTGCAACTATTTGCTTCTTCAGGTGGTTCTACAATCGTAAACAATTTAGAAAGTTAACAATAAAGTACACAAGACTGTCACAAAGCCATTTAAACACAACTTACACACACTAAACTACACCGCAAGAGTTGCAGTGATAACCAGACAAGTAATACAGCTTACGGAGTCACTGCAACTAAGCACCCACCACATATTAAAAAAAAAAAAAGAATATAAAAATTACTTACAATCTAAGATTATTACTTACAATCTTAGGCTTTAAGGAAAGCTAAGCCAAGTAGTTGAACATAATGGTTGGTAAAAAATATATTTTTGATTACATATTATCAATACAGTAATGAAACCAGTCAGTGTGGTGCAAACACCATACCACGTGTGAAAATTATAGGTTAGAAAAGGTTATAAAAGGCGGCAAAACGGATGAAAATGGAACATTGACGAGCACGATTTCATAAATATACCTATATTTAACCAACCTTGTCAATTTTTCCAAACAGCATTGCTTGGACGTTCATTATGTCACAGTGAAATTGCTGGGAATAATTTGTCAGTTGGAATTGATAGCAGGTATCAATTCCAATATGAATCAAGAAATTTAGGTTTAAACATCATCATGCTCTCGTAAATCTTAATAAGCTCAATCACTTATACTTATTTGAACAGAGAATGTTTATCAATATTTAAGAAAAAGCTTCTTTCTCTCATCCTTTAATTCTCGTGATAGTATAAATATGGTATTTGTCTCGATAGTTTAACCTCGCCTAGAACTTAAGTATTTATGATTGAGGAAGTTCGATCACGTGCCTCACAAGTTATCTTTATTAATTGATTGAACGTGAGCAACAGGCTTTCTTTACAATGTTGATCTGTAAGACCTTCCATACACTAATCTGTATATTTTCTAGAACATTGTACGACATTTTTATGTTTTCACCCACTACACATGTACAACTTCTAGTATGGCTTCATTTAAAACCAGATGGTGACACTGGTCTGAATGTGTCTTTTGACACATTCTCTCTACTTATATATTCCTGTAGGTAATTTATATAAAAATGTATTTACAAATTTTTAATTTTATTATCTTATACAAACTTATTTAACCTAAATTAATGGTTTTAAAGACGGAAAGTACACGAATTTAATATAACGTAATCAAAACACATCTATGGTAATGAAGTTAATGAAATGGATGTTAGTACTAAAACGGTTGACGATATATTGTGCGGTGATAATTTTGCGTTGGGTTAGGGGTAGATTAAAACATAATGCGTAACGATTAAAGCAGCGACCCAAAATGTATCACAGCGACGGTATTCTATATTAAATGGAGACGCCTCTAACTTATAATGAATGCACTGCTTAAACTATAGTTGACACATGTTAATAGTCGTATGCAGAGAGTATGTATGCAATAATTAGAACATGAAATTGTGTCCTCTATCTACGTACATATGTTTTAGATAACAGTTCTGCCATAAAATATGTTTTAAACTAAGATAGTGAAGTAGATAGTTCGTTATTTTGTTTATTTATAATTGAAAAAATACTTAAAAAGAAACACAACGTTATGTATGTTTCCTCCTTGTGTGTGGAGTTAATTTGCAAATCGTATTATTTGCAAAATAGTCTTCGAGATGTTGTTGCCGTTTTGTGCTGCTTCAGTTATCAGTTTCTAAAAATATTATTCCTCTGTCCTTCTTAACTACACTGACGCATGTTTTTCAGATATTCTGAGACAAACTTTTTGTCATAAAATGGACAGTAATGTTGAAATGGGAAGTGTAAATTGTAGGGAAACTTAAGCATCCTTTATCTAGAAGTAAAACTTTATAAAGTATGTAATAAAGTAAGAACCAAAAGCTTATAAAATACTTTATATTGCTGACGAGCTCTAGATTTCCGATTCGTATGTAATGTCCTTGCTTTGTCTAGTAGGAAAATGATCGGCGTATTTTCTTACCCTGAAAAATATCAAGTTAACTTCCGCATGCACTAGCAGGAAAGCACTTTTCGGTGCCCTGTAGTAAAAGGTACTGAAAGGTGCCCTTTTTTAAAAAAAATTGTGTAACAAAACAATAGCTTTAACAATTTGCAGAAGAATAAACAAAAGGCGTAATAGAAACGATCCAGTTAGACTATGGTTACGTTCGGAGATAACCAAACCTTTGCAGTGTTAACCCCACAGTAAATACGTTGGGCCTGACATTATATTTTTTCTGTAACATTCACATTTTTCAATCTCCTTTTATTATGTTTTTGGTAGCTTCTTAACTTTATAGGTGCTACAGATTTCTAGAATGACAAGATTTATTAATTGATGCCTTAACGAACAGAGGACGCCTTAGGCTTCTGAAGACTAACGTATTCATTGATGTTTGAGAATTCTATATTAGTAATAAAATAGGTTATGATAGAGTGTTGTATAGCTTAGTGAAGTAAATTTGCTCTTGTGGTCAATTTATTATCTACTGATATTTTCAAGGTAAAACAATACTTACTTATTCTAAAGAAATAGGTCTACTCCAAAGCAGTGGTTTTTAGTCAAAATGGGCCACTACGAACGAGAAAATGGCTAGACTAGAGAAAATGTGGGAGAAAGTTCAAACAGCGATGATGAGCGATTTCAGGAAGTCAGTGATCACAAGACCGACTCGAAAGAAAACATCGCTGATGACTTAGTTGGTGCACAGAATGTAGTAGAAAGCGAAGCAAGTGATAATGAAGATATTGGCGATTTAGAGAAGAGAAGATAAAAATATCTTACGGGTAAAAACGGTACAAAATGGAGGAGACAGTGTGCACGAAAAACTGTTCGTACAAGACAGAGAATATCATAATCCGTTTACCTGGTGTTAAAGCGTATGCCAAAGATGCGCAAACCCCGTTGCAGTGCTGGCTGAAGTTAGTGAGTGAAAATATGCTAAATATGGTAGTTGAAAATACTAACATATGCATACATGAGATAACACAAAATATGGAATACAATTATAAAAAAGGAGCATTAGTATATTATATTTAGCCGGAGTGTTACATGGAAACAGAATGAATCTTTCTAAATAGTGGACAACTTATGGTACTTGGTAATGATGTACCTATTTCCAGATGCTATGGGTATAAATAGAATAGAAACTCATGTAATCTTTCCTGCATGCCAACTGACAGAGAGTTCGACATAACGGAAAAGATTTCGAGATTTTATTTTCAAGTTATTACCAACGAAGTTATTATAAAATTTACCAAGAGGTAGATGTTGCAGTTGTTACAGGCGTCAACTAGATAAAAAAGATTTGTATTAAAAAGACACACATTTATACCAAAGTGAAATAAAGAGGTTACTGTTCACGCGGAAATTGTAAGTACAAGAAAATGCAAAAGACTAAGAATGACTAACGGGAATGAAGAAGAAATATGACGTGTCAACCCGTAACGCCATTAACCGAAATTGGAGTTAGCGCATAGAATTTAACCTAAACTCAACTTACCACAAAACAAAGAAAAGGGAAAAGATTCCCAACACCGCTATTTTAAATGGTCGTTCCCACCGGATCCGTTGAAGAGGCCCCTGCTAGCTAGTGGAGATGGGACGGTTCGTTTCTTACCTTGCTCAGTCTAATGCGCCACGACGTTCGAGTATTAAACTCCTACTCCTCAACATCCATGAACAGCGAAATGAGATGGTAAAAGGGAACAGTCGAACACGATTTAAAATAGCTTAATCAACAAAAGAAAACAACCCAATTCAGTCGAATACCCGTAAGTTTATTCGGAACAAGATATGTAACACCCAGTATATCACCATTGATAACTGTAGTAAATAACCCAAAATACAAATAACTATGTAGATATGTATCACCCAGTAAATGACCCAATTATAACTATGTATATAACTTCCAGAAACCCCGACGATTAAGGTTCTTCGAAAGATTAGTATTTACAATACTAAAAAAAACAAGTCTTTACATACCCATATAGGGCTTATATACATGAAAGGACAATAACGAGAACCGAACACCGACGCCGCAGGAATTTTGGCCAAATTTCTCGCACCTCGGGTTATTAGATAATTCATAAATTAACAAGTGCGACCGTATGTTGACAAAACCTAAAATATTTAAGCTAGGAACCCTTAATACGTTGGTTCACACTACCGTAAAACTAATGATCTACCGGGTCGAACCCAATATAATTACAATTGCAAAACTTCAGAGAAGCTGACCATGGGTTAATGACAAAATTTGTATGAATAACTAATATAATAATCTAGAAATTTTAACTGGTTCCAGAAAGATCAAATAAATTTAATACAAGACTACGCTATTAAAAAAACTAACTAAAATGTCCTCGGCAAAGGAGAGACAATACCAAAATATATGGCCGAGCGGCACTGAAGGTGCTCGCAAGCAGTGAATTTAATTTAAAAGAAAGGAATTAATTGAAAATATGCTATGACACTTAGCTGGAAGCTTCACGAAGGATCCCATTCGCCACCTTCAAAATTGTTACGGTACTGGCCATGTGTAAGATAATCCGCACCCTAAGGTTCTCCGAATTCCTCACACCTGATGTCTAAGTCCCGTCTGCGCTTTGTCCTATCCAAGGAAAATTCATACCAACTATTTTCTATGTACACTATATACCAGGAGACACCACACAGTACGGCGGATGTCGTGTACCCCATAAAATAATATAAAATATTCCTAATTGAAGCTCTGGTGGTCGACAAAAGCCTAAAAGAGAAATAATACGACAAAGTATGAAATCATGAACATGTGGTCAAGATGGCGGTTCCTACCTTAGATGGAAATCGGCTACAAGATTTTATCGCGCTGCGGGGAAAACTAAATCCGGTAATTTCACCGTGTACCCAAAACTCGGTAATTTTAGTTGCAACACTCGAGATCCGTACACTAGTACGATAAATACATTCAATAACCCAAAAAGTCAACCAGCTTTATGCCATAATGTAGCAACTTTCTTCCCCGCGCGTGAAACTTCTAGTCAACCGTGAGACCAACAGCCCAATCACAAAAATTGAACCAGTTCTGACATAGACAGAACAATCTAGCACGACCTCAAACACCATCTCCACAATCTAATCTAATCCAATCTTCGACTATCGACCACGAGATGACTCTGCCAGGATCATAACGCGATATTAAACCGTTACAAACTCCACCCCAACCTCTTAGAAATTTTTGTCCAAAAATTTCATAACTTATGCCAAAAGAAAACCTACCACGAGGGAACCTATTACCAAATATAAGACCAACCAATGCAACAACTACCCTTTGCACCAGACACACCATCACATCCATAACCCATAAGGTGACACAATAGTCAAACCACCCCGCGACTCTTCGGCAAATCGACCGGTATACTCAGGAATTGAACGTGACAAACCCAAAAAGACTAATCCCGACTAAAGCCAACCCCGCTCCACCTATGAGACAGCCAAGTCCCCAGTCGCCTGCAACAGCACCCCGAAGAAATCTAAAGAAGGCGTACACAAACAAAAGGGATACATCTATCTCAGAAAATTTTGGCCAAACAAACAAGGGGACGACTCTAAATTTAGCAAAGCAGTAATATGGGAGGTTTAACGTCACGGGAGGCCCAACCCGACGGAAACAGCTAATGCTGGGTAAACAAACTATAACAAAAGAAACCAATCCTTATTCCGGAACAAAAACAATTAACCGCGGACACCAAACGAGATAGCAGACTGCCGGAACTCAGCCATACGGATGGGGTGAACGATTTTTATTGGACATCCCCAACCGTTCCGAATAAAGTCAAATCCAGGATAAATAAGTACGTCAAAATCGGTAAGTTGTTTAATCGCCCATACGATGCCAAACGGTCGAATAATCCCGCAACCAAACCAAAAAAGAAATTACCTCTCCAGATCATCTTTAAGACTTGAAAACACCACATCTCCACGTCTAAAATACACGGAAACAGGATTCTCAACGCTGACACCTCCAAAGTGCAATGGGGATACTGAGTGATTTTAGGACGCCTTCTACGCCCTCGACACAACACCGGCAGGAGTATTCGTCGGCCCACCTGCAAACCATATCCGTCCTAATCCGATGAAGGCTTCAAGTCCTTACAATGCCAATTACCCCTAAATCTACCATCTGTATCCTCCAATTCATACGTCCAAGGAGAAATCTTTTTTTGATAACGAAAGGTCCAACAAATTTAGGTGCTAATTTCGCTGCAAAGTAGTTCAACGCATCCGACTGTACAAAATTCCTTCGGAATACCCTATCGCCAACACTATACCGAACGTCCCGCCTACGTAGATCATAATATCGTTTGTTCCTCTCTGCTGCCTTTTCCAACCGGCGCTTAACTTCGGCATATAACGAGCGAAGTGGAATAGTACGATCAGTTCTCAAAGCATTCTCGTCGACTGCAAGATCCTTCGACAACTTAATGTCATCAGTTAAATTCAATGGAAACTCTCGACCGAATACTATAGAATAGGGAGTATAGCCTGTACTCTCGTGTACCTGAGTGCGGATAGCACACGCAATTTTCGTTAAATGTTTATCCCAACTTCGATGATTATCCTTGACATAACATCTAACCATAGTCTCTAGCGTTTTATTCATGCGTTCTGTCGGATTGGCTTGAGCATGGTAATTCGGTGTAAATACATGCTGCACACGATAAGACTTTAATAAGTTAGCAAATTCCCTACTCCGAAATTGAACTCCGTTATCTGAAATTAACGTCATAGGCTGACCGAACATGAGAAACAACTGATCCTCAATCGCTGCACAACACAGTTTAGTGGTAGCACTACGAAGTGGAATAGCCAAAATAAATTTACTAAAAAGATCCACAATAACTAGGATATACTTGTAACCTCGAGTAGACCTCGGTAGCGGACCTATAAAATCACACGAAACAACCTGGAATGGTCTATCCACAATCCTCCGCTTAGCCATAAAACCAGCAGGCTTACGTTGCTCAGGTTTATTCTCATTACAAACTGTACATCTTCCAACATACCTAGAAATGTCAGATTTCATCTTTGGCCAATAGTAGTGCTGTGCGACCCGCTTAAAAGTTTTAAAGACCCTGGATGTCCAGCATGAGGTGAATCATGACAAGCTTGTAAAACCTCCATACGCTGAAATTTTGGCACAACGATCTTCCATTCGTCCTGAATCTGTAGATCTGCGACTTCCTAGAATGTACAAACTTATAGAGTTTAGAGTTCTCGACACGCCAAGAAGGAAACTTTAAAGGGTTTTCAGCTACTCCACGTTTCATGTTCTCATACCACCTATCTATGACCTGCGGATGATTGACCGATATACTATCCACTATTGGTACAGAGCGCGACAACATATCGGAACAACATGATCCTTGCCCTGCCGATGAACAACGTCAAATGAATATTGTTGGAGTTGCAAGCTCCATCTCGCCAATCTACCTGTGGGATTCTTCAAATTGTTCAACCAACGTAGAGACCAATGATCCGTAATAACCTGGAAATGAGAACCCCCTCCACATATGGCCTAAGTTTATCAATGCTCCAAAGTACCGCAAGACATTCACGTTCGGTAGTCGAAAAATTCCTTTTCTTTGCCTCGACAGTGAACGAGACAAATAACAGATAACCCTTTCACCTTGTTCCGGGTGTTCCTGAGTCAAAACAGCCCCAAGTCCGAATGCACTCGCGTCAGTTTGAATAGTAAAGGGTAAACTAAAATCTGGACAAGACAAAACAGGTGCTGACACTAATCGTTCCTTAATTTCATCAAACGACCGTCTCTGGGCTTCAGTCCACTCGAATTTAACACCTTTACGCAGCAACATAGTCAACGGTTGTATGACCGATGCAAAATTCGGAATAAACCTCCTGTACCACGACGCTGTACCTATGAGACTACGAACTTCTTGAACCTAGTTGGAATTGGTATCCGCAAAATAGCCTCAACCTTACCAGGATCTACATGCAAGCCATTCCTATCAACAACATATCCCAAATATCCCAACTCAGATCGACAAAATTTACACTTATCCCTTCCTAGAGTTAAACCTGCAGACCTAATACGTTCAAAAACCTTCGATAAAACTTCAATGTGCTGTTCAAACGTCTGAGTGGTGATAATAATATCATCCAGATACTTAAAGCAGTAGGGTTCCAAATCCACACCTAACACTCTGTCAATAAGACGCTGCCAAGTAGCCGGAGCTGTATGAAGACCAAAGGAAGACGTTTAAATTGGAATAACCCCCGACCAGGAACTGTAAAAGCCGTAAGAGGACGAGAATCCTCAGCCACAGGAATCTGCCAATAAGCCGATTTAACATCCAAACTGGAAAGATATCTAGCATCCCTCAAACGATCTAGAATGCTCGAAATATAAGGTAGTGGATACGCATCACGCTTGGTGACTTTATTCAGCTGCCTCGTAATCAACACAAAATCTCCATGTCCCATCCTTTGGTACCATCACCACAGGACTACTCCACGGACTCGACGAAGGTTCGATAACACCCTTGTCCAACATATCCTTAATAACAGTATCCATCTGCTTTATGATCGCAGGTGACACCGGGTAATAGCTGTTTAATTGGCTCGACCACCTATAAGCTCAATTTTATGCTCTACCAGACTCGTACAACCAAGTTCTTCAATACTGCTGTTAAAATGGGATTCAACCAACTTCGCTCAGAATCGGACGCTTGCTTTGTAGACAGAACTCTTCAGACCTAAGTGCATCAACAGAATCCACTGGAACATCCGCAACAAACTGCCATTCCCTCGAGCGAAGATCCGGAACAATACCCATACGAGTCCAAAAATCAACCCCTAAAAATAAGAGTATGGTCAAGTGGTCTGGTACTACTAAAACATCAATAATTTTGACAACATCCTTAAGCTTCATTGGAACATGCAATACTCCAATACACCTACAAGTATTCCCGTTCGCCAGTAACCTTCGACAGAGAAGTTTTATCTAACCTCAACAGACCAATATCGCGAAGTACCTTCCATCCACGACCCCCTATAATTGTTCGACTCGCACCAGAATCAGTAGACCCAGCATCTTTTCTACCAAAGATGTCAACTGTAAGATATGGACGCTCGTCATTCTGGACATGTGATAAGACAAAATCTAGTATACACCGTAACGAATCTTTAGCGACCGATGGACACCCTGAGACGTAGACCGGTCAATTACTGACGCCTCGACGATCCGTTTCCGAATGGTTTCCGCAATTACTACATTCGCTCCTAACAACACCAAGGACCACAGCCAAAGCAATGTCGCTTCAACGCACGAATACACCTATTAGCTAAATGATCCGTCCCTCCGCAATTCCAGCATTTCCGAACCTCATTATTAGGAACCCTATTCGAAGAGACAACCTCACCTATCTCGTCCAAACGACTACTACCAGAAATAGAACTTGACGACGAATAAATACAGGCCAAATCGGGCTCCATCAACTGACCTTGTTCCTCGGAGGCGGAAACAGCATTTGAATCCATCATCAGCTTACGAGACTCAATTCTTCTCCCCACGGACAGTAAATCATCTACTGTCATTACATCCGTCAAACTAAGCCTACCCTGATAAAAAGGAGAAATGTTTTGAAGCAAAATTTTGAGCTTAACCTCTTCGCCCACAGGAACTGTAAGACGTCTGAACATGTTCTGCATGACTGCAATATAAATACTATCGGCTCCTTTGGACCTTGAGTACGCTGACGAATTTCCTGAAACAATCTGTCATTATAATTACTAGGTTGGAATTGTTGCCTCAGTTCAGCTACTAATTCGACCAACTATCGATGCTATCCCTGCACCGCGCGAAACCAGATCAAAGCTTGTCCCGTAAAGAGATCACACTAGCCGACGCAAGTAATTGAACGCCTGAAACATTCCGAGCCATACAGAGTCTTTCAACTGTCTCTAAGAACGAACTAAGCGAAACCCTACCGTCACCAGAAAACTTGGTAATGTTCCATTTAACAACAGGAACGCTCTTGACATTTTCCTTAACCTGATTGTTCGGATATACCCGCACCCTCGATATCGGATTCGCTATCGTCCTCAATCTCCTCACCAATCGTTGTGGAACTCATCAGCACGCTAGCATCAACCGGAGTATTACTCCGTCTGTGAAAGCCTTTATATTGTCTGGCCTTCGATTTTAAGCTACGACCGTAACTCTCGGAGAAATTTAACTAAAAATTTAGACCGCCGAGTGTGTTCATCCGGTGTGTCAGCCTTAGACCGCAAAGCCCTATGGAAAGCGTGTAACAGTTTAGTAGAGGTTTTACGGAATTGTGCACTCCGTTCATCATCCTTAAAAGATTCCACCAAGCCCTCTATTTCAGTGTCCTTGGTCCCTAAATATTCCATATCAGCCGCGAAAGTATATGGGTAACTCAGTTGCGCAATATTAGACTCGTGTTTCTCCAATTTCAAAAATTGTCGCAAACAGCTGCGCATCTCGCCCACCGTAGCCTTGTCTGTAACTCCCCGAATTGCAAGTTCATAAGTCAACTCCTCCTTATCTAATCTATTAACCTCCATGCAATCCAGCCGCTGTTTTGGGTTCCATGACAATCTAGACCTTCAAGGACGGAAGAATAAAAAAAGAAAAACCGCTCAACTACCGGAAAGAAAAAACTCGAGCTTCCCAAGTCCAAACACAACAATAATCGAAAATCCTAGAGTAAACGACTAAATAATCCAAAATCGAGGCCCCACGTTGGGCGCCAATATTTATGACGTCAACCCGTAACGCCATTAACCGAAATTGAGTTAGCGCATAGAATTTAACCTAAACTCAACTTACCACAAAACAAAGAAAAGGGGAAAGATTCCCAACACCGCTATTTTAAATGGTCGTTCCCACCGGATCCGTTGAAGAGGCCCCTGCTAGCTAGTGGAGATGGGACGGTTCGTTTCTTACCTTGCTCAGTCTAATGCGCCACGACGTTCGAGTATTAAACTCCTACTCCTCAACATCCATGAACGGCGAAATGAGATGGTAAAAGGGGAACAGTCGAACACGATTTAAAATAGTTTAATCAACAAAAGAAAACAACCCAATTCAGTCGAATACCCGTAAGTTTCTCCGGAACAAGATATGTAACACCCAGTATATCACCATTGATAACTGTAGTAAATAACCCAAAATACAAATAACTATGTAGATATGTATCACCCAGTAAATGACCCAATTATAACTATGTATATAACTTCCAGAAACCCCGACGATTAAGGTTGCTCGAAAGATTAGTATTTACAATACTAAAAAAAACAAGTCTTTACACACCCATATAGGGCTTATATACATGAAAGGACAATAACGAGAACCGAACACCGACGCCGCAGGAATTTTGGCCAAATTTTCGCACCTCGGGTTATTAGATAAATTGGCAAATTAACAAGTGCGACCGTATGTTGACAAAAACCTAAAATATTTAAGCTAGGAACCCTAATATCGTTTGGTTCACACTACCGTGAAAACTAAATGATCTACCGGGTCGAACCCAATATAATTACAATTGCAAAACTTCAGAGAAGCTGACCATGGGTTAATGACAAAATTTGTATGAATAACTAATATAATAATCTAGAAATTTTAACTGGTTCCAGAAAGATCAAATAAATTTAATACAAGACTACGCTATTAAAACTAACTAAAATGTCCTCGGCAAAGGAGAGACAATACCAAAATATATGGCCGAGCGGCACTTGAAGGTGCTCGCAAGCAGTGAATTTAATTTAAAAGAAAGGAATTAATTGAAAATATGCTATGACACTTAGCTGGAAGCTTCACGAAGATCCCATTCGCCACCTTCAAATTGTTACGGCACTGGCCATGTGTAAGATAATCCGCACTTAAGGTTCTCCGAATTCTCACACCTGATGTCTAAGTCCCGTCTGCGCTTTTGTCCTATCCAAGGAAAATTCATACCAACTATTTTCTATGTACTATATACCAGGAGATACCACACAGTACGGCGGATGTCGTGTACCCCCTATAAAATAATATAAAATATTCCTAATTGGAAGCTCTGGTGGTCGACAAAAAGCCTAAAAGAGAAATAATACGACAAAGTATGAAATCATGAAAATATGGTCAAGATGCAGGTTCCTACCTTAGATGGAAATCGGCCACAAGATTTTGATCGCGCTGCGGGGAAAACTAAATCCGGTAATTCTCACTGTGTACCCAAAACTCGGTAATTTTAGTTGCAACACTCGAGATCCGTACACTAGTACGATAAATACATTCAATAACCCAAAAAGTCAACCAGCTTTATGCCATAATGTAGCAACTTTCTTCCCCGCGCGTGAAACTCTAGTCAAATCGTGAGACCAACAGCCCAATCACAAAATTGAACCAGTTCTGACATAGACAGAACAATCTAGCACGACCTCAAACACCATCTCCACAATCTAATCTAATCCACCTTCGACTATCGACCACGAGATGACTCTGCCAGGATCATAACGATATTAAACCGTTACAGAAAGCCAGAAAGAAGAAATGTTTGGATTGCTGCAAAGGGTTATTTATGTATTTCCTCAATCCGATTTCTCTCTCTCAAAAGGAAATTTCAAGAAATATTAACGTAATTAACTTATTAATGCTCTAATTGTTATTGAAAGAAAAAATGCAAATTGACGTAATAGTTTCAGAACTAACTATAATAAATATTGCCAATTGCGATGTATGCATTCTAAATTCTCTTGCCATAGCAAAATTGCTGCTACACATGTACATACATATCTCTATTTGTTAGGCATTAACTAGAAAATGCGAAACCGTATTCTTGACAACTACTATCCCTGCGCTGTCCCTTATATAGTAACTACACCATGTCTTCTCGAAACCATAAAAAGAAAGAAGAGCACATTTTTAAAACCGTCAGAAAATCGCAATTAATCAGTTTTTTGTAGCGGTATTCAGAAATGCGTCATCTCCATAAAGAAACGCAAAATTTGTCCACGAATACATGTGTTTCCACAAAAGACACATGTGTTAAGACCGAGTTTACTAAACTCCCAACTCCAGAACTTTCATTTAGTAAAGGTGGTCTACATTAATTTAGATTCAAATGTCTTGTGTTGAAAGTTTCTTATCAATCAAGGCATAACCATTAAACATAAATTTATTAAAAAGCTTAAGTTTCAATGATATACTTACGAAATAGAACTCCAGTCTCATTGAAAGATTTAAGAGCTTAAGAAAACCTTGAAGACGACTGGTGGTCAGCTACTCAAAGAGCTTGGACACAATCTTGTTATTATTATACTATTGTGCCCCTTATTCTATTCCTCAAAGAGTGTCGCTTTAGACAAGAATCCGAAAATCCTTTTGATGTAGAGTTTCCTACCTCTGCAGCTTCTCAATATCGAGAATTTGCTCTCTAATACCATTGAATCTTTCTGATATCCTCTACAACGATGAGATACCCAACTTATATAAGTTTTTAAGTGATAATTTGCAACTGTTACTCTGGTAACCAACCTCCGATTCTTCGTTGTATATGTAGATAGATCCCTAGACCTGTTCCTGGTGTGTTTCCTCTACATTGTGCTTGTCTCCTGTTTGATAACCTTCCGAGTTATCTCAAACATATAAAGATATAGATTCAGAACTATTTTCAGGAGTTGATAACAGTTTGACTGTGTTTCCACCAACTCTTGCTGCATCCATAAATACTCAAGTATCAGTCTTGAAGTGATCTCGTTGAATTCGAACGGAGCGAGAACTGATTTCCTAGTTTGACACTACAAAGATTTTTTATTGGTATGATTCCTAATTCCTATCCAATAGTAGCTACCTGTACCAGTCCTGAACCAGTCAGAAAATTCCCTGTGCTCGTACTTACCTACCCACAAACTATACCTCATGAAGAGATTTGTTTTCTAATTTAGATTCATCAGTATTCAGGCCGATTGATTTTACTTGTCCAAGCTTATATGTTTTTAGTATAAGAGATAGAAGAAAAGCATAATAATCAAAAATACTCCACATCTAATTATTAACTATGTTACCTAATCAAAAATACCAATTACACAAAAACAAAAATTAAATATTTTTAAAGAGCTTGAAATTCTCTTTACAATGATACCAAAAAATTATCATTATCTTGAAAATTGCAGCCACCATACTGTTTTTAAATTTAATTTTTGTCAAACGTTACAATTTATTAGCAACCTTAGAAAACAAATACAAACAAAAGA
Organism: Holotrichia oblita; assembly: GCA_023690525.1. Classification (NCBI taxonomy): domain Eukaryota; kingdom Metazoa; phylum Arthropoda; class Insecta; order Coleoptera; family Scarabaeidae; genus Holotrichia; species Holotrichia oblita. Next base: position 157,155,799 of record CM043017.1, on the reverse strand, counting down.
AAATAAAAGACGGATAGTTGGCTATATTTGTGCATTGTTTGTGCCTGTCAAACTGTTATTCAGTGTAATAATAATAATACCTATTGCAATGCAAGCAAATAATAATAATTACATCAACAATGACAAAATGGATAATAATATTTTTTTTGGTATCATTGTAAAGAGAATTTCAAGCTCTTTAAGAATATATCTTATACTAAAAAAAATATAAGCTTGGACACATAAAATCAACAGAAGACTGTATACTACCAGATAATCTATCTTTTCCCTCCCTATTTGGAATAAAAACTTAGTAACGCATGCTTATCTTATCTGTCACCACTGCCTTAACATAACTGCCATAGTTCTACTTCTAGTTTTTGCTTTTAATCTCAGTCTATCTAGGAGATACAAATAGAACTACTGGCATCTCCATAGCAACAGTTGATGTAACATTCATCGCTCCCGTTATTCTCAAGAAAGCCTGCTTGTTGCGATTTCCAAAAACAAAGGAGGGAAAATGCAAACACAAAACCGGCAGTTCGAGTCTTGCGTGCGCGTTGCGATAATTTTAAGAAACAAAGGTCTGCAAGCATACGGCAAAGTGCCGTAAAATAAATTGCATTATGTACCAATAATAACTAAGTGCAAAGGCAATAAAAACGAACAAAAAGTTAGCTATGCTGACATCGTAAATTGCAATAAGAGAATCTAATACGTCGCAGAGTTGTTGATGCATTTTATTCATGCCATGTTAAAACTTTAATGTTACCAGATTTAAGTCTTCAACAGAGCACGTATCACGTAGACCAAAATATTCCTTAAACATAAAGTTGACAGCTCATAAAATTCCCGTACTTAAGTTTCCTAAATGGCTATTGATCGACCCGTTACACTAAAGAAGCGACCACAGCTCCGCGCTGCGATTCTAAAATAAAACTTCGTTGAACAAATAATACGATACAAGCGGAAAGACGAAGATCGAACGAGTGCCGCTAGTATATGAATATACACAAGTCGAGGAAAAGTTATATGACGTAAAAGACTGGAACGAAATGTTTGATCGCTGAGACGATGTTGTTGTCAGTAGGTGGGGTGGAAGACGTCTTTTGTTTGTCTGTGGGTGAAAGAAAAGCACCCTCCGATTGGATGCCATCGACGGAATAACGCTGAATCCGGCCTCTAGATCCTTGACGAATAGAACGGAGAAATTCAACGACTCTTCTCATCAACACGCTCTACTCAATTTAACAAGTTAATGTGGGTGTAATGGCTGACTGTCGTTGCTGTTTGACAAGTTAGACATGTTTTGCTGAAATATGGTATAATTGATCCCAATAGCTGTTCACACATGTGAAAATATAGAAAGTGGATAAAACCTATCAGAGATAAATGGTTCGGAAGGAACAAGCTTATTCAACAGCTTTCGTAAATATAGGGATAAACTTGAAAAAATTTATTCGGAAAACATAGGAAGATTGGATATTTAGTTTGTTATGACCTAAATTATACAGAAATAGTATTTCCTTTTATTCTTTCTTCTTAAAACCAATAGTGAAACAGCTCTACAAACGATTCAGGGTTCGAATTTCACCGACCGGAGACGATTGTGCTTGTACTTACGACAAGATAGTGTAATAAGGCTATAGAAACACATTTACACACACAAACTGATCAATTAATGTTAATATTAATTAATAACTCTTTTTCTAGAGTTCAGTAAAGAGTAGAGTCTCAATGCACAACTAATTTAATAAGCAATTCTCAGCTGTTGCTGATAGGTGCTTGATAGTTATGATTGTGCCAAAATACTGGTTCAATGCGCGCAAGGATCAACGATTTTATTTTCTCGAAAAGTTTTTTGACAACACATTCAACATTTGCTTGAAATTTCTGCAAGACAATTGTCTAGTCCTGCAGAAATTTGACTTTACGACGTTTCTAACCACATCAAGAAGGATTTATTCCATTTGGAACAGTCAATCTGCACGATCGCATCTTTATTCCAGAACACAGTAGCCATGATCTTTTTGAATGTCATTTTGGTACGCTTGACTCCGAGCGGTGGCTGACCAGGAAGCTGCCATTCAAAAACTGAACTTCAGGTTTGTGGTGGTTTATAGTAGACCCAAGTCTCACAGACAGTTAGCAGATTGTCCAATAAATCATCCCATTTGGCGCCATATTTGTTTAAAATCAAGGGAGCATCATCATCTTATTTCTTCTTTTGCAGCAACTTGGACACTCACTTTTCCAAAACCTTTCTGAACTGAAGACGCGTTTTTCTGATGTATTGTAGGCATCCTTTTAACTCGCTGAGTTCAGCAGAAAGTAGGATCAGTGATGTTTTAGGATTCTTCTCCATATCAGACCAAGTGATGGCTTTGAACAATCTCGGATTAACCTGATCTGAAAGTCGTCTTTCTTTCGTCTGCGTGGCGGTTTCTGTGCCATCTTGTTTGAAATAATTATACCATTCGGAGATAGTGTTGCAATGTGGGCATTCACTGCCGTATGCAGCATTCAGCTTGCGTGTCGTTTCCATTAGGTTAAAACCTAGTTTAACGCAGAACTGAATATGAACACGAATTTTTCGGAACTGTCCATTTTCGAATGTGCAGAGGTTTTATTATCAATCGACTTGTCACTGCAACTGAAACCTAGGTTCATAATTTTGACACAGTTTGCAGTTTAAGGTCACCCCTTAAGCAGGACAAAATAATGGCAACGATTTTTTGGGATTGTCAAGGAATACTGATTGATAATCGAATGTAGGCTTTCACGGCCACTGTTCCATAAAGATGTATCTTTCGGGTATTGCCGTGGTTGTTGTAACAAACTTGACGTTTCTACTCACCTAATCGACTACAATGACGTGAAGATACTAGCCAAAAGCAATCACTACTAGGGATAGTGAGAGAATCCCTGGAAATAATGAAGAATCCGAACAACTTCAACCGAGAAGACGGATACAGATTGAGTAAGGTATGGAAGATAGCGCTAGAGAGCTCGAGGCAGCAAGGACGATCGAGGACCCATCCAAGATAACGAGGAGCAGAAGACAACATCAGTCTTTAGAGAACTTCTGAAGAAGCTGACAGTATGCGATCAGCGAAACGTCAAGTT